>VWZO01013601.1:834637-898927 GCA_013396975.1 Bucco capensis
GCGGGCGCGGGCCGGGGCCGGGGCGGCGGCGCTGGCGGGGGCCGCGCTCACCGGAGCCGCAATCCTAAACCGCCATCTGGCGGCATTTCCGACCCGCCAATGGCGCAGCCGCCGCCGCGCGCCGTACCCCCAGCGCCCCCTGGCGCCCACAGGACGCCACTGCCCGCCCGGCGCCGCGCGGAGAAAGCGGCGGGGGGGGGGATAGGAGGGAGGAGGAAGCGGGAAGCACCGCCACGAGTCATATCGGCCCCGCCCGGCACGCGGGCACCGCAAACGTCTTTCGCGCGAAAACGCCGCGCATGCGTCCCACCGATTTTGCCCGGGGGGCGGAAAGCGGCCGTTAGCGCTGCGGCTGAGGAGGCGGGGCATGGCCAGGGCCACGGGAAGCCGGGGCGGTGGGGGTGAGGGCACACGCTGTGGGGGGCGTCTCTCGCGACAGAACGTGGGAGGGGAAGGCCGGGGGGCGGTCCCTGGCTCGGTGAGGCGGCAGGGGCGCCCTCGCAGCCGGGGGTTGTGATGTTGGAGTGCTCGCTGCTTCCCTCAGCTGCAGTGACCGGCTTGGCGCCGCTCCTCGGCAGATCGGTCGCGCCGGCGATGTGGCCCAAGAGCTGAGGGGGGCTGGGGGGCTCCAGGCGTAGGAAAGGCGGAGAGCGGCCGCCGAGTGCGCGGCGGCATCGGGCGAGTGTTTCGGCACGGGTAAGTGTTTCAGAGCAGGAGCCGGGGCTGCAGAGCGGCCGCGGGCAAGGAGCCCGGGCAGTAGCAGCAGCGACCCCTCATCCACCTCCTTCCAGCCGAGACGCCAGACGTGCCCGCCACCACGGGGTCTGCGATTCCACTGAGGGTTCTTCAGGCCTTACAAAACCCGCCCCCCATGCTCTCATGGAGAGGCCCCGCTTCCCCTTCTTGCTATTCTCTCTTCGGCGGTACAAACGGGATAGTTGCTGTCCCGACTTGAGCCATCTACCATGTGAAACTCCCGAGCCTCGTCTCCCGTTTTATTTCGGCTGTCCCCTGTCCACGCCTCAGCCCCCCCAGCCTGCTGCCTCGCCAGGCTTCCTGCACTTTGCTGGGAAAAGATCAAAATATCAAAATCCTGACCTGTCACCTGCTCTGGGCAACCTGAACGTGCCTTGTTGCTCTGTTTCAGCTCATTGTAATATACCATTTAAAGCATGCCTTATATTCGAATTTTCGTGTGCTGTAGGTGACTGTTTAAGTGTTGATGTATTTCTCCATTCTTCCCCCGTGTCTGGAATTGCAGTCTTGAAGGGATTTGTTCAGTTGAGGGGTTTTGTAATGTAAAGTTTGCAGGCAAAGTGGCTCTTCTTCCAAAATCTCTTGCAAGTTAAGTATTGCTGCTGCTGCTGCGTGGGGGTGGAGGATAGTTGCAGCAGGCAAACGACACGAACGCAGGAATTGGAGAATAGTGGGTTTTTTTATGGAACCAGATGCATTTCCAGCCCTTGTAGAGCAAGAGAACAGGTTAGTGAGAGGAAGTTCAATCTATCAGATATAACCCCACCGAAATCGCATGTGGCAGCTTTAGTGAACTGTCACACGTATGGTTTGGGGTTTGGGTGGCAAAATATTATCAGGAATGTGCTGTCAATTTGTGGGGCTTAAGCGTCGGGTTTGTATTTGCATTCCGTGAAGGGTATACTGGCTCTGCCCTCAAGAACTGCTGTTGAACGTGATTCGATTCATTTGAAGACATGGGACAAGTGTGTTCATTTGTGTAAAATGTTTGTTCTCATGCTTAAGTACTAAGAACTCCTTTCATGTAATTGCCCTTTCATTTTCTTCAATACCCTTTATTATTCATTAAATTTAATAAAGATGTGGCTTTCTTTGCACATATTGTTAATAAAATTGATTGATATAGTCAGACCATCTGGCTGAAAAGATAAAGATACTCTAATTTTCCTGTGTGCACCTTGTCAAATCGCTTAAAAGCTTAGCAGAAATGTGGGCTCTCAGTGATACCAGCATTTAACTGCTTGCTGTGCATCTCATGTTGCCTTTTCTTTCCTCTTGGTTCCTGTGTTACACTAGTCAGACCTCAGGAATTGCCCGCACCACAGTCTCCAGCCAGGTTAAGGTAGTTGAGATCTGGGAGATTTTCCTGCACTTGGTAAAGAATCAGAAGAAAAACCTGCATTGTGAGAAGTCAGTTTGCTGTGCACAGAAGCACTTAGTGATGGTGGTGCAAGTTCAGTCAGTTGCATGGGTTTGTAGGGATGGAGAGTCTTTTGTACATATAATATTCAAGGAAAGTTGTTGGTCTGTAGTTATCATATAGAGATTAACCTCGGTCTAACCTGGTCAGGATCTGAGGAAGAGGCAAAGGCCCATCTCTGCGAGGCCTGTCATTCAGATCATGGGGACAGCTGACTGCTGGTTCTCAACTTCATAAAGTCTGGGACTGCCATGTCTGCAAATCTTTAATAATAATATTGCCATCGGCTGACTGTTTCCAAATCTGGCAGAAGGTGAGAGTACTCTTCTGTGAGTTTATGGAAAATTTGTGGTCAGAATCATCAGTCACACCTCAAAGCCTTAACTCCTTCAGGCATGGCAAGGAGGAGAGCTCAGCCTCCCACCCCCAAGTAGTCAAGTGCTGTATAATCACCTATTTCTGCCCTGCTAATTAGCATACGTGTAGTGACTGGGGGGAGGAGGATAGTGTTTGTGGGGGGTTCTTTTAAAAGAAGTCGTGGAGTGTATTTTGTTAATGACTTGTGAGGTTTATTGAATCCTTGTGATTATTTAGTCACCCATGGGAAAAGAGGGTTCACACTTTTAAGAGTTGGAGATTTCCTTGAGTTGGTAATTTAATGTGTCCCAGGCTGTCATTTGAACTGGGAATGTTTGTTTTGATGTATAACAAAAATTTGCATAGTGCTTAATCTTCAGCCTTGTATTAAACTTGATTCAAAATAAAATTATATTTTTCATAGAAAATGCAAATAAACTTTTATGGTTCCAGCTATGAAGAAAAATAGGCACTAGCAGAAAGAGAAGCAGCAAGTTCTTTGCATAGGCTGTGCTGATTTCTGTTTATTTAAAATTTGTGTCTGGGGTAATGGATTTGGGATATGCACTAATCTCAGTCTTCATTGACATTCTCGCTGGTTAAGAAAAGCAAGGTCACCAAAGAGTGCAAATGCACTGTCTGAGAGTTGGCATAACATTTGTCATGTGCTCAGTATTTAGTAGAGAAAATCAAATTCTGTGTTTAGCATCTCCTACCTTCCTCATTTCTCCTATGTTTCCCCTTTTACTTTCTAGCTCTTCCAACTGTTAGCATCTGTAGAGCTGAAGGGTAGTGGAGGGAATACAGCATCTGTATGAGACAGCCATTTTGAGCTACAGGCTCATGATCTATTGTTTCCTCCAGAGATCTCAGAGTACATTGCACAGGTCCAGTACTAAATTTGCAACTGCATTTTGTCTCTCTTTTATACCTGTTTCTATGTTTTTTCAAAAAAAAAAAGTCTTCTAAACTCGAAACCAAAAAAAAGATACCATTATATGCTAATGGTAAGAAATCAGTTATTTTGATTTTGTTTTTATGAACCAATAGTTGCAGCTTGTACTCAGCTGTTTCTTAGTAAAATGACTGAGTTTGTACAGACTAGGTCCACTGTCACTCTAATAACAATGCCTCTTGTGCATCTTTAGGGTTTTTTTTTCTCCTGCTTATTTTATGATCCATTTATTGTGCCTTAAATCAAGAAGATTGTAATTTTCTACAACACAATGAAAATGCTAGGTAAGGAAAGATGTGCTTGTGAAAATGACTGCCTTCCTGGACTCATTCAGTGCATTTTATATTTGCATATTAATAGAATCAGAAATTAACAATTTATCTGAAGAAAAAGTGCAAGTAGCAGGTGTGATTTCTGGGGGAGATTTCTGGCAAGGTGCTTTTAAATTTTTGATGGGTTGTTTGAACTGTCCATTAGTGCAGCTGATACCGGCTCTTACTTACACTCCTTTGCATTTCAGCTCTTCTCAAGTTTCTTACAGTATTTAAACTGTATGTTAATGGACACTCTGGAGTACTCCTCTAGCCTTTAGTGGTGTACTGGATATGCTTTGATTTTTCTCAGCCGGGCATACTGAAAATGGGTTGGCAGCAGCAAATGTGGACAGGAGTGCTAGCACAAGGCCTCCCGCATAGACAAATGTGATTCTTGACCTCAGACCCTCTCTAACACCTACTAGTCTCTGCTTTAGGGACATCTCAGGGCTAGGAGCTTAGTCTGCCAAAGCAAGAGCCAGGTGGTGCCCCAGCATACCTTGCTTACTGGTGCAGGTCCGAACTGGTGCCACTGCCTTCCTCAAGAGCTGTTCATTGTGATCCCTACCAGGGATTCACTCTGCCTGCAAAGGAGGCTCCAGCATAGCTTGGGTGTAGCAGGGGATTAGTAAACAGTGTCCCAAGAAAAGGAAGAGCGTTCCTTTCTTAGGTAAATTATTTTTGTCAGGAGACACAGGCAGTGCTTGCATGTCAGGGATTACAGACTGAGAAAATGCAAAGGCTCCTGAACCTGGCCACAATATTGTAAAATTATTTCTGTGCAGAGTTATTGTGCCCACTTTTACACTG
The DNA here is from genome assembly GCA_013396975.1 of Bucco capensis. NCBI lineage: Eukaryota > Metazoa > Chordata > Aves > Piciformes > Bucconidae > Bucco > Bucco capensis. The sequence continues at coordinate 839,250 of VWZO01013601.1, forward strand.
CCTTTTGATCTGTGGTCTCCCTGACAAACTGCCATCAACCCTATTGTCCACTTGGCTGTGGTCTTGTACCTTGAGGCCCCACCTGCTCTGGTGCTTCAGCACTTCCTACGGACAAGGACTGCATGGTTGTCTATCCCTATCCCCTGCTCATACCACAGAAGCCAAACTGCTGCTGCCTGCAGGGCTGGGCTCAGCTTGTGGGAATTGTGGAACTCCAACTGGACAGAGTGGGTGAATGTCTCAAACACCCATCCTGACAGAGGGAGGGGAGTGGGGACCTGTGGAGGCAAGTGCTGTTAGAAGCTGGGACAGGACAGGAATGGATGGCTGGATTGAGAGGATGTGTCCCCCTGGGTATCCTCTCTTCTGCAACACTGGTGAGGCAGGACAGCAAGCATGAGATAGTGAATTTTCTTGTTATTAAGCTGTAAGAACCTTAGGCTCACAAAACCACCACTTGTTCTTTGGATTAGTTGTATCAATAATTCTGAGAGGGGGGCTGAGGAGTGTTTTTGCTAAGATGTCACTGCTTTCTCTCCATCTAAAGTTTTTGGGATTTTCTGGTGGTGGTTTTTTCATAATGATGCACTAGGGTTGTGGGCTCCCAAGGAGCATGGCCTCAAAGGCATGCTAGAGCTTCTCAAATTTTCAGCTTTGAAGAACAAGCAAAATATTTCATGCCTCCCTTGAGTATTACTTTCTATGCTGAGATGATTGTAACCTTTCCTATTTGATATCTGAGTGCATCTACTGTTTCTGTTTAGACACCTGGACAAAGATGTAGATGACCAAGAGGTGTTTTCCCCTTCTGGCTTGGGATTAAATCTCTCGGTCACAGGTAAGGTCTGTATGTATTTATTTACTGGGGCAAAGAGAAGGCAGGGAAGGTTGCATTTTTGCTGTGGCCACTCCATTTGGAAGGGCTTTTTGTGCCAGTGGGTGGAGGGTGCAGCAGAACAAAACAATCTCAATGGCATGCTGTCACACTGGGCTTGGGGACAGTGATGGCATGCTCAGCAGAAAGCTCACCGATGGGCTTCCTGTGGACAGACTGGATGCACCTGTGATGGCAGAGACCAAGCAGCATTGGTGTTGGAAAAAGCCGGGTGCGTGAAGGATTGCTTGCACATTTTGGGAGGCTCTTGCCACCACTGTGATGCATGCAGTGCCACACGTGTCATGGTGGTGAGCACCAATCAGGGGCACCAAGGCGATAGCTTGCTCCACCTGTGTAGCATGAAATTCATCTTCAATAAGAGACAGAACTGTGGTGGGGTTGTTGCAGTGGTTTTTAAATGTCTGCCCCAGGAAGGTTGGGTTAGTAGTCTGGATTAGCTCTTCTAAATTTTCCCCATTAACAAAAAAATAAATCAAATTTGAAGAGCATATCTGCTGTGAAATCAACCACTGGAAATAAAAGGATGTGAAAAGAAGAAGGAATTTTTAACACTGTCAAAGTATTGTTGAAACATGTGTTGTTTATTTATATGCTAACTACGCTGACTTGCTCAGGGATACTCCTTATTTTCCTGTGTTCTGTCTGTTTAGAAACAAGATGACTATCTCCTCCAGCCAAATTTCTTCTGAAATCTTGCAACATTAGCAAACAATTAACAATATTCATAATTACAGGGTATGTACTATCCTAAAAGCTTAATACTTAGAACTTCCTCATTAGAATAAGAATATACTAGAATCCATTATACGTACTATACATAAAGGGAATATATGTCTTTTTCAAAAAGTAGTGACTGAAGTGAAGTTTCATGGTTGGCTTTTAAGGAGCTACAAATGGCCTATCACAGGTATTTAGCAGTAACTCACAAAGCAAAACCAAGAACAATCTACTAGGACTTGGTTGATAAAAATGGCTTGTAAATACTGAAAGTATTTACACACTAATGAATCTGTCACTATTTACTAAATAAAAATAATAGAGCTTCTCCATTTTTTTTTCTTAAGACCGGGACATTTCTCTGAGGAAATGGATATGTCTTCCCAAAAATATCCTGTCAAAAAGCGAGTGAAAATTCATCCCAACACAGTAACAGTGAAATATACTTCTCATTATCCCCAGCCAGGAGAAGAGGGCTATGAGGACTTTAATGAAGATATTGGAGTGTTTATGGAGGATAATCCTAAGAAAAGACTACTGAATGAAGGGGAAAAGAGGGAAAGGACCTTCTTTGGTACAATAGACATCAAACTTCAGTCAGCACAACTTCCAAAACCTGATAAGATTGGGCAATCCCAGCATTTTCCTGAAGGAAATATACTGCAGTCAAGGAAAACGTGGGTAGTCCTTTTTGGATCTGCTGTGGCTCATGGTTGTGTGGCTCTCATTACAAGATTAGTTTCTGATCGTTCCAAAGTGCCATCCCTAGAGTTAATTTTTATCCGTTCAGTCTTACAAGTGCTGTCCATTACTGTTGTGTGTTACCACCATGAGCCTCCCTTTGGCCCCAAAGGCTACCGACTCCGGCTCTTCTTCTATGGGGTCTGCAATGTTATCTCTATTACCTGTGCTTATACCTCCTTCTCTATAGTTCCCCCCAGCAATGGGACCATTATGTGGAGGGCTACTACTACAGTGTTCAGTGCCATTTTGGCTTTTTTACTCATAGATGAAGGAATGGCTTACATAGATGTAATTACTGTAGTTGGCAGTGTGTTTGGTGTTTGTCTGGTCATGATCCCCAACATTGTTAAGGAAGAAAACTCTTTGCTGAGCACCTGGAAGGAAGCTTTTGGCTATACCATGACTGTTATGGCAGGTTTGACCACTGCTCTTTCCATGATAGTCTATAGGTCAATCAAAGATAACATCAGCATGTGGACAGCACTATTCACCTTTAGCTGGACAGGAACAGTATGGGGAGCATCCACCATGTTCTTACTTCAAGAGCCAATTGTCCCACTGGATGGAGAAACTTGGAGCTATCTCCTTGCCATTTGCCTGTGCTCCACAGCAGCTTTCCTGGGGGTCTACTACACCCTGAGCAAGTTCCACCCCGCTTTGGTCAGCACTGTACAGCACCTGGAGATAGTCATCGCCATGCTCCTGCAGCTGATCGTGTTGCGGATCTTCCCAGGTCCTTATGACCTTGTCGGGGGAGCGGTGATTTTGATTAGTGTTTGTTTCCTTACATGTTATAAACTGTCCTGGAAGAATTTAGGAAGACAAGATTATCAGGAGATTGTGAATTCTTCCATTAAATGAATAGTGATTTTGCCATCTGATTGTGGCTATGTGACCATGTGAAAGTAACGTATTTCAACTCTGTGATGTTCTAGTGTAGTGGCCAGGTCCTCTCTACTGTTTAAATTCACAGCTGATGTTGGTATTTCCAGACTTCTGTGACAGTGAATTTGTTCTTGTGTGTACAACCTCTGACATTTTGTCCTATGAGGAAAGGCTGTTTGTCTCCAGCATGCAGCTGGCTCACAGAAGTGCAGGCCAAGTCACAGGCAACTTCTTCCTCACTTTCCCTGGATAAGGCAATACAGAGACAGAGGGATTCACTAGTGACTCTCATTACTGTGCAGTGTGGTAATAGGAAAACGAACAGTAAAACCATTAAAATGGTCAACCAGAATGCTCACATCCTCTGTAACACTTGCTGTGCTTTGGCTGTAATATACTAAATGAAGTAATGCTGCTATTTCCGTGGTTAAAACTTGCATTTCCCATGTGTACAAAGAGTAAGTCAGTAAAGTTTTGTGATTTGCAGTTAAATTTCTGTCTGAATTGATGCAGGGAGCCCAGAGAGCCTGTGAGGGAAAGCTCTACCCCCAAAAAGTAGATCTCTCATACCACAGCTGTGAAAGAAAGGCTCCCCAAGAACTGTAAGGTCTGTGATAGATAAAAGATCAATTCCTGCAGCAGAGCAGTATTCTTTGTACGGAACCAGTTTTTCTAAAAGAGGTTTCAACTACTATGCAAGAGAAATAAAGATTGCACTTAAGATCAAGTTGTGAGCAGCAGTGGTAACACTGAGCAACCTGGCAGGAACCCAGTGACTTCAAGTCAGTGTGCATGGGTCCTAGCTAACACTTCAGTTAGAAATTAGATTTACCAAAAGCCCCAGGGTTTAATGGTTCCAAATACTATTCCTGGCCATGCCAGAATCTGTGTCCATGGGCTCTATGCCAGCCAGGATCAGCAGGCACCTCCCTGCTCCAGCAGACTGTGCCTCTGTTCTGGAACACAAACATTATCTGAGGGAAAAAAACCCATCACTGAGATGATCCCAACCAGCTTTTATTTCCATGAAAAATGTATTTTACTTGGGGAAAAGCCACAACAGCAGGAATCATTTATTCCTATGAATACCCAAGGAGACCAGATTTCCCATCATCAGTCAGCCCAGCTGGCAATGCTCCTAATCCACACGACACTTGTGTCCTCTGATGTCACTGATGAGAGTGACTGCCTGGGCCACACAATTAGGGCTGCCCTGTCAACTGTTTCCTTGAGGAGCATGTGGAGTTGCCAACAGGAGCCCTGCCTGCTGCACTGAGGACAAGAGAAGGGATAGCAAGTAATACAACACAGTGCTGGGAAAGCTCTGCCCAACACCTTCCAGCCAAAACCCCCTTTGGCAGCTTTAGGGCCCTGGCAAGGTAGCGTAGTTCTTCCTGGAATCTTGCTGTGCTTCTAATCAAGAACTTGTTTCCCTCTGGGGCAGATGGTCCTCTGAGGGATAAGACAGCAGGAGAGCTTCCTTTGTGGAAAGTAACCAGGGCAAAAGGCTCCACCACCTATGGCTTCCATACCTGTTACACTCTGGAGGGAGTCAAGCTTTGAGACGCTTGTCATGCCAATATGCATGTGTGCATGCAGAAGGTGCTGGCAAGCAAGGTGGACCCAACAGCAAGACTCCTTGTATGCATGCACCATACTGGGGGAATGACAGAGTCCTATGCAAGCTCCTGATGAGCTGCCCCAGCCCAAAAGCAGCAAAGCCCCCTCTTCAGTGGAGCTCCTTGCTGACTCCAGCACCTGTGCTAGCTTCTCTCCTTGAGCTGTTTGTCCTGCAGAGCCACACCTGCCCCACCAAGATCCCTGTGAGCACACAGCACAGCGGACCTCAGAGCACACTGTTGTCAAAATGGATGATCCTGCTGCCTCCTCCTGCCACCACCTCCCCAACACCTGATGAATCGGTCATCACAAACTGCAAGGTGCAGTAGTTCAACTTAGGGATTGGGCGCAAAACTGATCCTGCCAAAACCTGAGCCCAGAATGACCCAGGCAACCAGGGGCCTGGCAGGCTCATCCTGGGGACCTGGCTAGTGGCCAGGGAGCAATTCCCAGGGTCTACGAGGCTTGGTCCTGATCTAGCTGCGCCACAGCCTGCATGAGGTCCTGCACAACCAGGTCTACATCTGCCCGCGTGGTGTCTCTCCCCACGCTCAACCGCAAGGCATTCTGTGCCACATCGTAGCGGATCCCACAGCTCAGCAGAATTGAGGAGGGCCTGAAACACAGGGGTGAGGGGGTTTAGCTCGAAGGCCAAGGAAGCCCATGCATCACTAGAAAGCTTCACCCAAGGTGGGGGGCACATCTGCTGAGGCACTCTAGGCAACCCTGCTCACTTTCCAAAGGCACCTGCTCCCACTGGGCTTGCTGCCCTGTAGTGGATCTGGCTCTTTTTCCTCCAAGTAAGAATCACTCCTATGTTCCCACAGGTTGACAGCTCTGCCACGTCTACAGGACACTGCCTCTAGAGCAGGCCAAAAGCAACTGCTGTCCCCCACCCTGTGTCCCACCTCCCACCTCCTAAAGGAGCCTGATGGAGACCCAAATTGGGTTTAAAAGGGTAAGCCAGGCACACATGGATATAAGGCTGACTTGCTTCTGGCAGTGTCAGGCATGTAACTGCTTCCAAGCCCAGTTAGATAACCAAAGCTAGGAGGCACAGTCCTTCCAAGCAGCAGTCAAGTGTTCCAGCTGTATCCTGCAATAACCTCCTTCACAGCCCTTCAACCTCTAGAAAGTTTTTCACCCACTTTGTTCCAGGAAGTGCAACCCACAGCCACCCACACTCTCTTTCCCTATCCAGTTTCCTTCTCTTCTATGCACTTTCCTCTGGGAAGGTGCCCTGGGCCTGGCAAAGTCAGCTGCTTACCGATCTCCTTTCTCAGAGTGGCAGGCAGCCCCAACGCTGGCGAGAAGTATCTTGCAGTGAGACAGCACCCTTCGCCCTGCAGCACACACAAGCACAGGTCTCCCACCGCCCAGCATCTCTCTCTCAGGCTGCTGCCTGTCTCATTGCCCTGCCCAAGCCATGGCCAAATACCCATTGGTCTCTAGCCACGGGGTGCTGTGTAGGGCAGGTTTGGCTCCTTAGGCACCATCATGAGGAAGCAGTGGGGTAAGAGCTACCTTGAAGGCCTGGGCCCAGGATGGAGAAGTTAGATGTGTTGCAGAGTCGCTGAGAGCCCGTAAAATAGCTGTTGAGGTGGATCCTCTGCTTCCCAAAAGAGGCCTGAAGAAACCAAGAGTGCTGTGAACCACTCTGGGTTCATGAGCAACTCCATCCTGATGAGGAGGTGTCAGGGCCAGATGGACATACCTTCCCTGGCTCCAGGCCCCACACTCTACAGACCCCAGGAGGGGAGAGACAAAGAGGAACCATGTCTGCTCACCTCCAGCCTGGCCTCCAGGTAATCTCGAATATCCCGCATGTGAGCCTCATAGGCCTCCCAGTTCTTGCTCACTAACTCTGCAGCCTGAAGAGAGAAAACCCAGACAGGGTCCACCAGTGACTCCCTGACACCTCACTCCATGTGCAACACCCTGGCATGTGAGTCCAGCCTGAGAACAGCCTCTGCAATCTGCAGGTCCCCTGCATCCCTCAATAGCCTCTCAGTGCCTTGCACCACATAAACTGTGTGACTGCCCACTGCCAGAGCTGCACAGTCTGTAGCAAGTGCTCTGAAGCACCTTCTCTGACTGGCACTAGAAAGCCTCATCCCCTTTGCTGGCAGTTCACCCACTCTCCCACACCCTGAGTTAAGTCACTTCTAATGACCCAGGAGTGCAGGTGAATGGCTTCATGCTGACTCTGCCACACAGAACCCCTAGGAACCACTAACCCATAACCATCACAGACTCACCTGGCCAAGGCCGGCGATCATTGGGGTGTTCTCAGTGCTGGAAGGGAAGAGGGAGTGGTGAGTTAGTTTTCCAGACCAGAAACTCAACTTCCAGGCACAGACATTCCCCGTGCAGGACCCCTCACTTCCAGCAGGGGGTCCTGGACACCTCTCTGAGGTGGCTGTTAAGGGGGCAGTTCCACCTTGTGGTTCCTCCAGCAAAAGCCTGCACACCATGCACCTGCAGTTTCCATGCATGCATCCATCTCTGTGCTGCGCTGTCCACCCTAGGGCTGGCAGGTGACACAACTGCCAGCTCAGCTTGGACTAAGTCGCTACATGTGGTTTGGCCGTTAGCCTGAAGTCCAGCTCTCTGGGCCACCATTCAGCCACCTTACCCTGGCCGGAAACTCCTCTCCTGTCCCCCTCCGAAGAGCATGGGGTGCAGCGGGGTGGTGATGCTGGGGCCACGCACATACAGGGCTCCAATCCTTGGACCATAGAACTGCAGGGAGAAACAGCTACAGCAACTCTGGGGACATCAGGAAGATTCCTTTCCTGTAGTTCTGCCCAAATCTAAGTGTCCTCTAGTGCTGACGCCTACCCGCCCATCTCACAGGCATAGGCTGCCGCAGAGCTGTCCCCCACTCTTGACCTCCTCCTGCTCCCCCTTCCAGATAGGTCCCCCTGTCTCGCAGAAGTGTTGTCACTCAGCTGAAAACTGTTTTCAGAACAGCAAGAAAACTTAAGCCACTGATAAGGTATCAAGCTGTGAGGGGCACACAAAGTCTCCCTGGCAGCCCAACAGAAATGTCTGAGTGTGGAGAGCAACTGGGCCATGTGAACAGGGCCATACCTTGTGTCCCACAATGGTGAGGTAATCCACCCCCAGCTCCTGCACATCCACACGCCCCTTGCCAATCATCTGTGCCGCATCCGTGTGCACCAGGATCCTGGGCAGCCCCTCTGCCGCTCTCTGTTGATTGATGCCACAGATGCGCTGGCTCAGCTCCGCAACAGGCTGGCAGGAAGCAAGACTGACTGTGTCCCCGGGGCTGCTTGCCCACACCAAGCACCTTTTTGCAAGGATGTTCCCACCCTCTCTGATTTGTGTGTCCCTCTCCATCACACAGACTCACCATGATGACTCCAGTCTCATTATTGGCCAACATGATGGAAACCAAGCAAGTGGCTGGCCGGATGGCAGCAACAACATCGTCCAGCTCAGTCCGTCCACTTTGTGGGGACACAGCTATAAAGGTAGCTTCTGCAAGCCAAGAAACAAGCCCTGAGGTTTGCTGGGAAGCCCGACAGCAGCTAAGCCTGTCTGCACCACACAGAGTGGGCATGAGAGCTATGCCAGCAGCTTGTATGCAGGCAGAGAGCACAGCGGCTCTTGGGATGCCAATGGGGTAACACACCCAACTTGAGGTAATGAGTACCATGTGGGGAGTCAGGGCTCTTTGCTGGGGGAAAGGGGAACATCAAGGAACAAGCAGGTTCCAGGTTCCTGTCCTCCTCCACAAAAACATCAGCAAAGTCCCCCTCGCAAACCCCCGTCTGTGGCGAGACATCCCCAATCTGTGATCCTTCTGCAACTCACCCACCAGATTCTCCTTCACCAGCTGTTCCAGCGGCAGGCGGACTGAATCATGCTCCACACTCGATGTCACAATGTGTGGCGTCCCCTGGCCATTGCCCAGCCGGGCCTGGCTTTCACAGAAGTGCCTGCGGGCAGTGTGGATCACCATGTTGTTTGCCTGAAGAGAGAAATGCAGAAGGGAAAATGAAGGCCTAGAGGGAGCACGGTGCCCTTCATCTCCACACTCCTTACTGCTGCTTGCTTGATGGGAGGTGGTGGCCAGGGCACCCAGGAAAAGGGGTCACTGCCCCACATGAAGATCATGGCTGCTCCCACCTCCGTGCCACCCGAGGTAAAGATTATGTCCTCTGGCCGGCCTCCCACCATCCTCGCCAGGCTCTCCCGGGCACTGCCAACGACTTCCTTTGCCCTCCTGCCTGCAGGACGAGACCATGCAGCTCCACCACGGGCTCCTGTCTGTGGTGATGCAGCTCGGCCTAGCCACAGCGGGGAGCCGACATGGCAGCTCCGAGTCCCTACCTGCAGGGTGGGAGCTGCTGGGGTTGCCCCAGGCCTGGTGCATGGCGTCCCACACGGCTTGGGCTACCTCAGGGGCCAGGGGGGTGGTGGCATTGTAGTCCAGGTAGACCCTCCTGCAGGGGCAGGCGGCGGGTGAAGGGGTGCGGGGATGGAGTGGGGAGGGGCACAGGGCAGGACAGGTCCTCACCGCTCCGCCGCGTCGTGCCGCACATCTGTTGGCTCCGTCCCGGCACCCATCGCTGCCGTCAGCTTCACCGTCCCGCAGCTGCCACCACCCTGGCACCACCAGACAGAGACGTGTACGCGCCTGCGGAGGGAAGCAAGCAGCAGCTGCCCTGCCTGCCCCGCCGCCACAGCAGCACCAATCGGCTCCCTCCTGCCTGCTCCACTGCCACCCATCAGCTCTCTCCTGCCTGACCCACTGCCACCAATCAGCTCACTCCTGCCTGCTCCACCGCCGCTGAATGAGCTCCCCGTCTCTTACCCCTATCAGAGCACTCACCACCAGCTCCCCCTTCCTCCCTTCCTCGCCACCATGACTCCCGCTAATCCCCTCTCCCCCAGCTGGGCAGCGGCAACAATGTCCCGCCATCCTCGGAGCCCGCACTGCGTCCGCCCATTGACCGAGGGGAGCCCGTGCCCGCGGAGTTCCCATTGGCCTCCAGGGGTGGCGCCCGTGGAGAGACTAATCGGCTCCGCCCGGGATCCGCGCCGGACCCCTCCCCTCCCCTTTTCTGCCGGGGGCACCGGGGTAGCGGTGTCAGGGCTGAGGCGCCCTTCCGCTCTCACTCTCACGCGCTACTCCTTCCTCCCCGCGTGGCCAATCCCGCGGCCGGTGCCGCCGCGCAGTGAGGAAATGGCAGGTGCACTGCGGCACGCACTTCCGCCGCACCCCACCGAGACGCAAGCGGAGGGAACGGCCCTTCCGGAAGAGGGCGGGCGGGAACGGCCGAGGCGCTGCCCCTCTCCAAGATGGCGGCTGCAACCTCGGCCTGTTCCCCTCGCTCTTTCCTGCGCAGGCTCCACAGACCCCCCTCCAAGATGGCGGTGAGCCCCAGGGAGGGGAGGGGCCGGGCCGGGCCGGGGGCAGGGCACACCAGCCTCCGCCGACCCCCGCCCGGGGCCCGGGGCCCGGGGCTTGCGGCCTGCAGTAGGCCTCAGGAGGGGCGGGCGGGCGAGAAGTACCTGGAGCCTTCCCGGCTCCGCGCCGTGACTCAGCGCTGCGGGGGCCGCGGCGGGTGGGGGGCGGTCCCGACCCCGCACCTCTGGTGGCGGTACTGTAGNTGGTTCCCCGGGCCTCCTCGGCCGAGGTGAGGGAGGACGGAGGGGCTGAGCCGTGGCTGAAGAGCTGTGGGCTGTGATGTCGCTCGCTCTGGCCCTCCGCGCCGCCTGCGCGGGGGGGAAAATTGCCAGTCATGCTGCGGGGCAGGCCAGGCCCAGGCAAGGCCGCCGCTCTCTGCGATGAGTAATCGTCAGCCGAAGCCTCAGTGCTGCAGCCGGTGTCGCAATTGGGGGGCAGTGGAGGGTGGAGGGCACCGGCAAGGCGAGCTCGTGTTTCGGAGCCGTTCTGGGGAAGGGGATAGGCGAGAAGAGCTGCGGGGTAAACGAGCTCGCCTGTTTTAGGTAGCCCCGTAGACGCACTGGAGAAATTGTGCAGTGCTGCTGGTGTTGAGCCATGCCTGAATTCTCGTGCTTAAGTCCAGAACCCTAGGCGGTCTTGATTTACTGTAATTTACAATGTAAAGCCCAAAACCCAATTAAAAACTCATTAACATAAACAAACACACCGTATTGGGCTTTAAAAACCACACAGAGGCATGAGATAGTTTCAATGTGCAGATGTTTAAATAGGCTGAGCTAACACAGCAGCCGTCCAACAGCAATGGAGTACACCATAAAATCTCAGATCTTATTGGTCTGAGCATGTTTTCTCATCTGCTTATTTTTGCTGCAGGAAAAAAGCGCCTCATTTGACAGACTTTTTTTTTTCCCCCTCGTCTTTCAGCTTATGTCATAAGTACAAGATAAACGAGCAGTGATGGAATCACTGGATACTGAGGTGAGAGCACGGAAGACTCTGGGGACTGTTGAATATGTAGAGTCTTCAGGTTTCACCCAGGGAGTACTGCCAACCAAGAAGGATGTAGTTCAGAACATGCTGTATTTACTGCAGCCCAAAAGAGCTGGCCAGGCCCAGCGGTCCAAAGAGGATGCAGCCCAGTTGCTGGCTGAGCACCTGCAAGAGCACTGGCTGGTTTGCAACTTGCATACCATTGCAACGCAAAATATAAAGAAACTTATCCTCAAAATGTACGAGGAGTTTACCAGATTGTATCAGACCAGAAAGCAGAGACAGAACCAGGCTTTCACCGAGCGAGCAGACAAATTCAACGAGAGTTCAGAGAAGCTCTTTGATGTATTTTGTACAGACACTCAGACAAGAAATAAACTGGAGGAATACAGCGGAATAAAAATGACTAGCATTGAGTGGAAATTTCTTGAAGATCAAAGAAGCGAAAGAAAAATGTACTATGAAGATTTCACAGATAAGCAAGAACTGAAGATGATGGAAAGAAGACAAAAGATACAGTGTCTAGAGCACTTCAGAAAACTCGCCAAGGAGGAGAAGGAAGGAAACAAAGCAAAGGAAATGAAATACAAAAGTGACGAGCAATCAGATGAAGGCACAAGCGTGGATGAATCCTACGTTGCAGAGGAGGAGAATGGCGGGGCTCCGGCCTTTTCGCTGCGGGGCAGAAGGAAGCGCCGGTGCACTGCAACTCCTGCGAGTGCTGCCATGCCCCTGGAGTGCCAGCATATACGCATGAGCATCAGGAGAGTTAGGCCTGGGTTCTACGAGACTGTGGAGAAGGTCAAAAACTGCTAGCGCATGCCGCAATCTGCAGGCAGGGCTGCTGGAGTACAAGGTGGCAATACACACATTAGGCAAGTTTGAAATCCCACCATCAGTTGGAAGTGATTGTTGTAGATCCCCAAGCCAGAGCTCAGGAACATCCTGCCTCCAGGGAAGAGTGCTGGGACGAGGACAACAGCAAAAAGGACTAAAATATAAGAATTTGGAAGGATATGGAGTCAGCGGCTAATGATGCGAAGGCTCAAATGTAGCAGATGATCTAAGGTTATGTAGCACATAAGCCTCTTCTTTCAAGATCCTGTCCACATCAGTGGGTTTTTGGAAGTCTCTCACCATTTCTGAGCCAGGGGTGGCCTAATAGTGTGAAATAGGACTTGGATTTACTGCAGGGAAATAACTCAGACTTGTTGCTGATAGAAAATTTGTGTGCTGAAAAGCCCTAACTCCTGCTAGTTTTGGAGGGATCAAAAGGTGCTCAGCCCCTTACAGCAGAATTTGGTGTTTCTTCAAGGAAGAGAGCTGGTTTTCAACTTGCACCCAGTCCCAGAGAGGCACCCTGCAGTTTTGTGAAGGGATTACTCTCTTGCTTGAGGAGCAGGGGAGATCAGGAGACGTTTGAGTGCTTTGGCTGCAAAAGCATTGTTGATTCTGAATGTTTTATTCTAGATTCTATTTTAACCGTGTTTCCTTGATCAGGATAAACTTCATAATTGGATGAGTTTTAACATGAAGTCCCTAATCTAGGATCTGAGATATGAATCCTAAATGAAGCAGTAATGTTTTATCTGCTGGGAGAGTGAGATAGGGGGAAGGATGCAAATTGCATTATTTAGTTTTAAGATGGGAAGTATTTTATAAACTTTCCTGCCTTCCTAGGATATAGGGAGGAAAAAGCCTTCCGAAGTGTGAGTAGCTGTAAAATTTACAGCAAAAGACACCCGAGCTTGGGCTTGCATTTCCACCCCCCAAGTCTGTACAGACCAGCAGGGTGAAAATGGTAATTTCCACCCAGAGATTGTGAACCAAATGTAACCCTCTTGCCTGTGTGTATCCTGAGTAGTGACATGTCTGATTTTAAATACCTGCAGTACAAGGGTATTTGCCAGTATTTAGTTAGAGTTGCTTTACTGGTTTCTAAAGATGAGAGACTTGAACTTTCAGTGAAACCCAGTGGTGAGCTCTGGTGAGATTCCAAAACCTTGCCAGACTGCGCCAAAAATGAAGAGCCCTTAGTCTCTATTTGTCCACAGAAGTTCTCTAGTAGAAAGAATGCAAACTTGCCTTGTTTTGAAATTTACCTTTCAGTGTGAACATTGGTTTCCCCACTCCAGCATCTCAGCTTTTCCCCGTTTCTTTACTTTCTGTCCTGCACATTATTTTACTGACATTAACTCGTGCTGTTTCATTCTTTGGCTTTTGCTCCCTTTTAACAATAAATGCATGTATGAATAATTTTGACAGTTCCTTTACTTTTGATGAATCAGTTCCTGGACTGCTTTGAAGTCCTATGCCAAAGGAGGAATGAAACGCAAATCAGCTGCTGGTCTGACTGGGATGCAGCAGAGCTAGTGAGCGCAGGAGGTGGTGACTGCCCTGGCCCTGCTGCTCAGGCAGGCTTTTGCGTACCTGCGCTCCGTCCCTCTGCCTATGGATGGATCCGTCCGGCTCTGAGCAATGCTTCAGCTTCCCAGTGACCTTGCTCGTTTAATTGCTGGGATCCTTACTCTGTGTCTCTGAGAAGTTCTTCATGGTAAGTTGCTCCAAAATATTTAGTAAACTCAGTGTATTCCGCATCACTGGTAGTGTACTTACAGGTTTAATAGCACAAGCAAATGTTCTGTGACACCCTTCAGCCTCTGCTGCTTGAGAGTTTGCAGCCCTATTTCTCCTCTCTTTGACATGCTTCACTGGCTTCCCCATGCAAATTATGTCATGTTTAAACTATTTGCCTTCCAGCCCTGACATGCTGGACTTGAGCTTCTCACTGGGATTTTACACCAGCAGCTCTGTTTCAGCAGGGAGTGTAGCCAAGGTCAGACCTCGCTGAAGTAGAAGTTTTGAAATAACTGCTGTAAACCCACCTTTCTAATACAGATCTAGCTGACAGTATAAATGCTCGCGTGTAAAGGAAATCCACCAGCGTTGTCTCGAATATGGAACACAGCTGTACCGTGCTTTATGATTTTCAGGGATTCAGGGAATTTAAGGTTGTCAAATATGACTTCCACAGGGAATTAACATTTCATTCAGAAGCCCCACACTCAGCCTTCTAGTTCCAGTTTAACTGATGTCTCTACAGAAAGTCGAGCCAAAGTCAGCAGTCTGCTGTCTTCCTCAGTTACACACTTAGTAATCTGTCACTCTTTTAAAAAAGAAAAGAAAAAAAAGGCAAAAAAAAAAATCCCACCATCTTCTAGGCTGCGATTCTTTTCATGACATCTTGTACAGGCTGAGCAGTGTTTATCACATTTAAATGATGCTTTTTTTTTTTAACGGGATTCGACTGTGGATAGAGCCCAAACCTGGCTCTGTTTCTGCTGCAACAGGGGGGGAAATTTCTGAACAATGTATCTGATTACTCTTCTTTGGGACCATAGTGCCTTTTTAATCAGGACAGTAAATCTTGTCCCAGGATTCTGTACTTTTGTACGTTAACAGTTGTTGACTTTCCTTTTTTGGTGTGTCCCAAATAAATTAATATAACATACCTCTGGGCTTTTCTTTCTTCTTTCTAAAGGGGGAGGAAGGAGGAAACTGAAACTAAAATAAATCTTCTGTACTCCAGCTCTCCCTCCTGTGCTGTTGCAGGAGCAGCTATGAGGTGTGCCAGTGGACCCACTCTCATCTCGACTGAGCAGGGCAGTGGTAGGGCAGCTGCTAGAAATGGGAGTTTAGGACCAGGGCGCTGCCTGGAGCCCTTGTGGGGTTTTTGGGTTGTTTTTTTTTTTCTTTACCAAAAGCGCTGAAGCTTGGAGCAGCTGAAGATAAAGGAAGAGGGATGAAACTTCTGCACATGGTGGCACTCAGTGTCCTTCAGGCTTGGAGAGATCAGTATTGGAGACAATGAGTTCTCCACAGGGCTCCTTGCTTCTGCTGATTCTTTCTGACTGACAGATATGTTTTATGAGGTGAGCACAGGGCAGGCGGTGTCCGAGAGACTGGCAGGGCAGTAGTTTGCACCTTGGCAGCAATGGGAAAGGCAGAAATGCTGTAAAGCGTACATTTGTTTCAAAAGCTTTTTGCAGGAGGAGGGAATCAAGATGCATCCCAGGGGCAACAGTTTTGTTGGATGCCAAGTTGCTGATTTAACTGGGCATTTGTGGAGAAACATCTTCAGCCACTGTGGTCAGAGTTGAACTCAAACTGACCACACCTGATTTCTGCAAGGGAAGCAATAGAAAGAGGGCGTGCCAAAACTCAAGCATGGTCAGGCTCCTTTGCACCCCCCACTGAGGCAGGCCTCATTCCAGTTCTAGGAGGCTGCCTTTTCACAGCCTTTGCAGCTGTCAAGGTCTGCTCTAAGTGAGGTTATGTGGAAATACCCATCTGATCTCCCTCTCCCAGGACATACATGCCTCTCCATATGGCACCTGGCAGCTGCTGCTCTGCCTCCTGTGTAGCATCTCAGAAAGGTGAAGGAACATGAAAAAAACCCAAAATGCAAATTAGTACACTACTGGGTGGGCTGGATGTAGAAAACAAACTGTCCATGATTCATAGCCCAAGAACAGTCACAGAATAGGCATTTAAACCAAGTCTGAGCACAGTGCTGTGAGCACATGGCTCACAGCTATGTTGAGTCCATGAAAGACCTGTGGGTGGGTGAGCACAAGGAGGACCCTTATCCTAGACATGCTGGGCACCAGGGAGGGGACAAGGTGACAAGTGCAGGGTGATGGTGACAAATTGTGGCACTGCAGGTGGGACACTGGGGAAAATGGCTTTCCTGGGAAGGGTGGAGCAGAGCTGTGAGACTGTGGCTTGTGCTCAGTGCCTGTGGCCGGGTGTGGGAGAGCTCCAGGAAGGGAGATGAACCTCGCACCCATGTTTTGTCCCCTGGGAGTGGGGAGGTGGAGGGGGGAGAGCATTGGGCAGGCAATGGCAAAGTGATCCCTGCCATGGCAGAGCTGGGCACTGAAATCCTGGTGTGGGGCACAGGCACCCAGCATGGTGCTTGCCTCACCTCACAGCTCATGGTGCCTCTGTGGGAAAAGTCACTCCAAATGCTGAAAGGAGCTTGTAACCAGACATGTATAAGGGTATTTCCTGCTCTTGCAGAGGGTGTTGTCATTCTTCTCGAGTTTCTGGACAGCGGTCACTTCCTTCTGGCACAGCTTTGGACCCAGAGGATACCACTCCAGTCTGGTAGGACTTGCTGATAAACATCCCTACCCATATTGCCATGCTCCATGTAACAAAAGCATCCCTTCTTGCACCCCTCTCTGGGCCCACTGAGGCTGGGTTGTGCTACACACCTGGACATTAGCTGCTGGCCTACAGTGTTGGGATGGCTGTGCCAGGCCACAGCACCCCTAGCTGAGCCTTCTGGGCAGCAGGGATGCATCTCTGGAGGGAGAGAGGCTGGAAATTAATCCTGGGGAAATCCCAAATATTTGCGTTCTGGGACAGGAGCTTTGGAGCTTTTTCTTTCTCAGCCACCTGGTACAGAGCAGCCAGACTTTTCTATTACAGATGCTCCCAAGTGGCCAGTTGTCCTTGAGTCTTAAGTTTTTTACAGCTGTGCACGTCCAGTGAAATCACTTTACTGCCCAGTTTCCTGGAGTAAGCGATGACAGATCTGCAGGCAGCGCCTGCCCAGGTAATCCCTGGGGTTGCTCATGGCACTGCCATTGCCCTAGCAGAAGGGCAGCAGTGTGATACTTTGGGTGGGCTGATTGCTTGGTCAGCATCCCTACTTGTACCCGAAGGTGCATTTGTAGGGTTCCTTTGGCATCAGTGCTTTCCTGCCAATCTGCAGGAGATGGTCTGCAGATAGCCAGGGCAAATATTCCCATTTTTCCCTCACTGTTAGGGCATTACTTACCAGGTGTTCCTGGGGCCAAGTTTCTAGATGAGACAAATGAGTGCTGTGGAAAGTCCAGAAATTTTGGGACAATGGCTGGCTGACCACAGGTATGAGAGAGGGGTCACCTGCACCAGTGCTCTGGTTGACCCCCTCTGCCCAGCCACCCCAGGGTGGTCACTGTGGGGTTTGGTGTCCTTTACCAGCAGCAGCATCTGATGTCACATTGATGCCCCAGGGAGGGGAGCAGCCTGACCTCTAACTGTGGCTGGGGACCCAATGGTGCTGCAGGGGCAAGCCCAGTCATGCCAGAGTCAGTGCCAGGAGGGATAATCTCAGATTACATGGCCTTGTACAGAAATGAGTGGGGCGACAGGATCCTGACGAGGTTCCTGTTGTTGGCAGCATATTAAAGGGGAACATTGGGGCAGGCTGCTTGGCCCTGGCAGTGTCCCTGCAGCATGGCAGGGCCAGGGGGTGAGGAAGACCTGCGGCACCTGCTGAAGCTGCACCGTACCGAGATTGCCATGGCAGTGGATGATGTCTTCCCACTGCTGCATGGCCTGGTCGACCATGACGTTGTCCCCGAGCACATCTTCAAGGTGAGGCCAAGGGGTGGGAGAGGATGTCCATGCCTCAGGGATTGGGGCTTGCTTGCAGCACCACAACATGTACCTACGGGCCATGGTGGCACCAGCAGGAGACACTGAGCCAGGCGGAGCAGGAGGGCTCCCACCGTGCTTTCCACACACTGCTCACCTGGCTGCTGGGCCGCAGCACTGACACCATTCGCGACTTCTGGGTCATCCTCTTCAAGGACTACAACTTGGAGCGGTACACTCGTCTCCGGCCCCTCTGTGGTCTCTTACCCAGAGGTAGGAGGGGGATGGACCCCAACCACCACCCTCAGAGGCTTGCTACTAACAGGCAGAAGTGACACCCAGGATCACCTGTAGCTGTCCTTCTCCCTGTCCCCTTTGCAGAGGTGGAACTAGGGCAGCACTACCACAGCAGGCACCTCTCCCCCAGCCCCATGGCACCAGCCCCACACAGACCCCAAGGCAAAAGAAAAGCACTCGAGGAGCGGGATGGAGCCCGAGTCATGCAGCCCTCCCGCCACCATGCTGCCAGCCCCAGTACGGAGACCCAGAGTAGGATGGAGACCGAGTGGGGTGCTGGGAGTTCTCTGAGGCACAGCAATGTGCTGTGTCCCCTGATGCCCACCCTCACAAACCCATAGGACCCCTGACAAAGGTGAGGACCATGAAGAAGCCGGAGGTCGCAGACAACCCCCACACCTCTCATGCTGGTGGTGAGTGTCGAAACCCCAGGGGCAGCATCTGCCTGTGGACCCTGTTTACCTGCAGCTGAGGGCAGGGGGTCTGCCTGCCCCACTAAGCCACACTGCACCATGCCTGCAGCCCTGCAAGCAGTGGCCATGGCAGGCAGCAAGGTGTCTGTCACCAATGGGGCCATCGAGGGCATTCTCATCAAGCACATGCTGGAGCCAGGTAGGTGCAGCCCAACCTGCCTGACCTCATCTGCAATTTTGCCCCCAAATTCAGAAGCTGCCCCTTGAGGAGGCTCCCCAGGCAGGGAGGTGGCAGGAAGCAAGTCAGATGCCAGAGTTGTCTCAGCCTCTCTTGCAGGCAACTCCAAGACAGGCAGCAAAGCTGGGGATGAACCATATGCCCTAGCCACCTGTGAAAAGCCAGGGGCTGGACGCAGAAGCCGCAGTCTGAAGCACCCCACCCGGCCTAAGGCGTCCCAAAGTGTACAGACACCACCACCTCCTGCTTTTACCCTCATTTTGCAGCTGTCCAAAGCTGCAGCAGGGAGTTGTCCCTGCTTGGCAGCATGGCCGTGGCGTGGGGGCAGCCCCCTGCGGGAATCCCCCAGCCGGCCTGTACCAGCAGCTCTCCCAAACCCCTCTCCTGTCTCACCTGCAGAGTGGGGATCCTCGAGGGCACCCCCAGGGCCAGCTGCCAGTGCCTGCCATGCATAGCCAGGACCCTGTGCCCCACCAGGTGAGCCCCAGCATGTCAACACCCTGAGAGGCACCTGGTGAGCAGGGGACCACTGGGGTGTCCCTGGCATGTTACGTCAGGACTCAGCTGACAGGGGTCACCAGACTATAACCCCCCAGGAACAGGTGATCCCCACCCTCAAAGGGGTTGGTGTGTTTGATGTGAGAGTAGAGGGCAAGGGGGCAGTGGGTGAACGAGTCCCCTGCCAGCACAAGCTGTCCACTGGTGCCTCCTGGGGGGGAGGTGACAATGGTAGTGACAGCCCGTCCTCTCCACTGGGACAGGAGAATGAGGACGAATGTGCAGCATGTGGCGATGGTGGAGAGCTCATCTGCTGCGACGGTTGCCCTAGGGCCTTCCACCTTACCTGCCTGGTGCCCCCACTGCCCCATGTCCCTAGGTAAGACCTGGGGTGCCACGGGGACCCTGGTGCCCCCAGCTGTCCCTCCCTTACCACCCTTGTTCTGGCTGTGCAGTGGGACGTGGCAGTGCAGCTACTGTGTTGGGAGCATGACTGAGCCTGGCCAGCTGCGTGAGGTGGACACAACTGCAGAGAGACCTCCTGAGATCCTAGAGGAGGAGGCATGTAGCACTGGGCAGGGTGGAGGTGACAGAAGCATCTGCAGCCGCTGTTTCACCCAGATCCCCACACCTCAAGGCTGTTCCGTACCTAGTGGGAACCCTAGGTGAGCGCCACAGCATCCTCCACATCCCAGCCTTAAATCCTCCTCTGGAGCAATCTGTCCTGATGGTCTGGATCACCTGGTCAGTTGTAGGGGGCTGCTGCTCTGCACATCCTGCATGGGAATCCCAGACACAGGCAGCCTGGAAAGCACGGCAGTAGGTGGTGATCCCTCACTACAGGGAGCAAAGGTCAGCCAGTGCAATGAACCGGTAAACAGGCTGGGTAAGGTGGCAGCAGTGGGTATGAAGGGCATGATGAGGCTGAGGAACAACGGCTCTGACTGGGTGAGGGATGGCCCAACTGTAGCTAGAGATGAGGAGGTGAAGCTCTGCTGACTATGAGCTGAGACTTCACCAGGTGAGGGACTGAACCCAGTCAAACAGCCCTTACCCAGCGGGGTGTGGTCAGTGGGCAGGCAGGATAGCTGCCATGTCTCCTCCTGCAGACAGAGGATGTTCACCCCAGAAGTGATCCTGTGCTGAGCAGGGACGAGCTCGATGTGCTCCTGAGTGAGGTATGGCACTGGCAGGGACACTAAAGGTCTGAGTCTGTCCCCAGGGGTATCACGGCTTTTGTGTGACCCACAGGGTGACGTCGAGCTGTGTGAAAAGGGAAAAGAGCCGAGACAGCCAGGCAGCAGGGTGTGGGAAGGAAAGGGAGTGTGATTACTGGGGCTGTTCTGCAGGGTGCCTGGGACGGAATCCTGCAGTGGGCGGTCCAGAGCATGGCGCGGCCGCTTGCA
This sequence comes from Bucco capensis, assembly GCA_013396975.1. Lineage (NCBI taxonomy): Eukaryota > Metazoa > Chordata > Aves > Piciformes > Bucconidae > Bucco > Bucco capensis. The sequence goes on from VWZO01013601.1 coordinate 859,825, forward strand.
GACACGCATGGGATCTTAGCCTAGTACATCCTGCCCTGGCAGCGCCTGCAGCATGCGCCATGGAGGAGCAGGGTGTGGGGCACCTGTGCTGTGGTAACTACCCAGCCAGTGCAGCACCTCAAAAAAACATACCAGCAAACAAAGCAACTCCCCAGCAGGTACCAAACAAGAGAGGGACCTGCAAAATGCAGGTTACTGCTGATGAGTCACAAAAAAATGTGCGCGCAGGCTAAATGAGCGCAAATACAAGAAAGAGAAAACCCCCAGAACTCTATTTAACAGTGAAATAAAAAATTTGAAGCATACAGAAAAAACCAAAACAGCATACCACACATGGCAGACTGATGCCCAGAAATAACCACAAATGATCACCCCAGCCACATAAGGAACAATCCAAAATCAAACTCGGATCTGTCCTGGGGCACCCCCACCAGTGACAAATACCTACAGCACTCAGTATCCCCCTGCACCCTCCCATCTTAGTACTAACTGGATCCAACCCTGCTTAGCTTCCAAGACCAGACATTCTCAGGCTGGCATGGTGATGGCATAATTTGTACTGCTGAAATAAGTCTCCTGTCAGTGCCACCACCACAATCCCACACAGTGCTACAGTCCCACAGAGTAGGGCACCAGGTACTTTCACACATATTGCCCAACAAGAATGACCCTCAGCAAGACCCCCACATGTCCATATACAAACAGCTCCCCTCCTGCCCCACCAAAGGCCACAAAAGTAGCCACCACCATGATCAATTCTATGCTGTGGCCATCACTCAACCACGGAATGGGCTATCAGAAAACCTGACATACACCTGCCCCCCAAGACAACCCATAGCAAAACCTACACATATGTCCCCCCAAATCAGCTGTTCCTCCACCCTGATAAAAACCTCCCATGGAATCAGCGCAAAGCACCAACACACGCTACAGAATCACTGACCCACACAGCAAGGCACAGGACAACCACACACACATTTGGCCCATCATGATGACTGAAAACACCACCCACACAAACCTGACAGAAAGCTGCCCTGTGATCATCAAAACCCATTCCACTAACTGTCACCATGCCCCAACCTGAGATACAGCACCAATAATGCCATGCACACCTGGTCCACAAAAAAAGACACAGCAACACTGCATAAAACCCCCAAAGGAAGTGACCCATCCTACTCCACAAAGTGTTACATCAGGAATAAGCAAAACCATCCTGAACTACAGCACCACAGAAAGATTGAGCAACATACCAAGACAAACAGACAGACAGATGACGAATATCGTTACAAGCCAGAACACATGCTCGTACTGGCTCGTATCTCATTATTGGTGACTTTGTACCTGCAACTCCCCAAAAACACACAGAAGCAAATGCCGCCCAACACAAACACAACAAAACACTCGCCAGGAAAATGACACACAGCAGCACTCAGGAAAATCAACAGACAGACGCAATCACCGAAGACCACAAAAAACAGAATATGAGGACCCAGAGCAACACCTGCACATCCTCCTCATACCTGGATGAGAGGCACCAGGAAAAGCCACAAAAAACAGCCGCACCAACACCACCATACACACCATCCAAAAACTTCACTAACACAAATGTACACAAGTGAACCCAGACCATATAAACACCACTATCACAATATCACAATATCACAACATCAGACGAGATCAGGCATTCTCAGGGTGGTATGGCCGTAGGCACCCTCTGCTCCGCCAACAGCCCTCTCGGGGAACACGCACCAGGGTTCTAAACCACCACAGAACTACAACCGGCCCTGCGAACGCGGCCCTGCACAGCCGCCAGCAAAACTACCCCGCTGCCACACGCACGGCAGCGGGAACCCCTCACCTCCGCTCAGCCCACAAGGATCAGCAGCAGCCTCAGCACCACGGCCTCCGCCAGACGCGCCCGTCCACAGCCCCCCAACAAGAAAATGAGGGGTCAACGCGCGCCCAGGCAACAAAAAAGCCTACAGCACCCAGTATTCCCAGGCGGTCTCCCATCCAAGTACTAACAGGGCCCGACCCTGCTTGGCTTCCGAGATCAGACGAGATCGGGCATTCTCAGGGTGGTATGGCCGTAGGCACCCTCTGCTCCGCCAACAGCCCTCTCGGGGAACACGCACCAGGGTTCTAAACCGCCACGGAACTACAACCGGCCCTGCGAACGCGGCCCTGCACAGCCGCCAGCAAAACTACCCCGCTGCCACACGCACGGCAGCGGGAACCCCTCACCTCCGCTCAGCCCACAAGGATCAGCAGCAGCCTCAGCACCACGGCCTCCGCCAGACGCGCCCGTCCACAGCCCCCCAACAAGAAAATGAGGGGTCAACGCGCGCCCAGGCAACAAAAAAGCCTACAGCACCCGGTATTCCCAGGCGGTCTCCCATCCAAGTACTAACCGGGCCCGACCCTGCTTGGCTTCCGAGATCAGACGAGATCGGGCATTCTCAGGGTGGTATGGCCGTAGGTACCCTCTGCTCCGCCAACAGCCCTCTCGGGGAATCCACACCAGGGTTGTAAACCACCACGGAACTACAACCGGCCCTGCTTGCATTTCTATATGCTCATTGTCCAATGTGTGGTGTTTAGGTCCAGGGACCTTCTCTTCCCCTCGAGGGCAATGAATATTATTGAAAAGGACTAGTGAGACATGGGCCAGGTCCCACAACATAGCAGTAATTTGCTAGTCTCAGGAATTGCCAGGTTGTCAATATGTTTCTAAATATTTTACTATCTTATCAGGATTGTGTACTTGTGCAGTCGTGAAATTCCACATCATTGGAGGTGACCACTGTCCTAGGCACTTGCCAGTATATCACACACACCCTGCCTCTTATAAGTATCGAGCCTTAGGGCAGAAATATGTGTGGTATTCTTGGAAAATATGTTTATACGCATAACCAAGACATGGACACAGTCAGAAGACACAGTAAATAAGACTTGCCTTGGACACCCAGAGGGTATTCAAAATTCTCAGAAGCCAAGAAGGTATCCTCAGCTGTCTCTTCCATAGATCACTAATAAACAACCATGCCACATACATATACCAGCTTAACATTATAGGTAATGCTATAATCATATCACATGTTGATAACAGCCAGTGCAGCGACCTGATAGACACGATCCATTTTCCTGAGATAACTAACATGACTACAGGGAACACATANCCAAGTACTAACTGGGCCCGACCCTGCTTGGCTTCCGAGATCAGACGAGATCGGGCATTCTCAGGGTGGTATGGCCGTAGGTACCCTCTGCTCCGCCAACAGCCCTCTCGGGGAACACGCACCAGGGTTCTAAACCACCACGGAACTACAACCGGCCCTGCTTGCATTTCTATATGCTCATTGTCCAATGTGTGGTGTTTAGGTCCAGGGACCTTCTCTTCCCCTCGAGGGCAATGAATATTATTGAAAAGGACTAGTGAGACATGGGCCAGGTCCCACAACATAGCAGTAATTTGCTAGTCTCAGGAATTGCCAGGTTGTCAATATGTTTCTAAATATTTTACTATCTTATCAGGATTGTGTACTTGTGCAGTCGTGAAATTCCACATCATTGGAGGTGACCACTGTCCTAGGCACTTGCCAGTATATCACACACACCCTGCCTCTTATAAGTATCGAGCCTTAGGGCAGAAATATGTGTGGTATTCTTGGAAAATATGTTTATACGCATAACCAAGACATGGACACAGTCAGAAGACACAGTAAATAAGACTTGCCTTGGACACCCAGAGGGTATTCAAAATTCTCAGAAGCCAAGAAGGTATCCTCAGCTGTCTCTTCCATAGATCACTAATAAACAACCATGCCACATACATATACCAGCTTAACATTATAGGTAATGCTATAATCATATCACATGTTGATAACAGCCAGTGCAGCGACCTGATAGACACGATCCATTTTCCTGAGATAACTAACATGACTACAGGGAACACATAGTGCACATAAGGATTTCCATAACACAACCATGAGAACAAATTGCCCAACACTTTGAACACTGACACTTTAACTAAAGTAAAACATGCACATAACAGAATTTTTCAACACACTTTGGTCAAAGTTTTTACTATTGCAGCCCTTCTTTCCCCACACTGCGCACCACAGAAGACTGTTGTGGTTTAGGCCCAGCCAGGAGCAGAGCCCCACCACCACCTCCCCCCACAGCAGGACGGGAAGGAGGACTGGCAGCAAAACTCCAAACCTCTTGCTTTGAGATAAGGCATATTTAACAGGACAATACAAATAAGGGAGAAACAACAGGATTAACAAGAAAATCAATAAAGTAACAGATAAGCAATCCGCTGTCCTACCTTCTCCCACGTGCACAGCAAAACAACAAGAAAGCTCCCAGGCTCCCGCGCAAGCCTCTGGGCGTGGCCTCTCCCTGCTTCTTGGGCAAAGTTAACCCTATCCTAGCCGAATCCGGGACACCAACACATACCTGCTCCCATCTGCCCCCCTGCACCACCCCACCCACAATCCTCCAACAACAAAATGGGGACCAACTTCACTCCAAGAGCAAAAGTACTAACCTTCCCAACCCTGTTTAGTTTCTGAGATCAGCCATTCTCAGTGTTGTACAGCTTTAGGCACTGCTTATAGGGGGCCAACAGCCCACTCCCAGAACCAGAACAAACGCTGCAACTGGTCCTACAGTGATGTCTGAGATACAAATAACCTTGTTTAAGGGTGACTAGTTTGACTAGATGTAAATAGTAAACCATTATAGCCATCTGGCTTTAATATTGCCTATTTTCCTGATCAGCATGTCCCTGGAGAGAAAGATTGTCTTGTCCCAGCAAAATTGTGAAACTGGAATGCTGCCATGAGGAACTGCAGAAAGCAAACTGGGGTAAAGATAAAAGCAGCAGGGGGAGATTGTGACCTCTGACACAAAAGAAGCCCGTGGGCCTGTTAAACCCACCTCTCTCTGGGCATGTATAGAAGTACTATATGCTTTTGATGCAAGTAAAATGACCTGGGGACCCATAACAAATAGTGACTTAATTACTGACCAATAGACATAAACTTAGACAGATTTTTGCTAAGCATGCAATGAGAGAAATGCACTGTAACTTTTGAACTAGCTTTGTGAAATGCCACCTAGCTCCCAGCTTTGGGCAAACCTGTAATAAAGAAATACCTGGACCCTATGTGTGTTGGCTTGCATACTGGTTAAAGATCCCACTTTCTTTACAACATTTTGGAAAGCCATACGGCCTTGCCTGGATTAACTGATTGTCCCTCAGCAGGGTTGGGCTGGACTGGATCCCAGCATGCCCCAATTCATTTAACTGGAGTCTCCACTAGCCCCTGCCTGATGATGGACAGTGTGCAATTCCAAGGTGGAAGGTGTTTCTGGGAAAAGGTGGGGAGAGCTTGGTGTTTTAGGTGGAGGAGCCATTTGTATTTGGTTACAAAAATTATTATTCACACTCCTCTGAGGCAGGCTGTAGGACCAGAAGGAAATGCTAGTTTTGTGTATGAGCTATTTACCACCACAGATTTGTTAAATTGGAAGTAGTCTGTAAGAACATATAGAGGAAATCCATTGGGAATGCACCAATTAATAGAAACTATACGGCATGCAGGGATTATTAAATACCTGATGAAGAGAAAAGAACGATATGAAACAAAGCTAGGGAGGAGGGTGACAAGACTAACAGACAAGCTAATGTTGAGGATTACTTGCTTTCTAAAAATCTACAGTGAGATCCAAATGGGTAAAAACGGATAGACTTAGATCCAGAAGAGTAGGCAACTTGGAAATTATTTAATATACCACTTATAGATTAATCACCTCAAGATATAAGGAAAAAAACCTACAGAAAGTAGATGGGGCTGGAGTAATAGCAAGGAAAGGGAAGGGAAGGGGAAGGGGAAGGGGAATTGGAAGGGGAAGATCAATGTGATGATGTTAGAGGATTCAGAAAACAAAAGAAGGGGACAGAGGAAGACTATTACTATTTCCCCATTTGATCCACAGGTTCCAGTAAAGCTGGGGAATGAGCCAATGAATTTCTTAGTGGACAGTGGAGCTACTCATTCAGTAATCACTAATTGTAGAGGATTTCTATCTATATTTATTTTTGGGGCTATGGGAAAGCAAATAATAAGGCCATTTCTTCAACCACTGGAATGTAAAATTGGAGACATAAAATTAACTCAGAATTTCCTTTATATGTCAGAGTGCTTTCTTCTATTGTTAGGATGAGACTTATCATGTAAGCTGAACACACAAGTAACCTTCTCTGAAAATTCTGTATGGTTGCATATCCCACAGGAAACAGAACAGAAAAGTCAGATCTGCATGCTGATGGACAAGACTTTGGAAGAGCCTGAAAACAACATACCAGACATGGTGCTGAATGCAGTAATTCCCTTGGTGTGGGCCTTGAAGAGACCGTAAAGTAAAAAACATGAGTCCAATTAAAATAGAAATCAAACCACAGGAAAAACTGGTAATGGTACACCTATCAGACTGGAGACATGCAAGGGATTAGAGCACTTTCATGCATCTTGGATTGCTCAGAGAATGTCAATCTGAATTCAATACTTCTGTTTTTACCAGTTAAAAAAAAGCCTTGCTCTGATTAATATAGGCTAGTACAGGACTTAAGAGCAATAAATCAGACAACTATGGACATACACCCTACTGTGCCAAACCTTTATATCTTGCTAGCTTCAGTACCTGAAGACTGAATGCCTATTTTACCATTTTGGATTTGAAATATGCCTTGTTTTGTATGCCAGTGGACAAGCAAAGCCAAACCATCTTTGCCTTTGAATAAGAGAACCCCATAACGGGAAGAAAGGTGCAGCTGTGCTGAACTGTGCTCCCTCAAGGATTCAAATATAGCCCCACTCTGTTTGGTAACATACTGGCAAAAGCATTGGAGATGTGGCAAAGTAACAATAGCAATGTGCACAATATTCTGAGAAGGAAGACAGATTGGCAGAAATGCTAAAATGTTTAGAGAAAGCAGAAGGGTGGTGGACAATTCTGAACCAACAAGTTCTCACTATAGTCAAAATGATGGAAGTTCTCCTCAAGAAATTATATGAAGAAACATAGATGGGAGCTGATATTATGGTGAGTAGTGTTAAAAGATATGCTTTAGGACACAAAAATGTAATCGAGTGCAGGCAAGATGATAAGGTAAGAAGATGCTGACTTGCTGTGCAAGTAACCTCAAAATAAAAAAAACAAAAACAAACCTGTACTGATTCCAGTTTGCAGCTAACTTGCTTCCCTCCTTTTACTTCCCATCCATCTCATACCCCTCAAGTTTATTTCCAGCAGATGGCAGCGTGGCTGTGCTGTTGCTGATTTCACCCTGGTTCTAGGTAGGTCTCTGGACACCCAGCAGCCGGAGGAGCACCTGTGAAGTCATGAGTCTCCAGGCTGGCTAGTAGCCTGGCAACAGCTCTCAGCTCTCCTCTCTGTGCCCCCTGGGTTAAAATGGCTGCTCTCCAGCATGGAGGTGGCACTGTCAGAAGGCAAAGCAACATGGGCACAGCAGATGCCATCCCTTCACTCAGCAGCCGTGTTTTCAGGTTCACTGTGATACACCTGCACTGGCCTTCCTGTGCCACCTGCTGTGGTGGCCACACAGCCATCTGGACCCTTGCAGGGCAGGCTCAGTAGCAGGCAGAGTTGCTGCAAACAGCCTCAGCAGTCATGTTATGAAGAGGTTTGGTGGGAATGAGCTTGTCCAAGAGGGTCCACTGTATGTCACCATGTCATGGTAGGGTCAAAAAGCTGCTCACCACCTGCCTGGAGGTGTGGAACAGCCACCTAACAGCCACTGGGACAGGCTCACTGTGATACAGAGGCTTGGACATGCAGGAGCCATAAGCAGGCAGCATGGCCGAGCTGGTGCTCTCCTCTCCCCCTCCTCCCTGGTGGGTAAATCCCATTAGTGGCCACCCTAAACCACCCACACCAGCCCTAATCCCATCTTGGGGGACGTCATCAGCCTCCTGGCAGCCAGGCTAGGGACACAGGGTGCCCAGAGGGACAATCTTGTCTCCTGCATTGCCCGGGGAACAGCAGGGATTTCAAGGAACACTCGCCTAGGAAAGAGAAGGGTGGTGGGGAGGGGCCACTGCCCTTTTACACTTTCTGGAGAAGGTGGGAGAGCTGAGCTGAGCTTTGTCCAGGTTAATTTTAGCCCAAGGAGACAACAGAAGGGAGATGCTTGGTGAGGCTCCTCTGCCCCGGTTTGGGCAGGCCAGGCCTCTGCCGTCCTTGCAGCTGTGGGGTGGCCTGTGGGTTGCCTGAGGAGTGGTGTGGCCTGGCTGCATCCCCAGCGGGGTCAGAAGCTTGTTTCACTCCACAGAGTCGAGTGGTGTGGGCAGTGGTGGTGGTCTCATGTGCATATGGTCTCTGTGTCCCAGGGCCTGCGGTGTTGGGCGCAGTGGGGTGCCCCTGTGTGTGTGGGTAACCATGAGGTTGTACCTGAGCGGAGGGGTTCCCTGCCTAGGGAAGGTGCGTACCTGTGTGCATGTACCGGCGTGGGAGCGAGTCCTGTGCAGGAGAGTGCATTCATGAGGTCAGCCTCTGGAGTGTCACTCGGCAGTGAGTGCACGTGCGGCGGTATCCCGAGACCAGCGCTGCCGATCCACGCGCGACCAGGCCCCCCCGCGGCGCCTCCTTAAGCACCCGCCCCGCGCTGGCCTCCCTCCGCCCCGTCCCGCCCTGCTCCGCCCCGCTCCGTTCTCTCCAAGTGAAGGAATAAAGTTGCGGGCCGGGACGCGCGGGCCTGGTTGGAGTGGAGTCGAGTGCGGCGTGAGCGTGGCGGTTGGGCAACGGTTGGGTGGCGCTGGGCTATGGCGTCGGACGAACTAGCTCAGAAGCTGCAGCGACGGCTGCAGCTAGAGGAGAGCGGGGCGGCGGCGGCCAAGGGCGAGGTAGCGGCCGAGGGTGAGGCGGCGGCCGAGGCAGAGCGTGACTGCCTGACGGCCCGGGCGGACGCGGAGCTCAGCGCCAAGCTCTGCCGACGGCAGGACATCAACGAGGGGGCGGCGCAGCCCCGCCGGGCCGCCGTCTTCAACCCGTACACAGAGTTCAAGGAGTTCAGCCGCCGGCAGATCAAGGACATGGAGCGCATGTTCCGCCTGTGAGTAGGGCGGGAGCGGGGGGAGCCGGGAGGGTCTCGCTTGCCCGGACCTGTGGGCTCTGCTGCCAGCTTCGGGCTCTGCCTCTTGCTGGAGAGCCTCCCAGCAGTTTTCCCCAGAGAGACATTGGGAGAGAGGCATCCTGTGCTTGGCGGGGTCTCTGCGTCGCTCCGCGGCTTTGCGGTCGGGCTGAAAGAAGCTGCGGCTGGTTCCCAGCAACATCTGATCTGCACATTGGCCCTGTACTTCAGAGTAGACTTCAGTCTTGGGGCTGGAATTCACGGCCTGCCTCTGTGCTGCCTGGGTTCAGGATGGTAGGTGTTGGTGGTGGTACCCACGAATTGTGGCTTTGGGGGATTCTCTAGGTGGGACAGGGGCCCAGAGAGCACGAGATGCCCCTGCCCCAACACCTGGAGCACCCGGTGGGTCTGTTTCTCAGGGCCTTGCAGCAATGCTGGACATCTGCCTTCAGTGACTGCAGTCCCGACTGTCCTCAGCAGCTTTGCTGGCTTTGCCCAGCAGTGCTGTAGCTCCATCCTCGGTTCCATTTCCCAGGTGTGATCCTCCCTCCCACACACCCGAACTTGAGCACACCTTCCCCTTGATTCTCCTTTCCCCAGACAGAGATCCCTTCCTCTCAGGAAGGTTTCTGTTAAAGTCAAGCTGCTGATTGCAATGTGGAGAGCTTCTGTAAGCACAAAGTCTTGGACCTTCCTCAGTCCATGATCCAGCCCATGTGTCTCCCCTAGAAGCCTTGTATCTTTGCATACCTCTGCTCAGCTCCAGCACAAAAAACCCTCTGAGTTACTGGGTACTGATGTCCTCCCAGTCCCAAGGACAGGGTCAGACTGCCTGCCTGTACATGCCAGCTGGCTGCAGGCATAGCCATAGAGGCACTACGTGGGCTTTCATGGCAAGGTGCAAAGAGCTGTTTCAGCTTTTGGAAGTGACCACAGCATGATTTGTAACTTTCTGGGTCTTTTGTCCTCCTACCTGAAAGCTGCCTTGGGCACTCTGGTGGTTGGGGTCATTGTGAGGAGATCAGGAGCCTGGTTGAATGCACCCAGTTCCTGATCCTGTCATGGGTGGCTGGCCCCAGCCAGAGCTACTGGTACAGGAGACCAGGCGATAGGCTTTTGTGAGCTCACTGGAGCTCTTTGTTGCACAGGCAGCGTTGTGTTGGCAGCTGGGTGTAGGAAGGGAGGTGGTGTGAGTGAGACTGCTGCTTCACTCACTCCTGTGTCCTCTTTGACAGTGGTTAAAGGGCATCCCACTGTATGGAGGGCTGAGATGTGGCACTGCAAGGGCAGGAGGACAAATGATGCTGGCAGCTGCAGCACCCAGAAGCTGTGAGCTAGAGCCCTGAGCAGGCAGCAGCACTGCTTCAGAAGGGATAAGAAAAGGAGCAGCAGTGGTTTGGGAAATAAAAAGTGGAAAAGCTGAATTGCAGCTGAATTTTTCAACAATGAGCTATTTAAGCGCCAGCCTTGTAATCGGGGAAAACCTATGCTTTGCAGTTGAATGCTAATCAGCTGGTCAATGTAGCTGACAAACATTGCGTGCCCTGTGAGGACTGTTGCAGCTGAGTGCTGGTCAAAGGGGAAGAAGCAGGGCTGCGTGCTCCCCTGTGCTCCCTGGAGAGATGTCCTGGACACTGTTACAGGCACTTGGTGTTTGCAGTGGCAGAGGATCTGGTCTTTGCTCCATCTACTGCTAGTGACCTCTTTCAAGTATTGGCCAACACCACATGCTCCATGAGGAGAGGAAATGTTCCCCTTAATTCCTGCCAGTCAGAGCTTGAGTTAATGTGATTAAGGCTTTTAATCTCTATATGGCTTATTGGCCCTGGCCACCAAAACCCAGGATCTCTCTTATTAAAGGTAATAAATAGGCCTTTGACAGACAGGGATATGTCGTCTCATGCCGCAGGATGCCAGGTTTCCACTATGAGACTTCCCATCCAAAATTGTTTCTTACCACTTTAGTGGGACTTGTAAATCTGTAATTCAGACTAACCATGAGCCTGTGGGACTTGGATGTGGTGTGGACTGGGTCAGGGCACTCCAGCCAGGAAAAGGGAGTCCCTGATGATAGGGGTTGTTGCTCTGGTGCCTGTCAGAGCATCCTACGGTATGGCTGGTGGGTGCGACTGCTTTGTGCCAGGGTGGAAGCAAGGGACTCATCTGAACATGGACCTCCATCCAGGTGATGTGTGCTGCCATCTGCACCAGGAGCATTATTCCAAAGCAGAAACAATGCTGCTTGGTCCTACTTCCATGGTTGGAAGTCTTTTCCAAGCCTCCTCTTGGCAGCATCCCCAAATTTTGGCCCCATTCCCCTGGAGATGGGATGTGAGTATCTGCTGCAAGTCCTGGGGCTGTGCAGAGGCATGTGAGGGCTACTGGGTGCAGGCAGCTATTGGGGTGGGCATTTATTTATTTATGTTTTTATTGGCAGAAGGATCAGGAAGTCTGCTGTTCAGGCTAATTATAATGTGACCTAATTAGTTGCTTATTCTGACAATGTGTGAAGACTGTGGTAATCATGATAACCTCCCTTCCCCAAGTCCTGTGAGCAAACTCAGGAGCTTTGGAGGCTCACAGCTCTTCTTGATGCTGTCTTGTCTGGGGAAATGGCATAGGAGTGTGTGAAATCCAGGCTGTGGCTCTGTGTCTGGTGGGAGTGACCTTTCCAAGGGATGTAAGGGGGAGGAAAATAGCCACCAGCTTCTTCTGTGGAGTGCGAGGGAGTGAAGAAATTCCAGCTTTGCTGTTGCTTTTGTATTTAGGGAATTTCATGTGTTGCCCACGCATTTCATGAGTGCCTTGGCCTGGCTGGTGAGAGATGCTGTGGTGCTCTTGTTGAAGATGTCCTTGCTGACTGCAGGGGGGTTAGACTAGATGACTTTTGAAAGTCAATGTCCCATTGCCCTCCTGGAGGATCTTGGGAGCCCCTCACTGGGTGTCTTGTACTGAGGGACATGTCTGATGTGCTGCAGCAGATCTGCTCACTCCAGGACTCCCATGCTGCCTGTGTGAGTGGCTGTCTCTGGTCTGACCAGCTGCCAGTGGTGAGGGAGCTCATATACCCTCCCCGACTTGACCACCTAGCCTGGGCCTTGCAGGCTTCAGTGCCTCAGAGTCTTGCCCTCTTGGAGGAAATCTTAGTGGAAGAGATTTTAATTTCATCCTCATGTCTCTCCAAGAGCAGGAAAGCTCCTGCTGCCTGGGCTGTGGAGAACGGAGCTGCACACAACTGAGGAGCCTGTTCCTGTCTGTGCCTTGGTATGGAGGAATTGTTTCCGAAGCTCTCAGCAAGACGGCAGGGTGTTTCAGTTGGAAGGGACCTACAGTATTGAGTCCAGGTGCCTGAACACTTCAGAGCTGACCCAAAATTTTAAATATGTTAAGGACATTGTCCAGGTGTCTCTTAAACACTGACAGGCTTCAGGCAATGACTGCCTCTCCAGAAAGCCTGTTCCAGTGTCTGACCACTGTAAAGAAATTCTTCCTAACTCTTCCAGTCTAAACCTCCTATGGCACAGCTTTGAACCATTCCCATGGGTCCTATCACTGGATACCAGGGAGAAGAGATCAGCACCTCCCTCTCCATGTAAGGTGAAAAACACTCAGAGGGAATAAAGAACTACTTAGGATTTTGAAATATTGAGGAGGAGATTACTACTTCAGCACCATTACTCTGACTGCTTTATTTCAATGCCTGTATTAGGCTGTTGCAGCATGCAGAAACTGCAGATCAAAGTACAGGTGCCTATAGCATGTGGAGCAAGCTCAGGTACAGTGAATGTGTATAGGGAGGGCAGGCTTTCTTTCCAACCTTTCTCAACAAGCATGAATGTTTAGAAACTGCTCTTTGATCCTTCAGGATTTGGGATTTCTCATTCAAATACTTTTTTTTTTTTCCCTTGAGATCTTTCAGGCAGCTGGGAGGTGACTGCAAAATTGATATAGGTGATGCAGTCCTTGGCATCTCCTTTCTCCTCCCTTCCTGACCCCACTTTCTTCTCTTGTGTAACCCCCCAGCTATGCTGTGTAACAGCGGTTGTACTTTGGCAGTAATTGTGCGTAACACACTTCTTGCTCTTAAGCAAGTCTATTCAGCAAGTATTCCCTCCTTCCTCTCTAATTTTTACTGCTCCTTTCCTCCCCACAGCACTTCATCAGCAGAGCATGCTCTGCAGCCTGGGTGGAAGTGAGCCAGCTTGGGAATCTGGGCACATCCTTGTTGCAGCAGGTTTTGGCAGCCACCACCTGTGTCTCATCAGCTGCCAGGAACGCCGCTGCGGTGGTGCTGTGAAGCCTTATCATGCTGGCCGTGGTGTTCATAGCTGCCTGTGGTGTTCCAGCCATCACAGGTGGGAACTTGCCATGATAATGGCACTGTCTTGCTGCTGGAGTTGCCTGCCTGCCTGCAATGTGAAAGATGTTTGCCCATTGGTGTGAGAGCCCCTTTGTCTGTAATGCCTTTGCATCACTGGAGTGAGGCTTGGCTTGCAGCCCGGGGAGCTCTGAGCCTGAAGGAAGCAAATCTCCAGTGTCACAGCAGGACAGTGGGTGATTGGAGAGTTGGCAGGACACCCAAGTGCTGTGTACTCTTGCCATGCTGCTCCTAGGATATAGCACAGGACGGTTCCCTGGGATGCTTTGAGGGACCAAACTTGCCCTGGTGCCCTCCTCCAATGCTGTGCAGCCTGTGAGAACTGATCAGTGTCTACCACAGGGACAGGACTGCTGTGCAGGCAGTGAAATAGGGGTGAGCAGTATCATGTACTGGCTGGAGCCCTGCACCCTGAAAGAGAGCTCCCAAAAAACAGACAGTGATGTTTTTGGTAGGGCTGAGGTGTGCTGGGAGCATTGGCCAAGCAACAAGGTGCAGCCTGCACCATGCCTCCTTCTGCCCATTGCCTGGAGGGAACAGTGGGGATTGAATTGCACTGTCTCTCATGCCCTATAAATACTTCTCTCCCTAAATAGTCTGGCTGCCAGCTCTGTGGCAGCCATGGCTGTACCCAGGTCCTAAAATACCCAGGCTGTTTTAGGAGATGAGGGGGTTGGGGAGGGAATGCAGCAGTTTGCAGGATGCCGCTGTTATTTGCGGGGCTGGCACCGAGCATCCAGGGGCTTCAGCATCTCTTTGGCTGGCTGTCCTGATTGCAAGGGACTGGTATCCTGATTTTGGAGTGTGTCTTGGTGCCAGCTATACCCTGGCCTGGTGTGCTCAACACCCATTGTGTGTCTGGTACAGTGTGCTTCTCTGCTGCCATGGCCACCACTGGCAGGACCCCATTTCTGACAATCCTGGCTTTGTGCTGCCTCTCTGCAGGGATGATTTGCCCTGGAGCTGTGCCCCATGCTTAACCCTTTTGGAGTGGTGTGTTTGCCCTCTGGCTTAGTACCAAGGATAGTAGCACCTGTGAGTAGTGTCTGTAGTGGAAGTGTGAGATGAACATGACAGGTGAGGGCTGGGCATGTGCCCTCCTTCTGTCTTCATCTCTATTATCCAATGCCCCCAAGAGATGATGGGCAGCCCTTAGTGGGGGCATCAGTGTAGTCCTGCTTCTGCACCCAGCCAAAGGGCAACATGAGCTTACTAGGGCCCAAAAAACCCCCAATCCCAAGTGCCTTTCTGCTGTGATGTGCTTTGCTGCCTTACCTGATCAAAGGCACTGCCTCTCTGACCACCTTATTCTGGAGGAATAGCTTCATGCCCTTTCTTCCAAACTTAAAAAAAAAAAAGTCAAATTGACAAATACTGTGGTTATTATGCTTTTGTGAGGTCTTGGAAGTGCATCTTGGAGCTGGGCTGGGTAATGCTGTGAATGTGTGCCTTAATTAACTGATGATGCCTTCCTTGCTGTGATGAACCTGCTGCCTTTCCTCTCTGTGATGTCTCAGGTCTGTGACCTGGTTTCTGCTCTAATGGAGGTTTCTTTCCTAGTTTTCTAGAAAGCTGTTGAGCCTGGTGTGTTCATGGGTTGCTGGGTGCAGAGTGTGCAGGTGGATTGGTAGCAGGGGCTGCATGCCAGCCTGGTGGTGACCTCTGTGCCTTTTGGAGTCTTTTGGGCCTGGGACCTTTGGAAACAGAGGCATGGAGCATTAAATATGTTTGTGGAGGTGGTGATACTCTGGAAAGCCACGGAGGCCACCCTAGTTTGGGGGAAAAGCACCCTGTGCCTGTGCTCATGAAGACAGAGGCATAGCTCTTGGCTGCAGCCCACGCCTGCAAGCAGCTCTGGGCTGCTTTGTTCATGCTTTCCGCTCCCACAACTTCCTCTGTGGCTATGAGGTTTCTCAGCTGGAAAGGGCTTTCTTCCAGGGTAACCACAACTGTGCAGGTTGCAGTCTGGGGTGGCCACAGCCCTCATTTCTTTGGAAGAGAGCTAACAGTCAGTGAAAAGCTGATGAATGGGAGGATTCGACAGGCCCCTACCAATATGAAAACTTCAGTGCTGTGCCCATGGTTTCTTTTCAGAATGGTTGAAAGGATTTAACTCTGTCAGGATTGAGGTTGTGGTGAGGGAGCAGTGGCAGGCTGTGCACTGGGGCTGAGCCAGCCTGGGAGACCTTGCCTGTCTTTCCATGTGAGCCCCCAGCTCTGTGCTGGACCCCAGTGGCAGGATCAGAATGAGGAAGGGCTGTAACAGGCTGTCTGATAGCAGAGCACCCATGCCTCCAGCCTTTCAACTTTGAAATTCAGTGATGGCCCTGATGGTGTGAAGCATTAGTTGCTGGCTGGGCCAGATGCTTTACTCAGACTTGCAGTGGATGTCAAGGAGGAACTGGTGTGTGGTCCCAGGCTAAGCATGGCAGGTCACTGCTTCCCCATCCTTAAAGCACTCTGTCCCTTACATGAGGGCTCTCTCCTCCTGTGAGGAGTTCTTTGTGCTCCACTGTGAGCATGATTCCACTTGCTCCTAGAGGTGGACACTGGTTTCCTCTGCCAGCCAGGCCCTATGGTGCAACCTGTGGCACTCTCTAGGACTGCTGTGCTTCCACAGGACTGCTGTTCTGCTCTGCCTGGGGACACCGAATAAACAGTTGCCCTGAAACACAATGCTTGTGTAGTACAAAACTATTTTGGAGAGGAAAGATCTTAACAGCTGTAGGAGGTGTGTTTTGCTTAGAAAAAATAGCTGCTTTCTGCTGGAAGATTCTGTTTGGTTTCTGCTCCTTGTTCCTCTTTGAAAGGAGCAAGGAGACCTGGCAGCAGTTGGCTCCAGCATGCCTTTGCCTCACCGTGCATGGTGTTAGCTGTGTGTAAGTAACCTTTGTGCTGGACACACGAGTGGGTGAGATGGAAATCCCACTGAGATAAGCTGAGTTCCTCCTTGTGCTTTCTGTGTGGGTGGTTTGGTCTGATCTTCCTGAGCACTTCTCTCTCTGATGAGGCAACTCTGAAAGCTGCCAGCTACTTCCCTGAGCTTAATATATATTAGCACTGGCTATGTAATGCAACTTCCTCTCTCCCCTGAGCTTTCAACTACCCTGTGAGTATCCATCTGCATGGTTCCTCTTCTGGGAAGATGGATATGAGGGATGATGAGGGCAGACACTCTCACCTTTGCACCCCACAGGTATGACTCAGGACGAGATGGGTACATTGACCTGATGGAGCTGAAGCTGATGATGGAAAAGCTGGGAGCCCCACAAACCCACCTGGGCCTGAAGAACATGATCAAGGAGGTTGATGAAGACTTTGATGGGAAGCTCAGCTTCCGTGAGGTGAGGGTGGATGCAGGAGCAAAGATCTGTCTGGGATGGAGGAAGGAGGCAGCTAGGCTCTGTACTCTGGTTCTAGGTAGTCCTCTGCCCTCTGTGTTTCTCTAGCTGTGGGATGCAGTGGAGAAGCAGGTGAACATCCCCATGGAGAGTGCAAGGTGCACTGTCAACACCTGTCTCCATGTGGCAGTAACAGTACCTGATGGTTTCCAGCTGCTCTGCTTGCTTTGGGAGTGGATTTGAGACCTTCTGAAGCTGCCTAGGAGTGCTGACAGAGCTCCCTGCTGTAGCTGGAGGTGCCATGTCCCCTCAGTCACAAGGTCTCACTGCTGGGCTCCTGTAGTGCAGCAGCTCACGCCTCATTCCAGGTGTAGAGCAAGGGTTCTGCTTGCAGCAGCTGGTCTCACAAGGCACAGGAGGCTTCCTCTTCCAGTTTTTATTGGGTCCATCTTTGCATCATGCAGTGGCCAGCCATGGTAAGCTTCATGAGAGGTGGTCATTTCCCCACAGCAAGGAGTAAATGTGGTGATTCAGCAGTTTGGTACTGCATGCTGGCTCAGCAGGGACATGCAGCAAATGGGTCTGTCACCACTGTGCTAAGACTGCTGGGAGCAGCATGAGCAGGTTAGGAACTGCTGCTGGATGGACAAAAAGAGGGAATTTGAGCAGTGACCTGCATGCACTCAAGGGTACCAAGCTTATCCCGACAGGAAGGGGTCAGGCACTTTGACAGTGCCTGACAGGGAGGATCAACAGCCAGGCCCATAACCTGCTGGGCTGGTCAGAATGTGAGTGACTGGCAGCTCATAGAGCTGCTACCCCATTACTCTGCACTGGCATATCATACCATCTCCCCCTGCTTTTATCCCCCAAGTGTTTTGTTTTGTTGGTTGTTTTGGTTTTTTTTGATGCAAGATGGCAGCAGTAGAAGACAGAGGCCAGAGACTGTTGAATTATGGGGCACAGCACTTAGAGAGAAGGATCAAGATGTGCAAATCTGGAAAGTGAGAGCCTGTCTGTTTGCACCAGCAATGCCCTAAGGCAGCTGGACAGGGAGGGAGATATGCTTGGTCAGAGGTGAACTGGGAGTAGCAAAGAATCCAGTGGAGCAGGAAGAGCACTCTTCCCCTGGCCCTAGGTTAGACTGTGATTGCCAGATTGCTGTATGGGCTGGAGGAGCCTTCTCTCTTTGCATGCATCCTGGGCCACCCTTCACTCTGGCTAAAGAGCAGGGGATAGCCTCTGGGCTTACTGCAGTGGCTCCCGTGTGAAAGAAAAGTGCTTTTACTCTGAAGGCTCTGGAAGATGCTGTGGTGTCCTAACTCCAGTGGCACGACATGAGTGGCAGAGCAGCTCCTCTTTGCAACCACCTGTTTGGAGCACAGCCCCCTGTGCTGCCTGTGCTGCCAGCCCTTGGCATGTGGAGCTGAGCAGCTGGTGCTGTTACAGCTTCTCACTAGATGCAAAACGATGGTCAAGCAAACACAAGCTTGAGCAGCACACAAGTTGGAATTAGGGAGTGATGCTGGCAGAGCACTGGGGACAAGTTACTTGGGAACTTTGGCATGTACCCAAAGCTTTCTGTAGTTGGGAGAAACAGGATGCTTCTTGATCTGTTGCAGATGTACCATGTCCAGCAGCTGTGTTTGGGCAGAGGACTGACAGTGAGACAGGTTTCCCAGCAAGTGAGGAGGCCTGAACAAGCTCATAACTGTGCCCCACTTTGCTTCCTGTTGGTGGTGACAAGCAAGCATGTGGAGGGTAACTGAAGCTGACTTGGGGCAGTCTGACAACACAAGGAGAAACCCTGGTTTAAATGAGTGTCCAAACTCAGTGGGATGTAACTCAAGCATTGGAGGGCTCCTGTCTGCCTCTCCAGAGAATAACAAACCAGGCAAAAGACCTGGTTCTTGTGGCCTGGCCAGAGAATTGGTTGATGCCCTCCTTCACTTGCAATAGGTCACCTTTTGCTGCTCTTTGAGTACTGTCATATCCTCCCATCCCAGGGAACCTGTTGCCTGGAAAGCAGGCTTGTATGACTCTAACTTGCTGCCGATGAACTGCTGGCCCCATTAGGAAAGCTGCCTTCTACCACTGAACTTTGAGCATCCATCAGTACATCAACAATTTACTGCACAAGACTCTCTCTGTGACTTAAGCAAAGAAGTTTAGGCTTAAAAGGATTAGCTACAGTGGGGTGGTGGTGAGTAAACACCTCTGAGTAGTTCCATGATTGCAACAGGAAACTAGAGTTAATTGCTGAAATAGTAATGTCTGATTGTTGCTGCTATCTAGAACCCACAAAAATCCTCCCACTGACCCCTACACCTGCAGTGCCTTAAATGCTGACCCACATCATATGTTTACTAGCAGGGCTAGTGCAAACCACATCCTTGAGTGGTGCTCCTTTTCTGGCAAGCTGTTGCAGAGCTGCTGCTGCTCGTCAGTCCTGTACCTTCTTTCACATCCCTGAGGGCATCATGGTACCCAGTGGGGCTGCATAACTGCAGCATCACTCTGAGACTTGGTACTTTCCAAGTTGGTCTTGGATCCTGAAGGGTGTGAAAGCAGGTATGTCGTATCTGTTATGAGATGAGTGGGGTGGAAAGTGTGCATCAGGTTGTCCTCCTTGAAAGCACAGCGTTTGAAGGTACCAACTTTTGCTTCTCTGTTGACATTTGCCTGAGGCTTAGCTGCAGAAGATGTGTCCTGGACCCAGCAAGGGTGTAAACCAGACTGGGAATAGGAGCTGACTGCAGATTGCGGGTGTTCTCTAGTTAGTAAGGACTGGTGCCTTAGAGGCATATAACTGGTGAGGTGAGCTGTAGGTGGTGAGGAAGGCTTGCTCCTGTGGAAATCAGAATGATGCTCCATGGTCCATCTCTTTGTGTCCTTGGGGCTGGTGCTGTGCTGTATCTGCCTTAACTGGTGGCTCAGTCCCTGGTTTCCTTTAGCTCAGCCTGCCCTTCCCAGCTGAGGTAGCCTATATTCAACTGGAGGATTGCTGCCCCTTTACCTAGTTTCAGGATGATTCATGCACTCTGTACTCATGACTGGGTGTTTCCAGTCCCTCCCTGGGAATAGCTGTACCAGACCTCAGGATTATGCTGCCCGTGCTGCCCTTTTCCAGTGCCAGGAAGTGGGACTCCAGGGTGGAGCAGAAACTGTGAGGAGGAACCATGACTAATGCCAGCCTGGTTGCCAGCCTTCTCTGTCCCTGTGCCTGGTGGTGGAGGAGGAGAGGAACTAGCCTGAGCCCAGCAGATCTGAGCAGAGGCAGAGGATGTCTTGGGGAGGATTTGATTTCTTGGGATGTTCTGCCCGTTCAGCAGAGCATCATTTAATTTCTTAAATGTTCGGAGGGCAAAAAATTCCCTCCCAGAACACAACCTGCTTTCTGGCTTCCCTGTGCAGAGCACACATGGGTTAAAAGGCTGTTGCATGAAGCAATGCCTGATGATGCTGCCTCTGTGAGAGAGCAGCCAGCACTGCTGTCACTCCACACCCTTCCCTGTGAGACATCTTCCCAAACTCTTATATCTACACCAGCTTCTGCGAGCCACGTGAGGGGAGAACTTTAGGAGCTGGCTCAGCATGGATGCTGGGGCTCTGCTGCCCTCCTCCGGGACAGCTCAGGCTCTGTGTAGGAAGAAGCAAGGTCCTAAGCCTCACAATCTGGTTAGTACAGCACTAGAGATATTTGATGTGTGCAAATGGGCTTCAGGGCAACCCTATGTGATATTTGCAACACCGTGCTCTGCTTTGAAGTAGTGCAGCTTTGTTGCTTGTGCTCCTTTTGCACCTGGGTGACTTGTTCGTGTCTCTGTTCTTTCCTTGCTGTTTGAAGTGTTGAGATGCCCCTGGGGTGGCCAAGAATAGCAGGGAGTTACAGGTCCTCTCAGATTACATATGTAGCATCCACATCTTAACCTGGTGTTCAGTTAGCAGGTGGAAGGTAGTGCAGAGGTATTTATTTTTAAGCAGGCAGGTTTTGTCCCTTCTTAAACAAGCAAACAAACACACAGTTGTGTTTACCTGAAATATAATTCAGCTCTTTGCATGTTGCCTTTTGCAATTCCTTGCTAATATGCACTCTGCTGTCGTGCCTCTGGATTTGTTAAATGTCTCTGGTCCAGTGAAGGACAAAGGTTTCAAAACAAGTTGTTCTGTGAACGCTTGTACAAGCTACTGTGTCACTGTGCACAGGGGCAGGTGCACACTTGGGCTGCTGTTCTCGTGCACTGGTGCCACAGTTCAGGGAGCCTGGGGTTCAGGTGAAAGCTAGGGGTGTCTATGCCCTTCTTTCATTGCTGTGGAGTGTGATCTGAGCTCCCAGAACACTGGGGAAGCTGATGGAGGGCTTGTGAATAAAGAGGTATATGTGAGCTCACCATACAGTTGCACTAGGCAAGAGGAGATGGGTCCTCCCTCCTCTGGCCATGTAGCAGCCCAGATTTGATAGGAGCTGTGCTTCACTAGGGCTCTGCTCCCTGGGAAACTCTCTTTTCTTACGGGATTCCTATCTTGGTCTACCAGGGCTGTGTATTGGAGCTGGGGCAATGGAGCACAAGTTCTGTGGTGCCACTTGGTTTATATAGACCTGATTTCCTTTGTTAGAAATGTAAAATCCAGACCTCTAGAGGTGAATGTCTGTGCTGTTTGCATTTTGGGTTGTTAGAGCCTCAGTGACAGAGCTTGAATGTTTCCTCTTTGTCTTGCTAGTTCCTGCTGATTTTCCATAAAGCTGCAGCCGGGGAACTCGAGGAGGACAGCGGCCTGTTGACTCTTGCAAAGCTCTCAGAGATAGATGTCTCTATTGAAGGAGTCAAAGGAGCAAAGAACTTCTTTGAAGCTAAGGTATGGTGTGGCACGGAGGGACATGAAAAAGCTTTGCATGCAGGCCTTAATTGCCACTGAGACACTGACCCTGCTTGTTTTTTAATAGAAGATACTGCTAGATTTCTCCCTAGCTAAAAGGATGTGTATTTCACCCCTTGCCAAACTCAGCCATAGCTTTTCCCTTCAAACTTTGTTGGACTCTAGTTATGGCCTTCCTCTGCAGATCAGTCAATACTAGAACAGCTTAATTCACCATCTCTTCTGAGTCTTGCATTAGTAGAGCTGACTGGCTGACCTCTGTTCCTGTGGCTCGGAGCTCTGTGGGACTAGCTGACTGACCGCTTTTAGAGACAAAAGAGTCCTGGAAACTAATGCAATAGGGGCCAAGTTTCCCATTTTGTAAAACCTTCCTCAACCAGAACATGCTTGAGTTCGGTAATGAATGGAGTATTTCGGAGTATAGGATTTCAGACATCTTTCTCCAGCAGCTCTCTGTAACCTTTGGAATCAGAGTTATTCTGCAGAGTTCTGGGGTTGGCAGAAAGAGCTTTACGCCATTTGAAGCTGACAAAGCACCCTTTTTGAGAGCTCTCTTGGAGAGAAAATAATCCTGCTTGTTTATATAAGTAGTTTTTTCCCAAGAGCATAACACAGCTATTGCACAGCAGATGTACTGAGATGAAAGCTGGAAAAATAGCCAGCAAATAAACAATGTCTCTTTGATCTGCAGATTATCCGTAGTGTAGTAGGTTGTTCTCACATTTGGCTGTGATTCAGAACAGTTTTCTGCAGTAGTTTCTCCCACTGTGTACTCACAAGTTATGCTATGCTGCCTGCTTACAGAAAGAATGCGTGTGACCCAGCACCGATGGCATTCCTTTTGTCACTTGTTAGTGACTTATTAGTAAATGACCTTTCTTCTGTTGACACTAAAGTCAAGCAAGCTAACAGGTATTGGGTGTAAATACCCAAGCACTGCTGTGTAATACTTGACCCATCCTGGCAGAGCTTCCCAGCAAGCACCGGGAGATGCAGCAAAGAGTTTGGCATTGGTCATCTAGGAGCGGTTCAGGCTCTGGCTCTCCCTCAGATGCAAGGCTTATTGGTCTTTTATTTTCTCTCTCTCATAAAGGTTCAAGCCCTCTCTTCAGCCAGTAAGTTTGAAGCGGAGATAAAAGCTGAGCAGGATGAGCGAAAGCGAGAGGAGGAGGAAAGGAAGCATCGCCGAGCAGCTTTCAGGGAGTTAAAGTCTGCATTTACCCAGTAACCAACTAGCCAATACACACTCCTGAGATTGCACATGACTTGGTATGTTTCCCATGTCAGGGCGCTACCTGGAGAGAACTGCCTGGATCCTGCTTAAAACCCATTACAGCTTTGCTAGTCTTCCTCTTCTGAAGATCCTCCTGAGTTTCTAAGGGCACAACCTTGCAGTTACTATGCATTCGTAACGATGTGAATCGTAAGAGCTGTGTACCTGCAGTTTGCTCTCAACTGTCAGGAGTACATCACCCTGAAGAAGAAAGAGCAAGTAGCAAATGACAAGTATCATGTTTGCCTACTTCATTCTTTCCTTCTTTTCTATACATCCTTTTTTCTCTTAACCCTGTATTAATTCATTCCTTGCTTACAGGCAAGTAGTGAGGTCTTGCGTAAATCAGGGTGTACAAAGGACAGCTTGACTTCCTGTAGGTTTGTACTGCTGTTGGGTGTTGTCGTACATCCTTAACTATCCCTTTTCTTTTTCCTCAAAGCCCCATACCACAGGCACTGTGAAAACACTGTGAAGAGAGAAAGATAGTTACTAGGGACATGGATCACAGTAATTATAATTTCCTGTAGCATTTTCTGCCACCCAGCATGTTGGAGAGTCTTTCAGTTTTTGTTCTCTGAAGTGCCATAGTAACAAACCTTTCAATAAGAGGTGAGATTCCCCAGGACTTTGAAGGGAGGAAGCTGGCTCCCTTTTGAGTTGCCTGACCATGTATCATCTTTCACATTCCATCACATTTAGTGTACTGTATGGCTTCACTATATTTTCCAGCCCTAGGCACCTGTATCTGTTTTTAAGGGATGTTGCCAGCTGGATAATGGATTTGGATGGTGGACTGGGGTTTTCTATTTGGAAATTTGTTCCTGTCCTGATACATGAAGGTGATACTATTTGATTTCATTAAAGCCACAGTAGATAACACCAGCCCAGCACACTGAGCAATCCCTGCTCAAGAAGGGAAGCACAGGCATGTGAACATGTTTAGCTGAACTGAATTTGGAGGGCTTGCACTATAATACTAGCCATTTTCTTTTGCAAACAAAGGAAACTTGCCCACAAATGTTAAAATGCCCACTGCTTGTTTGGATATATATGCTGTAGGTCATGGTAGGGGAGCTGTGTTCCCTCAGAGACCTCTCTTGAAACATGGTTTTGCTCAAATTCTGCCTTTGCTGTTGTCCCATTTCATGCATTTTAATTTTTTTCGTTCCAGAACAAAACTCACCAGTTCTTTTCTCACACACCTGTTTTGCTTCTTAAACTGTGAGCACTAAACTGTGAGCGTGGCATAATAAATAGAAAAACCTCTACTCTTTAATGTCAGGTGAAAGAACTGCTAAACAATTAAACTGTGTATATATATCTTCACAGATTATATTTTATAAATCACGCCTTTTTAGCTAAATATTTATAATTAAATGGTTTTATACTTTACAACAAAGCAGATAATTTCATCTTCAGTTATTTCTCCTGTTGCTGAAATGTACAAATAAAGCATTGTTATCTCCAGTCTTGTCTGTGGTTTATTTTAGGTTCCTTAATATACCATTCTGTATACAAATCACAGTAGTGGTCCCCAAAGCTCAGCATCCTGACTTGGATGAGTGAGGGAAGTGTTTGGTCCCTTCTGGATAGCACTTCTCTTTCTGTGCAGCAGTTCTGGTGTAAAAAGTCCTAATGTTTGCAATTGCTCAGAAAGGGACAGGGCTGTGTAAATATTTGAAGTACTGTCCACTTCTAAATGTTGACATCTAAAGGTTGTCAGCCTTCCCTTATCTTAAAATAGCCACTGTGTCTCAGCTGCAGCAATGCCCCTGCTGGGAGCCAAACAGGTTGTTTCAGCTAGATTTCCCTTTGCATTTTGTCTTTCTGCCTTTATAGAAGGGGGGGGGGGGGGGGGGNCTGTTGCTGGTCTGCTACAGTTTGCTGGCAGGGCCAGTTTAGGGGGGATAGACAGGAGTGTGGCTTAGGAGGAGGTTTAACCATACATTGTTTCAGGTATGATCCAGTGATGAAATGGAAGATAGAAATATTTTATCCAGCATGTCTCTGCTCTGTGCATTGTCAGCAGTTGATGCATTTGCTGTGTCTGTGAGCCCTTATGTCTTGGAGGTCAGGTAAAATCAGAGGGAAGGTTCCTTAGTCTCTGTTTCTACAAGAAAATTACAACATTGAAGCTCTTCATCTTCTTGTTTGTTTTGTTTTGGTTTTTTTTCTCCACAGCATAGCAAGCACTGCTGACTCGTGCTGCTTTGCATGTGCAGCTGGGTGAGGAGCCTGGGGCAGCAGAAAAGAGAGTAGAAAAAGGGCTTGGAGTGATTTTATTTTCAATGGGTTTGAATCAACTCCAGCTGACATGTTTCAATAAGGAAATGAGCAGCTTGTCTGTAGCAGTTTTGTTCAATGCAAACAGGTGCTGTTAGTTGGGGCCTTTATTCAGTGCCATGAACAGTAAGGGCTTTTGGATGTACATTTATTCTGAAGCTGCAGCAATGTGCATTTTGAAATTAGCTTTGCAAAAATTGACACTGGGAGATTGCTTTCTAGATTGTTCTGGTTTGCTGGCAACTACTGGATTGGATAAGAATGTCATTAGGTTATGCAGATGTACTGAAAAGGAATTGTCCAGCTAAATTCTCCTTCTAATACTGTATTAGATGATACTTAATTTTATTTACCTATAATTAATATATTAAAATCCTTGATGCTCTGTCCTCCTTTTATGCCTGCTGTCACCACAGGCTCTTAAAGGTTCTGGCAATCCCAACTCTCTTTACTGATACCTGCTGGTACATCAATACTGGTCTGGCACTCCTGATGTGCCCCAAGTGACTCTACACCTGTTTGAGGCCGAGTAGAGAAGTTTGTTCAGAAGCCTGTTGTGCTCCTGGGCCTTTCTCAGAAGGGACGAAGACTCGCTTCAAGTCCCTAGGAGGGGAACATGACCTCTGGAGGGTTTTTGTTCAAAGTTTCACAGACTAGGAGACATACAGTAGAGGAGTCACTAGCACTTTAGCCAGCACAAAGGATAGGTTTAGCCTGTCTGGGTACTCATATTGCAGTGCATTTCTCAGTGATGTTTCTGTCACAGCCATTGATCATTGGCTGCAGGGGACAGTGTGTGATGGCAGGAAGTTTTACCTAAAAAGCTCAGTGTAAATACAGTCAGGAGAGAAAGGGAAACGGTATGATCAGTTTCTTCCTGGCTTAGAGTTCATGTTTTATCTGTAAGGATTAAGGTGACTAAAGACAAATTTAACCTTATGGGACTATCCAAATAAAGCCCTTGCAAGATGGATTGGAGTAACTGGAGCACTTTATAATAATAAAGCCTTTAAAACTCAGCTTGCCACATGTGGGAAGGACATCTGGAAATAATTGGGTGTTGCAGAAGTAGCAATGTACTTGTGGTAGTCTTTCAACATAAGCCATCCAAGGTGACAGATGCATCAAAGTGACTGACTTTAAAAAACAATATTCAGATGCTCACCTGTCTGCCTTGTCTGTTGTTTTTATTATTTTTAGGGATGCGACAAATGAAGACACGGAAAACAGAGGCTGCTGAGAGAACACTGACTATTCTCAGGCAAACCCCCTGGTACTTCAAGAAGAGGAGCTATTTTTCCAAATAATTAAAAGTGATGGTGGCAAGGGGAAATGGGACAGATTCTACCACATCATCTGGGCTGCTTCATGGCTGTTATTTACCATTTCAAAGCTGTGCTCTGTTTGTAGCTCCACTACAAACTGAGGGAGGCAGGCTTTTGCTTCCAAACTAGGATAGGTGAGAAGAATGGGTTAATAAGGAAGATTTTTAGTTTGTTAGGGATGCTACTTCACTGCACTTGGATTTTTAGTAGTGAGGAAGAACTGGCATGGTAATCCAAGGCTGTGAAGTACATCATGCCCTCAGTACCCACACTAGCTGCTGGAGTGATGTCATACCCACACAATCTGAAGTCTTGTAATTGAACCATGCAGCCATTTAACTGCACAGGTACTGTCTTGAATTTTCATGACAGCCTCTCTTTTTTGCTTGAATGAGTGTTGTGGAGGATTTAAGATGCATCTGCTATTACTAAAAACCAGTCATCTCAGTTTCCTTGAGATATTTTACAAAAATACCAAGTTCTGCAGATGAGGCGTGTTTCAGACACACTGTTCTTGAATTTTTTTCTCAATAATAGGAAGTTTATGCTAACTGGGATAAAAAAGGTTCCACAAGTGCTAAACTTCTCTGATCTCAGATAAAGCTTGTCTTAGAGCATGTGAAAATATTTTTGAGTGCTCAAACTCACATTTGATGAGTAGAATGACAAGGTACAGCCACTTCTGCAGTGAAGTTGGAAGTTCTTCCTGACAGCCTGAAATGCACTACTGCCTCTCTCCATCCCCATACCATTATTAGTATTGGCTCAAGCTGTGTGACAAGCTAGGAGATCAAATGTGGCTTATCACAGGCCAGCTCTTTGCTAGGGAGATTTTCTCCTAAAGAAGAAATTTCATTCTAAGATTTTGGGGTGCAATAGTCCTATGTTGCTCTTGGCTAACAATAAGCCCCAAGAATTACAGGCTTTCAACTCATTAGCTCAGAAGAATCATTTGTGTTCACTGTTGCATCATTTTTGGCTGGTATTCAGTGCACAATGACAAGTATTTATTCACCTAGAAGGGGAGGGAGAAAGCTACAGGGATTGTGGCTGAAATCATGATTGGAGTGAAATTGTTTCACCTGAAAAAGTTATACCTTCAGTAGTGCGTAACAGCCAAGAATAGTTTTTTAGGCTGAAGGAACCACATGGGGCTCTTCTGCATCATGTACTAATATGGGTTTCAGGACTAAATATAAACCAGTATTTTTAGCTGAAAAGTTTGCCTTGAGCTACTGGTTTTTCCATTAGGAAAATTGGAGTCAAAATATAGCTCACCTAGTGCCCTTTCTGTCAGCAGCAGCCTCCTCTGAGGCTGTCTTCCACAAGAGCGGATCCGCAAGCCTGTTCTGGTGGGTGGGAGGAAGCGGGTCTCATCTCCACCGGGCACGAGCACCGCATGTGCTTAAAACACAGCCGTTTCGCAGGCTCTGACGGTTCCTTGTGGCCTTTCAGTGCCACTAATAGAACAGAACTACCTGCACGTAACCCAAAAGGCGGCAAGGGCTGAGGTTGCGCATGATGGTAACGCTTGTAGCGAGCAGAAATCTGCCTCTGCGCCTAAGTCCTCGTACCGAAGGGCCATCTTACACCTGTTTCCTCAGGCTGGAGACGACAGGAGGGTGATGCGGTAACTCAGCTGCCGGTGGGGGGAAGCTCAAACTGAGGCGGACACGCTCCTTGACGGGAGGAGCAGCAGTCGCAGCCGCTACGTAACCAACACCACGCACGCCCCACCACCTCCTCACAGGACTGCGCGTAAGCTGGACTGCAGTCCCCGCGCGCCTCCCGCAGTGGGCGCCCGCACTCCCGCGGGAGGGGAGAAAAGAGGGGGCGGAATAGGAGCCGTGCGCGCGCAGCTGCCAGGGACCGCCCCCTGATCGCTCCGTGTCGTCATGCGGGCGGTGCCTGAGCGAGGGTAGGGGGCAGGGGAGCACCGTTGCCCATCCGGGCCCCTCGGCGGAGGCAGGAGGCGGGGCCTGCCCTCACGTGACGTTGCGTGGCGGCGCGACCGCCATCTTGTGTTGTTGAGGGTGAGAAGTCGCTGTGGCCGTGAGGAACTCTCCGTCCGGGAGCGCAGGTAACACTGTCCCGCTGGCTCCTTGCCCTCGTCACCGCTTGGGCCGCTCACTGTGTCTCCCTGCCGCTGCGCTCCTGCCTCCGCCGCGTTCCCAGTCTGCGGGAGCGAGGCTAGGCCGAGCACCGGCCTTGCCGGCGGCTACTGTCCACCGCGGGTGCCGCAGCCCCGAGGCGCCCTGCGGCCTACCGGGAGGTGAGGCCGCCCTGGTGTGGCGGCGAGGGCTGCACCCGCAGGGCCTCCCCCGCGCTCTTGGTGAGAGGCTTTTGTAGGACTTTTTGGGCCTGGCCCCGCTCGGGGATGCGGGCCTTGCCTTCTCCATGCGGCTTCTCGGCCCTGGCAGGGAGAGAATGTGCTTGTCAGGCGGCGGCGGGCCGCCTGGGGCTCCTCACACCTTTCGGGGCTAGCACCTGCATTACCGGCGCCGTCTCCCCTAACACTGCCCCATGTGAACTCTCATCCCCTCCCAGCCCAGTGGGAGCGGGCCTGTACTCCGGCAGCGCCGTGGGCCGGTGCGTACTCATGGAAGCCTATGTGTGTCCTGCTCTGAGCACGCCCAGCCCTGTCAGATTACACAGGCAGAGAAAGGAGGGAGCTTGTCAAGCACTCGAGCTTTTCCCTTGCCAGGCAGCAGGGTGTTGAGAGCAGCAATGACCAGCACTGTTTGACTGGAGAGGCCTTGGCAGGCTGAAGAAAGCATCGATCAGGATTGTGTACATTTGGTATTGATCCAAGACAAGTAGTTTCAGTGTCAACAAAGCAGTCTCCGCTTTTCCAATTCTATTCATTGCACTTCGAAGTGGAACAAGTTGTAGACCCAAAGGAGATGTTGCCAAGTAGTGCTTCTGAAACAAAACCTACATATTCCTCTGTAACCTTCAGCTCAGTGTTCTTGTTCAGCTGTTGTAATGGTTTACCTCTTGGTGTAATTCTTAAGTGTCTTTTTTGGGTGGGTGGGGAAAGAAATTCTGATTATGTTCGTCTAACATCTTGCTGCTCATTCTGTTTTCTTGCTTCAGGAGCTGACTTGGGCAAGTTCCTGGAAAGTACGTGTGATTTTTCTTGTTTTGTTTTCCCCTTTTCCCATAACTCTGCTGGTTGCTTTTGTTCTTAAGAAACTTTTTAATAAACACAAATTAACTTGCTGCTTTGTGAATAGAACATTTGGTAGATGTACTATGTGATAATTTGGAACCTTTGTAAACAAAATGGGTTGCAGTTGTCACCAACAAAAGCTTTGTTCTGGTATTCTTGAGCTCTGTTGCCAGGTGTTGGCTCCAATAGATAATAAGAGCTTTAGTATTATGAAGCATTGGTATTCTTGTCATTCACTTGAGCAGGTATCCTTTGGACAGTTAGCTGCTACTGAGGTAAAAATGCATGCCCTCAGCATTTCTGGGGGTATCAACAAAAATGTGCATTGCCCCTTCTGCACCCTCTTCACTCCCCAGGCTCGTATAGTTCTGCAGGTTCACTGCTGTTAATGGCCGAGTCTGCCAGTGTCAGTTTCTCAGTGTGTGATTTAAAAAAAAAAATACTCTAATGGTCAACTATATTAAAAAGAAGGTAGAGATTTTTCCCTGGGCCTTGAATGTCACTTCCAGCAAGGCCAACTTCTTATTCTGGAACTTCAGTAGCCCCTTTCAATATCTTACAATGTTGTGTATAAATACTAGGCTTTCTTAATGATTTTAAGGGCTGCCTAAGCTCTCTTAGTCTCTGGATACAGAAACATGCATGGGAGTGCCTGGTCACTATTTCTTTTAGGACCTTTTCTAAATGGTTTCTTTAGCCTGTCTTTTAAAGCAAGAGCATAGAACTAAAATGAAAATAGGCATATTTCAGTAATTTGTTTCACAGGTTGCCTACAAAAATCATCTGATAGCACAGTAGAAACCTGGACTCATAAAGATTCTCTTTTCATTACAGAAGTTGTTCTTAAAAGTGTTGTAAAATATCCTCAGATACTCCTAGTAGTGTTTTTCTTGCCTTCCTAAAATATACAGTAAAAGAAAAATACTATCTCTGTTGATGGAAGTGGAAAAAAAAAAAAGCTTGAAAATAGTTTAGAGCTTTACAGTTGAGTTTTTCCAACTCTTTTACTCTTGATTGAGGAAAGGACTTGAAGGTTTTGGGGATTTTTTTTTAAGGAATTTAGACTAAGCACCATTGTGTCTCTTTACCGGTGCTTACTGTGTCGTAAGGCATTGTCTAAATGAAATTCTGTCATAAACTGGAGGGTATTTTTGTACCTGGGTATAAGAAAAAAGTTGTCAGCTCTTTTAAGTTCTATGGATACTTCATTTAAAAACAAATTGGACATCAAAGTCATATGGAACATCTCATGTGGGCAGCTGACTGGCTGAGGAAGTGATTTGCTACTACATCCCTCTGTTGAAACATCTATTTAAACGTAGAAGGGAAACACTGGTTCAGAGTAATTGATGAAGATGAGCTAGGCACCTGGACCATGGTCTTTTCCCTCTGCCCCCTCCTTTAAAGTAGTTCCAAGCCCCTAGCTCTTTAGGTTTATTATTTTTGTTTGAGATACCAAGAATATAAAATTTGATTCTGCTTACTTTTGTCTGATCTTGTGAGTTCAGGTACCTGTCAAATGTATGTTTCTTATTCATACATTGAGACCTTGTATAAATTCTTTCTCAGGGCTTCTTAAGGTGTCATGTTGAATCTTCTTATAGTCTGTTTTGGGAAAACAATTCCTTTTCCTAGCATTTTTTCCTCATTTTTGTTGTGATTTTTTTATTTTCAGTGCTTGTGCTCGAAGATGAGTACAGATAAGCTGTATTTAATTAATGGTTGTAGACAGACAGAGCTAAGGGACAGAGCAATAAAATATCTGCTCCCAAGTTTAAAAGCACAGGCCTGATCTGGCTTCTGCTTCCTATAGAGCTTACTAGAGATCCATTGGGTACTTTGGTAAGGAGAAAAGCATTTCTTCCTTACTGAAGAAGCAGCTGTGTTGAAAGGGAGTGCTGCTTTGTGTGGTTTTCTCATCAATTTATTTTAATTCATTAATGACATTTGAAAACCTAGGTGTGTGAAATGCTGCGGGGGTTACAATACTTGCTTTTGTGGGAACAGGGAGTTTTCAGCCCAGTTTAGCCTCTCCTTTCTTCTCTTGCAGTCAACTGGACATTTTTTAGTTGCACAAATCATCTTGACTTGAAAACAGTCAGAGCTGAGAAAACTTAGCAAGTTTGCTCAAGGTGTACATAAGTTATGGATGGAACCAAGAAGAATTTAAGTGCTTTAGATGTCTGTACAACCTTTGTCCTCTTGTGGTTGGAGGTTGTGTGTGTGTGTATATAAAACCATGTACTTCATCATAATGATGTTTAATACTATTTCTTCAGCTCAGACGGTAGCATGGGGTTGTGGCAGACTGAGTAGTAGCTGAGATTGCCACAATGTGTTGATTACAAAATGGACCACTTCTCTTTTTTGCAGAGGGAGGGCTGTGAGTCCATTCTCGCTAAGGTGATTAAACATTACTTGAATATAGAAACTATAGTGATGGTTTGATGTCTGTATGGAGAGGATGCACAGAACTGTTTTAATGCATCTGATGCTTTTGGCTAGCATGAAGGCTATGTTTTCAGGAGTATCTCCTGTAATCTTTAAAGCTTCTAATTTATGGAAGCTGAATATCTAGACCTCTGAAGGGATAGCAGGAGCTTCATAGAGGTAGTTTGACATTTTGACAGGTATTTAGAAAAGTTTGTAAATACTGCATTGTTGACAGTACATTTTGGATCACTTCCTAATTTTTGATTCCCTCAGCTGATCATTAAAGCAATGCATATGATTTTCTTTGTCTGGCCATATGTTTTAAAAGATCTAGGCAAATAAGAAAGAATGATTACTTGATACCTTCAACAGTGGCTGTTGTGTATGTAATTTGTCATTATAAACACATAAATGAGCTCAAGTGTAACATGCAACTAAACTAAAGTGGTTAGAAAAATGTTTTTGTATGTTAAAGAGCTGTTGTTACAATGAAAGTAAGTGTGATACTTTGATAATGCTTTGTTACTTCGTATTTTGGTCTTTTTTTCAGTAAAACACTTGTTTCAAGTTATGGTTACTATGAGGTTTTTTTTCATCCTGTCACAGACAGCAAATTGAAATCCTTTGCATTCTGCTGATAGTATTTTTTGATAAAGATATAGGTTTGTGTGACTGGGAGATTCAGAGTGAATGTAGAGTCATTCACTGTCCCTGTGTAGATCAGATTGGATAAAAGCAGATTTGTGGTCTGTGTGTGGTAGTATGTTTATTCAGGTTGGAAGAAATAGAAGAGGATAAAATCTGTATACTGTGAGGATTACTTTGGGTGAATTTTTATTATGGATAAGTAGCTGAATGTAGGTAACTTCAGACTTAGTCACGTGGCAAGGAGCTGGTATGACTGGCAAGTAATAGATGTATAAACTGGTTTTTTTTTTTGAGCTTTGTATGGTAGAATCTAATAATACTTTAGGTTGTAAGAGACCAGCCTTTGGTGGTTGTCTGCTCTGGCCTTCTGCTCAAAGCAGGGCTGACATCAGCATTTGACTGAATAATGAGTGTGATAGAGAGTGAGGCTGATAGTGAAAGTAGCATATGGCAATATTTTAAAGTAAAAGCATGTAATAACTTGATTTAATAAATTGGAGGCCCAGTTCAACTACCATTGAAACCAGTGGAAGCTTTTACATTAGGCTTGGTAAATGCTGAATCATCTGTATGTGTAATGTTCTCTATTTATGTTATAGTAGGCTGTAAGTGTACTAAGGCAGGTTCAGGGTGACATCATAAGTCAGTTTACAAAAGTACGGTTCTTAGATCAAATCAAGTGAATATCTTTAGCAATATTAACATAAAGAGAGGAAAAGTCATGAGCTATTAAAAAGTGTTACAGTTCATATGTAAATAAGTTACCTTCTGACTTCCAGGTTGATGAACATACAAAGTCTGATACACATATGATTTCTCTCTGTTAGGACTTTTTATTAGACGCTTTCTCACTGTTGAATGTTGTTTACTGAAGTACAGAACATGTCAGAACTGCATGAATAGGAAACCTTGAGAAGAGGTGAGGGGATAGAATTCCTACAAAGCCCGAAGAAGCTGCTGATGGTAAATGACACTTAAAAACAAACCCCCCCACAATAACCCTGATCTCTTAATTCAAAGAATGTTTTCAGTGAATGTAGGCTGAAGCTTTGTCATGACACTTTGAATATATGTTTGGGATGTCTAATCTGTGATGAGTGAGAGAGAGGTGCCATGGTGTGGTTTTGGTTGAACTTAGGTAGTCTGGCTGCTGGCCTCATTGGGGAGCAGGTAGACAGTCTCAGCATCCTGGTCTGTAACATCTTGTGGAATGACACAGACTCAGTATTAACCTAACAGCAAATTTTGAAGGTAGGAGGTAGAGGAATGTGGAAGTGTGTTTCTAGCTGGAAAACGAGTGCTGGCAGGATTTTGGGACAGCATTTGGAATGAGAAGTGGTTTGCATTCCAGCCAGTGGCAAGGCCAAGGGTGTGGTCCCCTGACTGTGCTTGGAGCTTAATCGCTGGTGTCTGCCTTTGGCTTGAAGTCTTGGAATAAAGGTGGAGGTCACATTGCTTTCTGGTGGAGAAACTGGGGAAAACTGAAGTGGGTAATTGTAACCATCAAATTCACAGTAGTAGGTAGGAAAGGAGGAAAATACCTGAAATTGTGATGTTTAATGTTCCTTTATTTTTATTGGATTTTGTTAGATGTGCAGGTCTCTATTGTCATCCCATACCAGAAGAGCTTTGGTGTCTACTTCTTGTGTTTGTCGTTTTTGATTGTGGTGAAACCTGTTGCATACTGCAGCACTCCGTGAATCCTTAGATGGATTTATGTGAATTGGGTAGAGGTTAGTCAGTTTGGTCGTGCTGTTTCAGAACGTCATGGACAGTTTTTGACCAGAAACTGCTGGGAGATTGAAACACTTTTGCAATGGTTTGAGACAGGAAGGTTCTGAGACTTCAGGAGGTCTAAAAATGTAATTGTAATAATACAGGTCTAGTTTCTGGAGAAGTGGATGGTGTTTAGACATTGTTCCCTTAGGGAAAAACTTTCTCTTGGTGTGTGGCTAGATAGGCCTTGAAAAATTCACCCCCTTTTTCAAGATAAAGGCTTGGTAAGCCAGAAGGGATAACTGTGACTTGTCTGGCATCTTATATAATGTGACTAAGGGATTTTTTTTTTTCTGATTTTCTGTTTAAACTAGAACATATTTTTTTAGAAAATCATTTGGTGACCTAAAAACAACTTACTCTGTTTATCTCTGAATGGCTTGCTTCAGTCGCTTCACTGAATAATTTTGGGTCTTCAGCCTTTTTTACCTACATGATTGTTTATAGAGTGAGCGAGATATTTATTTTTTTCCTCAAAGCTCATTTAATAGAACTTTTTGTGTGTGTGTGTGTTGGTGTCATCCAGCTTATCTGTGTCCCCTCATAAAGCATATCTGTCAGGTTCTATCAGTTTTTGGACACCTGATTTATCAGTTTTCTTGCCTTACAACAGAATAGGACACAGTATACCTGCAGTGATAAAATCCACTCTATATTTATGCTGTATTTTCTTATTCCTGTATTTAGTGTTTTCTTTTAGCTCTTTTAGTCAGTGTTTTATCATATGTTCCTTTTCAGGCAATTAATGTCATAAATCTCAGATTGGTTTCAGGACTGTGTTTTTCCAGCATAGTTTTGCATTTGTTGTATACCACCTGTATTTTCTGTTTGTGTATCTCTTGCATGCTTGGCCTTATTAAATACAGCCTGCTATACTGGAGTGCGTAATTGAATAATTCATAATGGTACTATTGATAATGTGTCATTTCCATTATTTACCAAGTGCATGTTTGCATCCTCAGGTTTTAGAGATTATACAGGCTGCCAATGTTACAGATTCTGTATAAGTAGAGGATAGCTTTTACTCTGTTTTGAAACTATTTTGCCTTCTGAGATGGATTGTTGTAGATTCAAAGAGAAGGGTAAAAGAAGAAATAGGTTGTGATGATTCGAGACTTCTCATATGGTTCTGAATGATTTTGCCCTTTTTAACATTCCACTTAATTGAAGTGTCCTGCAAAAGTTAAAACTTATTTCACCTATGTGCTTGAGCAATGAAATTTCTACT
Source organism: Bucco capensis (assembly GCA_013396975.1). Taxonomy (NCBI): domain Eukaryota; kingdom Metazoa; phylum Chordata; class Aves; order Piciformes; family Bucconidae; genus Bucco; species Bucco capensis. Next base: position 895,723 of record VWZO01013601.1, read on the forward strand.
CTTACAAAGATGTCTTTCATAAATCCATGTTAGCTGGCCTTAATTGTGTCAGTGTCCTTTAATCAGTGTTGTCTTCTATAGCCAATGATTAATATCAAATTGGTAGTGTAGCCACCTTAGTCATCCTGTTTACCAGTGTACTTAAAAGGTAGCTTGCATACAGTTCTGGATCTTTAATATTTCAAGAAGTAGAGAAAATGAGCATAAATTATTCAGTCATCCTGTTTGGTTTTTTGTTTTGTTTTTAAACCAGTTACTGGCTCTGAAATTAGCTAGCTCTAGTAGCTACCTGTGGAATGGTTTTTTGCCTGTAGAAGGTGAAGTTTTATTGTCTTAATGGTGGAGCACAGCTGTTAAATTCCTGTTCCAAGTTTATTTAAGGAGAACCCAATTCCAATTGTACTTAAATCTGCGAGTGTTAGATTTCTGTTGTCTTCTTTGATTCTCAAAATTTTCAGCCAATTTCTAGGTTAAAAAGGCTGCTTCAGCCCTACAGTAGCAACAGAATTATCTTGAAAGGAAAGAATACTTCCCTTCCTTAATGTCTCTGATCAAACAGGAGACCATTTCCAGAATAAGATAGCTGTATATATGAAGGATCAGTGGTAGATCTTTTTTCCAAGGTTTCCAAAGTTAAAAAGAAACCTAAGAAAGCAAGCAACCCCAAAGCTGCGAGAGCCCAAAATTTTTGGGTTTTGTCTGCAGGAAGGATTAGGTGGGCAGACCTGAATGCAGTCATTGCCTAAACTCAGCTTGGGATGCTAAGCATCAGTTGATCTCTATCCAAAACAGCAAAACATCTTTGTGAGACAGATTGCCATGTGGTACAAGCCAACAGAATTCTGTAATGGAAATACAGGAATTGAACACTGTCTAAAAATCTTAACTCAAGTGCCCATGAGTAAGGGACAAACCACAAAATGGCAATTCTGTATAAATCCTGAGGTTGAGCCAAGTCTGGAAAAACAGCTTTCAAAGTCTCTGAAAAAACAGCTTTTTGCCTGGGTATTTGTTAGTTATCTATATGTTTTAAAAGGCCAGCGCTTGTGGCCAGAATGGGCTGCAGTAATTATAGATCTTCCTTAAATTTTTTTAAACTGAAATATCTTTATGCATTTTAACATGCATATCTAGCTAGCAGAATCAAGTTCCAACTTGTGTCTGAAGCAGATATTTCTGAGAGCTTCAATAGATATGTCAGATACTAAATAATGAGCTTGAAAAATAATTTTTGAGAACTGTGAGCTTGGTAAAACAGCCATTGTACCAGAAGGAAACCAGTGAAGTGAGTTGTGCTGCTGTTAGCAGCTTCTGTGCCTTTATTATTACCTGTTAATTGTGAATGAAAGCCACTCGAAGGTTAATATTACTGCATTACACTTTTGTTTTCCCAGAAGATGGACTTCTGTCTTCCAGAGTATTAAGCTGCTGACAAACCAGAAAGGATATTTTTTTTTTTCCCTTGCTAGCCTACATATTGATGGCAGAGTTGATGTGATTTCTTCTCTTTTCAGTTCTGAATGATGATAGCAGGTTGGTGGCTGTGGGTACCACCCAGGAAAATGGGGTCCCAGTTTAGGTTTATGAAGCAATTCCATTTCCCCCTACATTTGCAAGAAAATGACAGCTGTTTGTAGGGTTGCATTGGCACCTTGATCAAGGATTGACCTGATTTGAAGAAAACCATAGAGAAAAGGTTCCCCTTTGAAGGAGTCATGGGAAGTCATCAGGTGGCATCACTGCTTGGGCCAGAATGCTAACTGAACAATATCAAAATGTGGCCTCTGTTTTTTATCTCAACTTGAGGCTGTCCCTGTGTGCTCTTTGCCCATGTTAAATCTGTGTCCATGCAGATTCCTCAACCAGTGCCATTAATTTGTAGAAAAGTCTTAATTTACATAAATCTAGCAGTTGAGAAAGGTGCTTTTCTCTCATCAAATTGTCAAGGAGGAAATATATTAGATAGATACTATTTTTGTGATTATCCTCCTTGATTAACAAGGAGGACATGCATATAAAGACCGAAATTAATGTTTTAATAATTAATATTGAAGTTAAGAGTCTAAGAAAGTTACCAGATAATAAAGATCTCATAAATTCATGCCTTTTCCTTGGTGAAAATAGTTACATTTATGACCTGATTATTCATTCCCTTTTCTTAAATCCTCACCCTTTTTCTTACTGTACACTGACTCTTTCTTCTCATGATGCAAGTGCTGTGTAGTTCACCTTGCCTTTCCAGTTAGTGCAGCTCCTCCTTCGTGCACTAACTGTGTATGTTGTGCAGTCCCTGTCAGAGGTTCCTCTCCAGTTTGGCTTCTGTGCTCTCACCTCTTTTGACTGCTGCTTTGTGAACCAGCAGCAGCAGTGCATGGTTTTGCTTTCCCTGTGTTGTCTTCCCTGACATGGCTAAGTGTATTCCTCTTCCCACTTGCTGTCTTGGCTTTCTTGAGTCTCTCTTTCCTGATCTTCTGCCCTCCTTCTCCCAAATCATTACCTGTTTCCAAAGTGCCTCCTTTCCAAGGTTTTTCCTCTCGGCTTTGCCTGTAAATTTTTTTATGTATGTTTTATTTCTGGGTGATATTGCTAATTAAAGTAAATTCACCTGTTACACCTACTCAATCATTTGCAGATCTGTGGGGATTTTATTCTGTTTTTTTTTCCTTGTTCAGCTACAATTTCATCCACTTAGAGTTGTCTTGCTTTCAATTCAGAATTCATAGTCAGAATTTCTAGGGAGGAAATAACTTATCTGAATGAAGAGGAAGACAGCAATGAGGTACCAAAACAAAGTGCAGTGGCCAAAATGAGGGACAGAAAAAGCTATTTTGCAGCCCAATGGATGAGGTTAGCATGCTTTGAGTATGCTTGTAGGTACTAAAGTGCTTAGGAGTCTAGTAGAGGAAGATGACACAGTATCCTCATTTTTTTTGGGAAGAAAACTGAGGATGGAGAGTGGGGCTCAGTGTGTCCAAAACTAGTAAACTGCTTGATCGTAACTGGGTTTTAGTGCTTTATCCTTTTATCTGTTGCTTTTCAACTGTGATTTCCTTGCAGTTTAACATTCAGTGCCAGCCTTTCTGTTATTATTGATACTAAGGTAGTTTTGATGTTAGGAGCTAAAGATCCCAGGTTCCCTGGTGACCCACATGGGTTGGTCTGAAAGCTATTCCCTTCAACCCATCATACCCCCCCCCCCCCCCCC
>VWZO01013601.1:898933-1134028 GCA_013396975.1 Bucco capensis
ACACCCCCCCCCCCCCAGTAGAAGGATTACCATTATTGCAGGAAGTGAACTGGACAGCCATCCAATTAAGGTTACTAGGAATTGTGGTAGAGGCTCGTCTCTGCCAAAGGGTGCACGATGGCTTGCTTGAATTGCCCTGCAGTATTTTCACACATGGCTGCTGTGTGTCATCTTCAGGTACCTAACCCTGTATTTTGATTTTTAGAATGATGAATGGATGTACCACGAAAATTCTGTTGAGCTGTTGCCTGCTTCAAAAAGGCAATCCAAATGAGACCAAAATCATCTCAGATTAAGCCTTTGAGAATAGCTGGATATTTTTATATTAGCTTCTGATGCATGTGGTGGGGATAATCCCATTTTATTATGTAGGGTTATTGTGGAAATAAAAATACTTCAATTTATATACATAAATTACATTTTGTATGGGAAAAAGCTAGTATGGCATATAGTAAAAATACAGAAGCCAAACATTGGTTGATAGGTTTAGGCTGCAGGGAGTTGTGCAACTATTAGTAATCTTATGCCCAAAAGATTGGGATAAAATCTGTTTAAGCAGTTTTATTGTGTTTTTTTTTGTATTTATAACTTTCAGACTGATTTAAATAAAAATTTTCTGCAGTAACTAATGTCATTTCCACTTCTGTCTCCCCACGTTGTTTTTCTTTTCCATCACCTTTTCGTACAAAGTATAGACAAAATTTTGAAGCCCCTTATTTAGCCCTTGGGTCTGTTAAGGAACAGAGTTCTGATATGGCAAAGCTCCCTACCATCTCTTTTTGGGTTCTTGAAGTCTAAACAATCAGTTTCAGTAGGTAATGCTTCAAATCCTTTTTTGTTTGGGAATTTAAAAAAACAAAAACAACAAACCAAACAGGAACACAACCTTCCCCCCACCTTCCTTTGCAGATTTGGGTTTTGCTGTTGCTAGAAAGAAAGAGGAGCTGTATTTTCTTGCTGTAAAAAATCACTTTTCCAGCACTGCTCAGGCTGTACTTGACTCTGATAGAGAAAAATTCATAGCCTTTCTTTAGTCTTGTTCTTTCCCTCCAGTATGGTTTCATCTGCTGTTGTCCATATGCTCTTGATGCATAGGAACTTGACCTGACCTTCATTAGTGTCTGCAGGACTTTGGCTAGGAGTGAAAGGAGTTGAAGTCTTCAGTTGCACTTCTGTTTTTTCTTAATAAAACCAAGAGTGAGTGAAATACTGTCATCTGCTTGCAGATTTGGGAGGATGTCACAGCATTGGGTGCGCTTGATCTTTAGAAGGCTTATTTTTCAAGAATGAGCAGTGGAAATTTCTTGAATACTCTGCCACTCAACTGGCAAGTCTTTCTTGCTATAATTTTAATGGGTTTTTATCCTCCTGTAATTGTCAGGAAGCTGCAATTCTGTTAATTAAGCATTGCTGCTCTTACAGAAGAGGATTATGCCTCAAATTCTCCGTATTTGATTGTCTTGTGGTAATCACTGATTTGAAAAGGGACTATTTGTACAAATTGTTTCTTCAGACACCCTGATCCAGTGTCCTTGTTGACCTGTTAGAAGAAGAATTTAGGGAAGGGATCTTAATGCAGTTACTTCTATATTAGTAAATTAACCTGTGTTGGAGAGCTGTAGTGATTCCTTAAAAAAATAAATAAATACCACTTAGTTTTTTTCCCAGTTCTTTGCATGACTAGGTGTGCTTTTGTATTGTGAAGAAATTTATCCAGTTGTTTTCATAGTAAACATTTTTAATTTTTAGGTTCACACTTTTTAAAAGAAGAGGAATAGAACAGGAAAAAATGGCAGCAGAAACTCAGACACTTAACTTTGGGCCTGAATGGTGAGTTTTTTCTGTTTTGTGAGTCTCTGGAACCTTGTCTAAAACTTTAAAAAAAGTGTTATGGATGTATGTCCTTTGGGACTGAATATGTTATAAGACTGAATGGGATATAATTTCATTGTTGTTTTGTACTGCATTACCTTGATCCCTGGCCTGTGACTGAAAGCAGTATCATAAAATCAGTCTTCAGTTTGTAAACTGATATGTGTGAAATGAGTTGGGTTTCATGTTATGGTAATACATCACATTCACTTTGTATAGGCCTCAGATACATGGTACCATAGTGAGTAAAGAGGACTGACTTGTTTGGTCTTTCCATGTGATAGATACACTGTCCTAAATCTAGAGCTAAGCAAGCTGTTTGTGCCCTCAGTATTAAAAAAAAAAAAAAAAAGAATCTATATAGAATATGGTAAAAGTGTGCCTTTCATGCCATAGTCTCCTGCATGTGCACATTGAGAAGTGTCAGGAAAAAATGAGCTATTGTGTTAAAGGGAATCCATGATGTTGTGTAATCTTGTGTCAGCTGTTACTTTTCCAGCTCATATGACATGCATTGTCCTGGCTTTTGTTAAAGAGTAATTGCACAGGTGTGATTATTGTTCAGTATTTGTTCCAATTTCTTATTAAAGTGTTGGTGACTGCAGTTACAAACAAGAATTCTGGATGGTGTGGTTTCTGAAGAGTGATATAATCTTCAAATGTGTTAATGAAGCATGGAGTGGTATAGGAAGTATAATTACTGTATAGCGTGATAAGACTGTTGCTGGAGTAATGTTTTCACTTTTGCTGACACTTTTATACACAACATTCAAAAATTGGAGAGTATTCAACAGAGAGGACAAACATGATTTCTGGCTCGGAAAACAATGAGAGTGCTCAGTCTATTTTGTTAGATTGAAAGAAGGCTAAAGAACTACTTTGTCACTAACTGCAAATACACCCACCAGGCACATATCTTCTGCTGGAGTGCTCATCAGTGTAAGAGACAGATGTGATTAGATTCATTGATGGATGGAAGCCCAAGTTATATCAAAAAAGAGAAGGGGGAATGCAACTTGAAAAAAGCACATATTTTAATAGTAACTTAATTGCTTTGTCATAGTGAGGAGGCTTCAGTCTCCATTTAGTTTAAAAACCAGGTTAGAATATGTATGAAAGTATGTATTATTCTTCAGTGAGTTACTAGGTTTTTACAGGGATAATGGAGTAAAATTGGAAGACTGATAGTTATTCTTTTGGATTGTAGTATAGTTATGCCTGTTGTGTGCTGCTGTATCACTTAGTAGTGAAACTCTCAGCTCGGTTATATATGATCTGGATTGGAGTTGAACATTGCACTGAACCATCTAATCCCTTGAATAATGCCTCCCCAGGCGTTTTTTGTTTAGAAACGTCATGTAAAGAAGCTGCCACTAGGTGGCACCAAACTAAAGAAAAAAGGATTAGTATTTGTCTTGCAAATTACTTCTTTTCTTTCTGTTTAAGGAACAATAGGACAAATCAAAGCATGCTTCAGTAATTAGGTGAAAGGTAGACTCTGAATCAGTGTTTTAGTTTAGAGCAGCTTTCCTTTCCAAGGATTTTGTGATTGTTGAGAAGAGCTTTGATTGTTTTATGTGCCTAAGATGCACATCAAGGAGATGTAGGAAAATGATCTGGGTTTTGTTTCTGAATATACATTCTTTTGTAAAACATTCCTCAAACTTAAAAATACAGATTATTTGTATGAGTGAGGAAATTATTGCATAGAATGAGGCTAATCCACCTGTGGATTGCTCATAGTATCTTGCACCTGTAAGGTGTTTCCTGCAAGAAGTTGAGTAGCTCACCTGTGTGGGATGGGACCAAACTTAGTAGCAAATTTATCTATCACTGCAAGTTAGATTACTGCTTGAAGTGTTCCCGAAGTAAAGTGTGGCTATATTTTATACATCTTTTTTTTATTGAGACACTAAGCTAAATGATGCACGTGCTCTTGGAAAAATGCCAGTAATTTTAAGTTCTGGGAAAGGAATTTGTAGTAGAGTAGGATTCCAGAGACACAAGAAGAAACCTCATTGCAGAATCTACCATCTTGTACTTTTAAACTGTGTGAAACATCTGAATAAACATTTCTTTAGATTATTGTTTGCCATGCTGTCCCTAGTGTGGTAAGAATTTTTCTTGTGGAAAAGCAGCTGTTTATCTGTGGAAGATGTGTAACTGAATTTTGTGCAGCCAGTGTAAATAGCTCAGTCAAGGCATTAGGGGTGTAGCTAGCTTGCTAGGTAGTTAACATAAGGGTTCTCCAGGGAATGGGTTTAATTCCTTGATGTACTCAGGGAAATTTTTTCTGTTTTTTTGTTCTCTCTCTTGCCTTTGGGAAAAATGACACTCTCTTTCACGCCTCTTGTCAAAGCACCAAGTCTTAGAGATTTAAAGTTAGACTGTTAATTTCTTTCCTTGGCTTTTGGTGCTGGTTTTATTTCTTTTGTGTCAAATATGTAAATGTGCAGAGGATTGATAACATAGGTGAAAACACATTCTCCTCAAATCAGTTTCCTTACTTTATTGCTTTTATTTTAGGCTGCGAGCTTTGTCTAGTGGCGGGAGCGTGACATCCCCTCCTCTGTCTCCGGCTTTGCCAAAGTACAAACTAGCAGACTATCGCTATGGGAGAGAAGAAATGTTGGCACTTTTTCTAAAGGATAATAAGGTGAGCAGGAAGAAGAAGGCCTCATGTATGTCTTCCTAATAACCGTCTTGTGATTGAGCATAGTTATTTGTATTTTGTGATTATGGACAAAGATACTGTGTATCCCTTAGCAAAGGACTAAGGAGGTCTGATGGTGGCCTTTTTCTGTGTTTGTTTGATCCTACTCTTACTTCATTCATATCGTTTGATTCTTTTTGATACGTTAGGGGCAACTTCCTGTACCCAAGAACAACTTGACTGCCATATTCAGTCCCACTGCCCCAGATGAGGGTTAAAGTCTCCTTGCAGCTGTGCAGATTTGTTTGCCTCAGTAGGATTTTATTAGTAGAGTGTAAAATAGTTATTTAATTGTGAAAGTTAGGCAATAAATCTTATTAGTAGATCATCCAAAAAAGGCAGGACCTCCTCATTTACCCTTACTTAAGGCAGCTCTGTTTAGCAGATATGAAACCTACTGAGAACAGTTCCCAAGTAGTTCTCTTCTCTGGGACTCAGGACACAAACTACCTTGCACATGTGCAAAAGAGCAGTGTAAAAAGTCAAAAACTTTCCTCTGGTTTAATTTCAAACAAAGGTTCTCAGTGATCCAAAAGTCACATTTCAGAGAGTGTTTAGTGCAAGTGATTCATAACATTCTGCATTTGTAAATGATGGTGACAGAGGATGGTTTATTGCTGCAGCAGGCACATAGTGACCTGGAAGTCTGAATCCTTCCTAAAGCCGTATTCTCAAGTCAGGGAGGGACCTCAAGACATTATATCAGGTTGTGCCTGTAGTTTTATGTATAGATGTGCGCACTCACCTCCATGTTCTTACCCTGCCATGACTGTGCTGACAATTTCATACAGTGCTGAGAGCCCTGTGTTGCTTATTCAAGGGTGTTGAATGTCAGATATTTTTCTAAAGCTGTCAAGTGTGTCATAGCTTAAAGCTGTGCTTTAACATGTAGAATTAGCCTGCTATAGTTTGAGAAGCTGCAATTTAAACCTTAATGTTATTCTTCAGTAAATCAACCTATCAGAGGTCATTGGGTTTTGCAATTTGTGTATCTTACATCAGGTAATGCTAATACCTCTATGCTTGTGACTGGTTCAGAACAACCTATTAATACTCTGTGTTACAGGAAGCTCTCAGATGAGGGGTCCAAAAGTATTTTCTCCCTGTGTGTTTGCTGGAAGGACATTATTATTAATTTTACTTTTTGATACACACACTTTCATGGTGGTGTTATACTTATTGAGACTGGGAGGATTCTTGACACTGTTTCCAGTCATCAACTAGATGTGATGTTTTTAAGCTGTATCTTATACACTAGTCCTTTTTCAGTGTTAATCTTCAATATTTGCTGGCCCAAGATTAGGCAAAGTTGCTTCTCTGATTAAAAGATACTCTGAAGGCAGGAAGACTTCTGGTAGCGTATAGCTAAATGAAAAAATCCAACAACTTAGGTTGTTTTGATTCAGTTAAAATGAGAAGTCTTTATCTCTAGTGTTGTGAACTAGATATTTTTGAAATGGTTCACTGTTGTCATAATTAGAGCTTAAATGGCTGTAATTGCAGCTTCTTGTCCACATATTCAAGGCCACCTCTGCTGCTGCTGGACTGATTAAAAATGAGTGTTAAGTTTGTTATTTAAATCAGTGTTCTTTACTTAATAAATCCATACCTATAGTTTCACTTTACTTTTTTTTAACTCTTCTTGTTGGCTGTTTATTGGAAATGCAACTTCAGTGCTATATATGGTAGTTCTGTTAATGAATAAATAAAAATGTAGCTGTAAAAGTGCATTGAAATTAAAGCAATACTTTAATATACTGGATAAAAGTCAACTTCATTCAGATTTGAGCTGCTGTAGTGTGGAAGTTTGAATTCTGATGAGTATGTTCTTGTTGCTTTACGTATTACGGTTGTTAGTGATGGGTGCTTTGGATGTTTTGTCTGTGAGTTTTTTTTCTAGGGAGCATAAATTTGCAGTGGAGTTATATCCTCCCCCAATAAATGTTATTGGAAGTATCATGGACTGGGTAGATAGAGACAGAGTTGGCAAGATAAAATTCTTTTGTAAATCAAAGTATGTGGTATTATCCCTGAAATGGAAATGCTTAGGTATCTTGCTATGCTATTTTCCTTTCATGCAGATACCTTCAGACCTTCTGGATAAGGAGTTTCTGCCTATTTTACAAGAGGAGCCCCTGCCACCACTGGCACTTGTACCTTTTACAGAAGAAGAACAGGTTTGTATCCTTTTGTTTAAAAAAAAAATAAAATAAATGTTTGGATTGTCATTAATGTAAAGGCAAAAAAAATAGTGTGCATCTGTTAACATAAAATCTGAGATGAGTAGATTTCAGGGAAAGAAATGGAAGTATACTGTGTTAGCATAAAGTTAAAATGCCATTCACACACAATTATTGTCTTAGATTTTAACAGATATTTTTCTTATGATGTTCTGTTGATGGCAGTCAGCTTGTTAAGTCAGGGATCACTGTCTATGAAGTATTACCTATTTTTGAAGTATACAGCATTTTCAGAGCAGCAAAACTGTTCCTACAGTTTTTGGACCACCTTCTCTGTTGTAATAGAAATGTCTAAGTTCTCTAACTTCAGTTTGGTGGTCTTTGGAGTGTTGAAGTCTTTTTACTGTTAACATTTCTTAGGAAGGTGCAGTACTCCTACTTGTGTGCATGCAGTTGCTTGATTATTTCCTTGTTTGGCCTCTGTAAGTATATAATTAATTGCTGAACAAGATAAGAGTGAGAACAGGTAGTCCTCAAAGATTTCATTTCAAGGGTGATTGATCTGAGTAGTTTGAAAGCAATTGCTTTAAATTCAGTTCCTAGCAGGGAAAACTATCTGCCTCCCTCTGGGTAAATGCCTCTGGCTTTTTACTCTGAATTGGTTCCCTCTTTATGGCTGTTATAACTGCTGATTTTTGCAGTTGCTTCCTGGTTTGTTATGTTTCTTAGCACTTTTCTTATTTCAGAACACAGTGGTTTGGGTTTGTTTTTTGTTTGTTTCTTTTTTAATAGAAATATGAGTGTTTTTACTGACTTGAGTGTGATCTGATTTTTACAGGGATGGAAAGTGTTAATATTAGTTTAAGATTTCAGAGCATCCTCTTTCCTTTGCCCCATGCTGTTGTATTCTTGAATTTGTCATAATCTTTTTCTGCCTGAGTATTCTGGCATATCCTGTTCACCTTTTCAGGGAAACTTTCCTTCTTCAGAATGGATTAATATTTCTTGTCTTTTTAGGCTGCTATCCTTTGACATAAGATGCTAATAGTTTAGCTCTTAATCAGAAGTCATATTTAAGTTCACATAAACATGCTTCATATCATAGTCTTAAAAGACAACTATCTTTAAAATCTTAGCCCAGCTCTCATTCTCCTCTAGGAACAGGAGGTGTTCAGGCAGCAAGTCCAGGAAATAGTCAGCCAGATACACAGTAGCACATTGATGTATTGAACATTGGTGTTAAATAGCTTTGAACATATTTTTTTGCTGATGCATGGTGGAGTCCTACTAAGTCTTCCTCAGAGTAAGAGCCTTTTACTGTTAAAGGGGACCTTGACATCTGGTGATTGTCAAGATACCCTCCAAGAGGAATAATAAGAGTGAAAGAGTATGGTATTGAAAATGTGCTGAGTAGCCTCTTAGTACAGGTGAGATGGCAAGTGCTGCTGAGCTTCCAGGATAGGTGGTCCTCTGTTGCAGTGTCCAATGTTTCACTGGTCTTGAAAACTTCTGATGAGTTGATGTGCACTGTGTCACTGTTTTTTTCTTGCTCCTTTTCAACTTTAATAATGCAGGAGTCATCATGGTTAGCTTAATAGTTCTGTACAATTTCCACAGAAATCTTAATTTGAAAGATGAGGTCTGTTTTCCCTTTTTAAGAAAGTGTTTCATTTAGTGCTTTCTGTGACCCAGAGGATGTGAACAATCTGTTTTTATTTGTCTTAAGATCTCACCCCCCCTTATGACTGACTGGAGATAGCAAAGGAATGGCATTATTTAAGCTACCAGAAATTCTTGGTGTGTTTCCCATGACATAATAATCATTGTTCATCATCAGGAATCATATTCACAAGTGATCTTGAGGTGAATATTAATGACCTTGCTGCTGGTCATGGTGCACTAAAGCTCTTTCATCTAAGATTGATAAGAGTTTAAAACACCTGTGTGCCTGCTCCATGAATGCTGAAGGTGATATCCTCTCAGAACTTAAGGGAGAGAGATTTGAGAGTCCTGTAGATTACAGGCTGATTAGAACACATGTGCTTTGGGGTAGTGTTCAGTTAAGCTGAACCCATCAGGCTTGTTCTAGGCTTGGGTTCAGAGTGATACTTGCAACCTGAGAGTAAAGCAGTCTGATACCATTGTAGTTGTATGTGTAGTATGTTCAGGAAGACCTTGTCTCAGGTGCATTTTCTAGAGGTGAATATTGCCAGCTATATGAATTTAAGCTTAAATTTGTCTTGTCCTGTGGAATTTAACTAGTCAGATACTTAGGACTACAGTAATCCCTGTTACAAGACATTAATATGCTTTGGGTGGAATTGCTGGCCCTTTTTATGTAGAATGTAATTTTTCTGGTGATAAGGATGCTGAGCTAACCTAGAGCTCAACTGATTCACCTTCTAGTAAGTTTTGTCTAGAACATCATAGGTTTGTCTAGGATCTGTTCGCAGGGAACTATCTTTTGAAGAAAAGATTTCTGCAAGTAGCTTTAACAGAGGTTTCCACCACTGACCACTGGCAATATGCACAATCTGTTCCTTTGCTTCCCTCACCCCCTCTTCCTCTTCCTGTTTGCATTAGGAAAGAACTCACTTGAAAACCTTACCTGCTTGTAGAGTGAGGGAATCTCACACTCTTGTCAAATATAATAGAGTTTTTTAATACTAATCAATAATAGTGGTTTTTTAAATTTTTTTACTTTTTTGTTACTTACTGTGACCTTACTATGTAGATTGTTGCCATTATGCACATTACAGAGGCATCCTCACCACAGCAAGCTCTACAGAAGAGAGGGAGAATTTGTTCAGAGTTTAGGCAGATGTCAGATAAAACATTGGACAAGGAAGTGAGATTACTGTTTTGTTCTTATTGAAAAAATGTCATCAAAAATTAAATCTCCTATGCAAGTAATTAAATCTTATCAATAGCCTAGAGTTGTTTCTGTAGTAAAATATTTAATGGATTCACAAAAAAGCACAAGTACCAACAGCAGGAAGGGTTAGAGTCAAATGAAGGTGGTTCATTTTGACTTGCTGTTGAAATGGTTGCTTTAAACTTTAAGAGCTGGCTAAGAAAATGGAATCTGGTTAGCTAGAGGCTGACCTTGCTATTTTGCCATGCATGACTGGATTTCCACCCCCTTCCAAGTCTGCTAGTTACTATTCTCTCTTGAAGGAAAATCTCCTTTGTAGGAAGAATATATCAAGCAGTTGGGCTTAGTTCTGAAATGGGTTAAAACTCGCATGTCTGTTGATATTAGCTGTTTAGATTTTGCATAGTTTGTAATTGATTGTCTCACTATTCTCTGAAGACCTTCAAAGTCATAGTAATTCCTGTCAAGAAGCATGATGTAACAGCTGTTTGGAGTCCTTTGCATTCAGATTATTTAAAGCTTGCATTCAGAAAGGGTGTGTCAATTCAGGTTTGTTACTGTTTCTGAAGAGGCTTCTGAATTCTTTGGCCCAGTTTTCCAACTGTTTGTGCTCAGAGAATGGGGCCAGAGCTGGTTATAATTATCCGTTCTCTATCAAAATAGCCTTTTCTTTAGCTGTTATTTTGTACTATAATAAAGTTGAATTTTATTGATATTTGTCGTATTAAAATGGGTATCACTTAAATTTCATATGTCTTAAATATACTTTTCCCCAAAGTATGTTACTCCTATAATACGTTTAGGGGGAAAAAGGGCATATTTCTGTAAAAGATTGATAAAAATAATTTATTCAAGTTCTGTTGCTCTTCATGTGTTCCTGCTTTGCTTAAGTTTAAGTTTAGAATTGGTATTTATTAATGATGGCAGATGTAGACATGTACCAGTCTCGTTCTACAATGGAATGACTGTTTAAAATTGCTGATGTTCTAATCACTTCTGTGCTGGAATCATCTGATAAAGGAGTAGATGGTCACTAACTGCCTTTAAAGCATGGAAATTTCAGGTAAGTGACATGGAAGCACTGATGCCAACCAAAATCCTTTTATAGACTGCTTCAGCTGTTCATATCTCCAAAGAATCCTTTTCCTTGTTAGTCAGTTGTAAAGAATTTGTGATAAACATAAGGTGAGCAAAGCTGGTATTAAGCTAAATTTAGGATAATGATGTTTCTGATTTTGTTTCTTTTTTCAGTAGAATCTCACCATGACTCTTTCTTCTTGGCAGAGAAATTTCTCGATGTCTGTAAACAGTGCTGCTGTCCTGCGGTTGACGGGACGTGGAGGAGGAACGGTGGTAGGGGCTCCTCGAGGTCGAAGTTCCTCTAGAGGTCGAGGTAAGCTGTTAGTGGGATATGTGGCAATATATGCAGGTGATCTAGGTCAAAGCTTCTGAAAGATGTTAGATGGAGCTTAGTTATGGCCCAGTTTCCTTTCCCTTAAAGCTTTGAAATCTTTCCAATAAGGTGATGCTAGAGAATTAATATTGTGTTTAATGATTGTTCTTCACACTTTAGTGCATATCTGGTACCTCTGTTATGTGTCTTTGTCAGATTGGTGGGTGTGAAAAGCAAAAGGAAAAGGTAGTTTTGAGGTGGAATAGGAAATTGCTTAGTTCAGAATTGCTGGAAATAACTTCATTAAAACTATAAAACAAATTTATAGGGTAAAGGGAGAAGAATCCACAAATGTATTTAAAACATTAATATTGTAGTAGGTGGTGTTTAGTGTTCTGAAAAGTCATTTATTAACATCCTGAGAATAAACAGGAGAAGGCTGATAGAAAGATGCAATTGAATTCAGGAGGAATTTTCGGTCTTGCCTATTTCAGTGGATTGTTGTAGTTGATGTCTTATCCTGGATCACCTCAGACATCTGCAAATTAATTGAGAAAATGTCCTCAAGCCATATGACTAGATTCAAACCATTGTTAAATCTGGAATTTATCTTAGCAGTTCCCTTTCAATGTGCATACTGCTGTGAACACTTATTTTGGAGGTTTTATATATCAATATGATGGGTTACATTTAGAATACTAAGAAACTGGTAACTTGGAAATATCATCAGGAATAATTAATTCTATAACCTCTGTCTTTGCAGGTGGTGAGGTGAGGTTTCTCTTAGGGTGGTTTCTTATTTTAATTCTAAATGTCCTTAACTGGTGATACTTTCAATAACATCTTCAGAAATTACTTCCATACATCATTACGTGCCTGAACAGAATTTTGCTCTGACTTGATTTGTTTTCTTATTTCATTCCTTAATCCTGCTTTCTTCTTGCCTTACACCTTTCAGATACTTGGAGATTACCTGTCCTCTTGTGCTTGCTTTCCAGCCAAGGCATATATGCATTTAAACTTTAGATGGCTTTTCCCAGGTTTCCCTGTCACTTCCCTTTATTTGTTTATCATTGTCTTTGCCCAAATGCTCAGGGCTTAGTTAAGGAGGAGGAAGAAAAAACTATGTGCGCGTGTATATAGATGTGGGGTGACACATAAATACACCTTGTTGTACTTCTGTTGTATGTTGGAAAGCTGTTGTGCTTTTGGTGTATGCTTTTAACATGTATTGCACTGCTTCCATATTTCACTTTGTTAGGAATTAATTAGCTCTTTTTTAGATACATTAAGACTTAATTCTGCAAGCAAAATGAATGGTGCTTGAAATTTGGTGATTTGAAATCACATGGCCACTACTGTGTTCTCTAGTTTCAATATCAAGATACTATGACCATTTCCAATTTGCCAGACTCTCTATTTTTCTTTCTTTTGTCAAATTTTCATGTCTTTTTTTTTTGCTCTACCATTAACAGTGAATGTCATCCCTATGCAGTGAGCAGTTTTTAATTGCCCCCTACTAATTTCAACAAGGTTGTAGGGTTAAATGTGGCAGAATATGGCTTCTAATCCAGTATTTCTATTATTGAATCTTTGTATGCATGGAAATTTTGTTTGGCAGTAAAGTTTAATTCATTATGCTTTTCTGGACAGATCTTAAAATTTATGTAGTATTACTGTTTAAAAGCTTCTCCTGCATATTCCTGTTTTTTCATACTTAATTTTTAAGATATGTTAAGAAATGTTAGCCCAGGTACTTTGTTGCAAAAATAATCCTTTTCACATTTTTTTGTTTTCATCCTTATTTGATCTTTTGGTCTTAATTTGTATGAATTGTTATAGGCTGTGCTTGTTAGGGTACTCTGTCATTCTTACCTTTTGCTAAAGGATACATTTCAGTAAATTACTGAGCTTTCCCTCTTTCACTGATCCTGGTTGCTGCTTGTTTCTTCCATGATGAATCTTCCCAAAGTTTCTGTATCTCAGCAAATAAGTTAGGGCTTCTGCCAGGACAATATTGTACATTACTTTGTAATTATACATGTGATATTCTTGTAATTAAAGACTTTTTCTCAAAATTATTTATGACAAAAAGGATTGTTGACATGTAACTTACAAAACAAACATGTTGATTACAAGTAACAAGCTTTAAATGTGGTTCTTTTTAAAGTTAGAGGGAAAAGGGCTTGGAATTTCTTCATAGTTTGTTCGTTAAATGAACTGTTTCAGTTAACAGTTGGAAACCGTTTGTCTTTATTGCATTGCAAAATTGCTTGGATTCAAAAGCTTATCTGGTGTTTTTTGTGATCTCTACATTGTTGACTCGATCTCAGAGATCATTTCCAGCCATAATGATTCTGTAATTCTGTTGTCGTATGCAACAAAGCTGCTGCTGATCAAATGTGGGCTTCAGCTTTACCAAAGCAGGATTACTCTCCTGAAGGACTTGCACAGCAGTTAACTTCAAGGAAGAATTTGCATATATGATTAGATTTGTTACTTAAATTCTCTCACTGAGGCATAAATCACAGAGTTGTGTTCCAGCATTTGGTAGCGTGAGAGGGAATCTGTGACCCCTTTGCAAAGGTAGCAATGAATTATCTACCGGTAAAAGGAAGGTTATTGTTAAACTCTAAATGAGAGTTTCCTTGTCAGTATTTAAAACTATAACTATATACTTTATGTATCTTGTGTGGAGACACAAATCCAAAATATTTTAGTTCTGAAGCTATATTATCTAAAGAAACCAAGTACCTGCACGTGACCGTTTTTCTAATTGACTTGTTTTCCTGGGAGCTCCCTGTGGTGTGCAGTTAAGCCCTGTGCTTTGTGCTGAGGGACTGGAATGTCAACATTCATGAATAAGAGTCTCAGAGGAGGAGAGAGCCTCTTTGCAAGAACAAAAAAGACTTAAAGCAGCATATTCTTTGAGGAAAGCTTCTGCTAGCCCTCAGGAACCTCATATGACTCCCTTCATGTAGTTGTTTTAATATCTGCAAGGTCAAAGCCTTAGGTACCCATTGTTTTCCTGTTCTAGTAAACCAATTACGTTTTTGCTTAACTGGCTTCTTATCTTCTGTAGCTTGGAAAGATTTGTTTTAATGGAGTATGCTTTTCACACAGTGGTCTGCTTAGTTTCTGCTGGAGTTGCACATGTACTCTCCTGAGTACTGTTGACTGGGCACATCTTGTTACTGCACCTGGATGGTGCACTGGAGGAGGGTGGCAACCCAGCCAGGGCAAAGGTGGCTTAAATCAGTCCAGTCTGGTCCTATGTGGTATCAGGACAGCTGAAAGTTGAGTACTGTGGCCTCACAGGCAGCCTTAAACTGAATTGCTGGAGTCATTTCTTTGGATCTTTCGCAAAGTTATCTTTTAATTCAGGCTGTTTCGGTTGCTGAGCACAACTGAAATACTGATGAGCTGTGACATGGGGAGGAGTGTACGTGGAAAAAGGTTTTTCAGGCTCTTGTTTCACATACTTTTAAAGCTGCCATAAGCTATGCTGCTGTTCAAAATAACTGGTTCTGTTCTTCCCCTTTTACAGGACATTTACTTTATTTGCTGATGAAATCTCCCATATCGCCAGCCTTTTGGCTCTGCTATTTGCATGTCTGCTATCAGTAATCAGTGTGCATTCATGCTTGCTGACACTGGGGGGGGGAGTACTACACATGTTGCTGTCACTCACTGTAAAGAACAGAAAAGGGCAACCGGTTTTGTTTCTGTTGGAATAGTGTGTGCAATTTTCCACCTCCACTACCTCGGAAACAGAAGATGAGTCACTGCCTTTGGTCTGTTTTGACTCTGCCTGCCTGTGGCTTTCTCTTGTGAACTGCTTTTGCTTTATCTTCTGTGAGAGGAAGAGAACTTTTCTGTAGTGAAGAAACTAGATAAATATTGCCACTGCTTAAACTTTCCTGGGCTTTATTTGTGAAGAACAACAGCTTGGTGTCCTTTTTCAGGATCTTTGGGGATCCCTAATGCCTTAATTGGATAAACATTGTGCTATTTTTGATGTTACATCGCATCTCTTAACAGTGGGCTCGGTGACCTTTAAAGGTCTCTGCCAACCTAAAGCATTGATTCTATATTTACTGTTTCTGTCTTTGCTGCTTATTTGCATGCATGGTCAGCCTTGTAGTATCAGACTTGCCATAGTGTAGGTATTTGTGTTTCTAGTACAGTCATAGGTCTGACGCTAATCTCTTCTTTTTTGCCTTGAGTGCTTAGTCAAATCATCTGACTCCATCTGAGTTGGTGCAAGAACACCTATGCTGAATCGGGCAAGGGCTCATTTAACCCAATGTCTGTCTTTAGCAACAGTTGAAAGAAGACACCACAGCAATTGAGTAAGCGCTGTGTCAAAGTACAAAGGTGAAGAAGCATCACAAGATGCTCAGCTTCTGGACATTTGCAGCTCAGTGTATTTCCCAAACCAGATGTGGTCTTGCCATTTAGTTGATCTTAGGGTTATTTATCTTTTATGAATTTGTCCAGTGTCTATCTGAGCTTAAGCATTCCTAAAGCTTTGTGTTAAGGAAGTCCACATCTCAGTGATGAGGAGGCCTACTACTGAACTGCTTTGCTCATGGTAGGAACAAGATGGTTTTGTCCAAAGAGGACACTTAAATCCCCTTTCTGAAAGAGAAGGAGAAATTCTGCAGACATTAACTTTGTGGCTCTCTTACACACCTTGCAACCTATACTGCCTGATACAAAATCAGTGCATATTTGATGAGACTGACTGGATTATCTGGGGATAACTTCTCTTTTTCTCCGCCTGGAAATCAACTTTTTTTTTTTTCCAAGAGATTTGATGTAGAAAATAGAGAAACTGTTACAACTGCTGTGATTATTTCCATTTTTTTAGAGCCTCTTTTCATAAGACACTGAAATATGATACAATTCCTTGATGCATCCAGGGGTCTTTAGATTTTAGATACAGAGGCTTGTTACTACTTTCTTAGGGAGACTGCAAGGACTGGAGGCTCTTCTCAAGGTATTTTTTTTCCTGTTTCATTTGGTCATTCTGTCTTACTCCTCTGGATCCATGGCCAGGTTTGCACCTCATCCTTGGAGGTGTCTGCTTTCTTGAAGCCAGGAAGAGAGAAATGAGAAAGGATTAAGATTTGTGATAGTTTCACAGCCAAGAATTCCCTTTTTCAGGTGCTTTTTAGATTCTTGAACTTGACTATAGAGACTATGCGTTTATAATGAAGAGGCATTATCCTGACAGTGAGCTGATTGTTGTTTCACTTGTTCGTATTCTTTCCTGGATCTTCGTTTGCGAAGCCTAGCCATGATTCTTTCAGTGAGATCCTGGTGAGTTAAATGATAAAATCCTCACATTTTTTCTACTGTAGCACTTTGTGAAGCAGTGTTTATCTTCTGTAGATCTGAAAACCTCACCCTAGCCATTAATCTAACCAGTGCTAAAAGCTATCTTGAAGGTCTGGAGATGTGTGGGGGTGTTTTTCTGTTGTGCCTTTTCACCAAACACCCCACACCTAGCCAAGCACTGAAGATGTGCTCTAAGTTGGTTTACTTGAGGATCCATCTATAGCTTTTTGGCTTAAGGCTGGATACTTGGTAGCCATCTATGGGGAATAATTTACTGAAAAAGTGAGAAGGATAATTTTTTATTCTGTAGCTATTGGGGTTCTTAATGCTGTCTAGCCTATACTCATCCTGTGATTCTTTTTTTCTCCCACTGCTCCTGGGGGAGATATCTACTAGGAATCACTAGAGCTTAATACTGGTGAAGATTCCTTCTCTTACTAACCTTGACAGCAGTAATTATAGGTACATTTGGAAAGGAGTACCATTATAATGGATTCCACTGTCAAAAGCAGTCTGATTTTTGAGTGCAAATTACACATGTATGATGTGAACAATGCATCCTTGTTGGGTAATTTCTGTTGGGCAAGTATATGTTTTCTGTGTTTTTCTGCATAGTATGTATTTCAAAATGTTTGTTATGTCTGATCTTGTGCTTCTGGGTAAGAATTTTAACATAATATTCTTCCTTCAGTCTTTGTTCCTTTTTCCCTTTGCCCCAGATAACTTCATTGGGTCTTAAAGACTGCATGATGAGTTCACAAGGACACCAGGAATGGGAAACCTACCTGATTCTGTCAACTTCTATTACTATTTTTACAAACATTTGTGTTTTTTGTCTTTTCAGGCAGAGGCCGAGGAGAAAGCGGTTTCTACCAAAGAAGTTTTGATGAAGTGGAGGGTGGATTTGGGCGAGGAGGGGGCAGGGAAATGCACAGATCACAGAGTTGGGAGGAAAGGTAATAGAACTCTAGCCCTTAAAGTTTTTACATACATTTGCTTAGCTTGCATTTGTGCCTTTCGACTTCAGGAAAGATCATTAGGTGTATCTGAGAGGAGTGTCTGCATTTCTGAGATGGAGTCAACACACTAGTGTTTCTAGAATCTTGGGAGCAACTAAAAGAGCATTTTTGCAAAGAATTTTTATGTAGAGTTCCTGGGAAGAAGGAACTAGTTGAAGAGAATATAAATTCTAGCAGTTGTAGTGGAAATGATGAGTGAAAATAAGGATTCCCTTCAGTTTTAGTCTTGACATTGTTGACAGTACTTAAGGGTCACAGTTCAAAACATACCTAGTTGCAAAAGGCTGTGTGTGTATTAGTGTTGCTGTTGGACCTTTAAAGAATACTGTCCATCAAGCTCTGATTTTAAAAAAAAAAGCCCTCTACCAAGTTTAAAAGAAAAAAGCCATACCTATAATGAGTGGACTAGTTCCAAAGCCTTATTTGAAACTTCTATTCTGCCTTTCTAGGGGAGACAGACGCTTTGAAAAACCAGGGCGAAAAGATCCAGGTATGGTTTTGTTACTGTATGGGCAGAAGATGGGAGGGAGGAGCAGGGTGTGTTTTGGGAAAGAGACCTATATGTACACAGACCTTTATTATTGCTCCAAGTATGTCGTTTATACAGGTTTCAATGTACTGTGCCAGGTTACCTAAATGTGTTCTCAGAGTAGCTTTCTTTTTATTTTGTGTTGATTTTGCTATGAGACATTTAAAGGTTTTAGATTAGAAAAATCTGCAGTAAGTAGGTTCTATTTATTAAGATGTGATATCTACAGCTGGAACTAGATTCCCGTACTTTGGTGAAAGGAGTCTGTACTGATCACAGCTTTTAAACATTATTGCCACGTGTTGTGTTGATATATAGGACTTCTTGACCATGTGCACTGTTTAATTTTTTTGAGACTACCGTGAGCTAGATCCTGGAAGCAACGTTCCGAGGTTCCAATGTTGATGGATTTACTGTTTGTTAGACTAGTTTAAGTCATCATACAAGCCTTTTGTTCATTCAGGTTATCATCTGGTCCCCCTCTCTACCATTCCTTCCTGTTTAAATGCTTCTTCACACTGGCCACATTCAGGCAGAATACTGGCTCCTTAATTGTGAACCCAGTATGTCTGAATGTTCAGCTGAACTTGGAGTGGATTGTCATCTTGGAGATGGAACATACCCATTTAGGTAAAATCTCTATTCTGAGCATGGTAAGAACATTCAAGGAAGTTCTCA
This sequence comes from Bucco capensis, assembly GCA_013396975.1. Taxonomy (NCBI): domain Eukaryota; kingdom Metazoa; phylum Chordata; class Aves; order Piciformes; family Bucconidae; genus Bucco; species Bucco capensis. The sequence goes on from VWZO01013601.1 coordinate 917,536, forward strand.
ATCAGCTACAGTGGTTTTCTGCTTCGTGGGGTTATGCACTGACTGTTCTATGGTGTGACCTTGCTCTTTCACCATGGCATGTTCCCACATGCATGTGCCACAGCTGTGCTTAGTGAGAGTTTTTGTGCTAGGAACAGGTTGCTGGCAGTGAGCCTTGTCTTTTTAGTACCCAGAGGATCTTCTGGTCTTTGCTGAAGGAGTCTTGGCTAAATTATCCTCCTTAGTGAACATACTGATAAAGCACAGGTCAAAAAAGACAATTGCAGGTTGAATTTCAAGACAAACAAAGGCAAAGAGATTCAATTGCAATTAAAAGTTGACAGGAATGTATTTTAATCCCTGCCTAGCTGTCACTGTGTTGTTGGGTTTTTTTAAGTGAGAGTAGCATAAATTGCTGTTTTAATAGTCTTCCAGATTACCACAGTGGGCACATGCCTTAAAAGTCTTAAATTACCATGTTTGCTTTCAAAGCCCTCCCAATTGTCTTTTCCATGTAGGGATTGATTTTTCAAATATTTTAGAGTGCTTTTATTTTCCTGCTTTTTAAGTTGAAAGTTAACCCAAAACTAAGTTGTAGCTTATTTTCTTCACTGCTTTCTTCAAAAGAGGTTACTTCTAAAAATAACTTGAGATTGATCTGAGACTGTCCATCTTTAAATGGTAGTAGTAAAGCTTTTGGACTTTCAGTGTGTCTTTATATTCAGAACCTTTCGGAAAAAAATGAAAATAAGGAAAAATAAGTACTAGTGAGATTTCAGGACTAAATTTTTTTACAGAAGACAAATAGATGTAAAAGTAATATCTACCACAGTTGAATCTGTTTTACTGATTTAGCTTCTTCCTGTTCTTGTGGTAAAATTGCAACACTTCCAGATCCAGGCTATAGGGATGTACCGCATTTCTGATTGAGTGTGATCAAAATAACACAGCATTGTCATGGAGAAACTGGCTTATCATGGTATAGAAAAATGTACTCTTCACTGGGTTAAAAACTGGCTGAATAGCCGTTCCCAGAGAGTTGCGATTAATGGAGTGAAATCTAGCTGGCTGCCAGTCATCAGTCATGGCAGGGCTCAGTTTTGAGGCCAGTCTTGTTTGGCATGTTAGTGTTAATCCCAGGCCACTGGAATACCACACAGAGCAGTGGAAGTGGAAAGATCAGGGAGTGCATACCACCCTGAGAAGGCCCGATCTAGTCTGATCTTGGAAGTCAAGCAGGGTTGGGGCCCGGTTAGTACTTGGATGGGAGACCACCTGGGAATACCGGGTTGCCGTAGGGTTTAGTTGAGGATGTCCCTGCCCACTGCAGGGGGGGTTGGACTAGATGACCTCCAGAGGTCCCTTCCAACCCAAAACCATTCTGTGATTCTGCATTGATGTGCAGTTTATAATTCAAGCTAACATGCTTTAGCAGGTGTATATGTTAGCCAAACTCCATAGTTTAGGATCTTATTCTGTAATGTTTGTTGTGCTTCAGTTTTTCATTGCTCTTTCATAGGGCCTTGGTTTAGGCTCAGATTACATAATTGACTTGCCAGCTTTTCCTTTTGCTCTGGGTTTAATATGAGATAAAATATTAAACTCTTCTGGACATTCATAATGGATGGCAGTGCAAGAACCCCTCAATTAACAATTGTGACAATAAAAAATAATGATTGTTTTTTCAGTGCTTACAACAGTTTGCAAATTAACATGTGATTGATTCTCATAAGGAACAGTATCTGTTCCTAGTTTCAGTATGCAAGATGAAAATGTGCAAAATATTTGCCAGTTTCTGTTGCAGGTTCTCACAGTTCTGACAGACAGCGTTGAGAACCCAAATTGCATCTGGAAGTCTTAGGCCATCAGCAAAGTAAATGAGCAAGTTGTTTTCTTGATCATGGCTGTCTTTAGAACTGCACAAAAGCTGCTTAATTTTCTGTGCAACCTCTTGACTAATACCAGCTTAGTAGCTGAGGGGATTTCATTAGTTACTAGCAATTCCAAACTGGTAGTAAGTAATTGTAATGTAGATTAAACAAGACACTTAGTAAGTCAGTTGTGGAACCTGATTGAGTTCTATTTAATGTATATTTTTTATTTAGGTTAAGAAGACTTTTAATATAAAAAGAGCATTCAAGTGAGTATAAAGGGGATGTTGAATTTGTTTGAATCACACTTTCCCTGACTCTGCCTGGCTTGTTTTTATTCCCTACCTCACTAGCAAGTGGTACATCCAAAGAAGGTTCATTATCAACTTGCTTTTGCAATGTTAGTCAAAGCACAGAGTGCAGTTTTGTTACATCAGGGCCCATCAGCAATTTTTTCTAGGTTTGTATTCCAATCTGGGCCATGGCATATTTCCAGTACTTTATCAGACATCCATGGTTCACCAGCTCTCTGGAACTGGAAGAACAATAGGGGTGTTTTGTCTACCCCTTGTTGTGCAGCTGTTGTGAAGTAATTACACAGTTGTTTGTCTGATTTGCTGCTATGGTTTTCTTCAGCTTTATGTTCCAAAATGTAATATTTGAAGATTGCATTTTGCCTAAACTAAATTATGTTTTTATTTATACTTGCTGTTGTACCCCTATTTAAACCACATCTATAAATAGAAAATGATTTAAAAACCACGACAGTGTTCAATTGTCAAGCCATTTAGAAACCAAATGAAGTAACCCACAATCTTATTAGAAGTTAATTGAAATTGGAAATCACTTTTATAGCTTTGGCTCTAAATGGTGAGATTATAGTACTGTCCTGTTGAAATTATGCATCTGAATTTTAGAACAATTGGTTTATCTTAGGCTGGAGTATGTGATACATGGGGAAAAAAATACTTCACATGGAATACTTACTTTTTCCCTAAATGGTAATTTTAGACTTGACACAGGAATCTGTTCTACTGCTCTTGCACTGATTCTTAATTTGCAGGACTCCTCTCAATGTCTTGTATTGTAGAGAGCATGGAAATAACACTTGGAAGAAATACTTACAAATTACTGATACTGTTGAGGTGGAAAAGGAAAAATTAGATTGCATATGGGTCAACAGCTAGGAAAAGTAGAGATGAAGGCAGTGTAACCTGGTAGTGTTTTACTTTCCAAGCTCCAGAATATTCATGAATGCTTTGACATAAAATTAAATGAAAGGGGGGAAAAAAGGTATTTTGAGAGTGTCTGTGATAAAACCAAATCTGTCTGAGGTCTGGAATGTGGGGAGGCAGTACTTGAACAATTCTGAAACAAGAGCTGAATTGCAATGGAAGCGTTGTCTTTCTGCCTCATTTCCCTTCCCTGGGTGAAATGCTTCTATGGGCTCTTGCCCACTTTCCCCAGGCCCTAAAACAAAGTAGCTTTTGCTAACCCTTTTCAGGTTGTGAACACACTTCAGTTAACAGGGTGTTGGGGCTTGAGAAGTATTCAGTTAAATAGTATCTCATCAGATAGCTTGTGAACATTATTCCTGCTACTTACCACTTCAATGAAGTTAAAAGAAAGTGTATTTGGTAAGTGTATTATGCTGTGGTCAGTGAAAATTGCTGTTTATGCCATCTTGGTTTCTGGGAAAAGTCTTCTACCTTTGAAAGATAAGTTTTATTATGTTCAAGTATGAACACATAATAGGTACTGCTTTTGTTGAGAGCTTGGAAGTCATTATCCATCATTCTCTGTATCCTTTAGCTTCTTAAATTATTTAGGTGCTTCAGAACAGTGTCTTAATTGCAGTAGGTTTATGAGGCACTTAAATACAGAAGTCTCGTGTATAGTTTTTAATTTTTTATTTTAAAATTGATTCAGGTGTCTCTAAATATTTTTGTGCTGTGTGTACAGGCAAATATTGATGTTAAAAAGCATAAAATATAAATGGATGGAGTTCTACTTCTCATGTATATAGTGCATCCTTCTGGGTCAGATCTACTTGTGACAAGCAGCGCAAAGGTGAGAACATGTAGAATGCATGTTCCTTTAAACAAAACGTACATTAGTTTATTTAGAATAGTCTGTTTTCCACTGCTAAATAAGTTATTCAGTGTTTCCAAATATGAAAAAATATCCACTGCTGCATATGTCAATATACATCAAGATTTCTTGATAATGTCTTCATAGACCTGTCGTGAAATGAGATGTTCTGTTATTTGGCAGAATGAAAAATTACATTTAACATTTACAGTTTTACCTAAGAAGCACAACAGGAGTGCTTTTCACTGCCGTGAGAGATTGGCAGTACTTTCTAAAAGTGAATTCAGACATCTGAAAACTGATAGAACTCTGTATCCCCCAAAAAGTTGAGAACAGGAAAAATTAGGATCTTGGATGTACAGAGTTGCTTATCCCAGAACTAATATATTGACTGAATGGACAGTTTTGACTGAGATTTTTCTCTTGTTTTATGTTGTCTATTTTGTCACAAGCTAGTTAATTATGATTTTGGTCTGCTTTTGGAGTTTTGAAGGTGTCTCCTTTCAGGGTCAGTGCAGCTTTAATCATAGTCTGGTGAATTCAGCAGGTAGCTCTTTTAATTTCCGAGAATTAGTACTGCGGTTCTTGCACCTGACTTTGTCTTGGATGGTTAATCCAGCCTCCTCTCAGCTTACATGAGCAAAAAGAACTGGTGTGCCCCTACATATCATGTTGTAATCAGAAGGATGGGAGTACAAGAGAACAATCACTACAAGATGGCAGGGCAGGCAAGGAAGGGAGGTTGTAAATGGAACCTGAAAGTTTAATGTAATAATAATTAAAGCATAGAGTTCAAAGTCTGTTCTCTCTATTCTGTGAAGCCAGTCTCGGAGAGCTGGAAGCTGTCGACGTGCTGTCCATTGATGCGGATCTCCTTGTCAGTCCTTTTTGGACAGTGAGAGTCAGCCACAGCTGGAAACTCAAGAATAGTCTTGTCAAAATTCTCCATCTTGATCTGATATTCACCTTTGGCATTGCGGGCTAGCACAGGGGCAAAGCGATGGTGCAGCATGATCTCTGAAGGGAGGTAGGATGTTCTCCTTTGGCACATTTCTCCTGTGCCCTCCTGCACAGCTGATAGGAAGATGACCAGCTCAAAATGGTGAGGAGCTTCTCTCTGAAGGAGATCAGCCAGGGGGCTGGATGGACTGATTAAATGGTAGTAGGTCAGTGGAAAGATGAAAAAAGGGCACTCGTCTGAAGTAACATTGTCTAGGTGGAAGTCAACACTAGTTTGGTGCAGCTGCCCATTCTCTTGTTCTTGGTAAAGTATAGCAGAAATCTGGACGCTGGTCAGTGGGCTGGAGCGAGTGTTGGCCACCTGGAACATAAGGTATGGCTTCCCCTCAAGGTGTGTCACTACAGCAGAGCGGGTGAAGCGGATGGAGAATGCCCGATTCTTTGGTCGGGCAATCTTTGCCACAAAAGCACCTGCATCACGGAAAAGAACAAACTGAATATGAGCACTGTGAATGGCTTGGTTCCCTGCAGCCTCCAAGCTCTGTGTGCGTGTGTGTAAAGGAACAGAAGCAGGCTTAGGTAGATGAGGTCTTTCTAGCCTCACCCTGTATGCTTGAAAACTGATAGGCTGGCATCACGCTGACCTGTTCTTGTTTAAATAGTATAGCTTTCCTTATAATGCTTCTTTTTCTAAACTATACACTTATATTTGGAGAGTGAACTGTAGCTCTGGGAAGGAGAGCCACTGGCTTGCCTCAGTTTACTGTAATTGGTAATAATAGTACTTGATATTGGTGTGTTGCCACTGGAGAAGCTCTTTATACGCAGTAAACTGACTTACGTATTTTTTATGTCTTTTGAAATACTTAAAACCTGGAAGTCATTTTAAATAACTAAAATACCTCAGAACAGCTGTCACGTGAAAAATTTTTGTTACATAGGGTACTGAGGAATACTTACACTGAGTTAAAGATGAACAAAACCACTTCAGCTAGACAAAAGTAAACCATAAAATCAAAACAAATGGAGTTTAAGTATTGTAATTCCATGGAAAGAACTTATATCATTCTCTCTAAGAAAGAAGCGATTGAGAGTGATAAGTAGGGATCTGCCACAAGTATTGTCTCATCATCCTTGTAGGGACTGACTTATTCTTGCAATTATCAATATGATCACTATTTTATTTCTAGCTTCATTTTAAATCTAGTTGTTACAGTACAGCTATTCTATTTAAATATGAAGGATTACCTGTGATGAAGGCTTCCAGCATGAGCCCCAGAACCATCTGTATTGCAAGCAGTGCAATAGCACTGGGACAGTCCCCGCTTGGGAACATAGTGCCGTAACCAATTGTGAGTTGTGTCTCCAGTGAGAAGGAGAAAGCAGCTGTAAAACTGGTGATATACTTGACACATATAGTGTGGTTGTCAGGTGGAGCATCATGGTCCAGCTCCAGGTCCCCATTCATCTCAGCCAGCAAGTACCAAAGCACTGCAAAGACTAGCCAGTGAATGACAAAAGAAGCAGAAAATACAAGCATCATCCATCTCCAGCGCATGTCCATTAGTATTCCCCATGCATCTCGGAGGTATGCCAGACCTTTTCCTTGGGCACCATCCATCTGGAATGTGCTGTGTCCATCCTTGGTCACCATCCGCAGGTGTCTTTGGGTCAGGAGGGGAGCACTAGATTTGCTGTTATGACTCTCTATCATATCTGTTGTCATCTTCTAGAAAAGAAAAAAAAAAGAAAAAAATGCAGCATATTTGTATTTTGCCTAATGTTCACAGGTTTTGACACATCAGCAGGGGTTGAAATACAGCAGCCAACAAAGGAGGGCTTATACATTGCAATCCGGAGAAGATTAAGTCAGGAGTTTGGAGAGGAATTTACCACTGTTTGTGGTAATACTTTGCTGAAAAAGATTAAGTTTAAAAATCTGACTACTTCTCAGATTTTTCCCTGCTTAGTTGTTTAAATATAACTCTCATACTTTACCTTCCTAAATTTACATTTGGGCCTCATGCTTAAATTCTTCAGGGGTCAATGGGATGTGATTAGGCATATTGTATCTGAAAAGAAACTGAATTTTCTGTGATTAGATCAGTTTCTGTAACTTCTTATTAGAGTGTAGTAGTTTTCTGATACTTTTATGAATGCTTTTAACAATTGTACTGTGGAAATAATGTATATGCATTTTAGGGGAATGCTGTGGTTTACTTAGCTGCTCTGTCAGGGTTTCCCAGCTCAGAAAATGACTGCACCAATCATCTCCAGTTAAGCAGAATTACAGTATTCATAGCAGAGCTACTTCTGGAAGTCTGGGGTTGTTTATGTAAGGATCAGGTAAAACGAGGGTAGGAGATCAATACTGAAAGTATACTGTGATATAATGTGTGNCTGTTTATGTAAGGATCAGGTAAAATACTGAAAGTATACTGTGATATAATGTGTGGTCTAGTCTGCCTAAGCAGTGTATTTTTTTTATTAGTGACCAGATAAGAAAATAGGACAGCAAGTGTATGGGAATTAGGGTGTGAAGGTATTTGACATGTTAGGCTCCCTTGTTTACTTCTAAACCTTGAAACTTGCCAGACTTGTCAGAGATGTGGAATGTCTTTGAAATGACATGGTCCACTCAAAACCATAAATCTTATAAATACTGCATATTTAAAGTTTACCTGAGACAGATTAAATATGAGTTCATGTAAAACAGACTTCATAATGTATACAGCCTTCTTAAAGTTGTGAGGAAGCTTGTTTGTAGAACAGGGGATTTAAAAAAAATCTGTAAATTCTGCAAATCAATTATTTGTGATGTATTTGGTCAGTTTTGATGGTTTCCTGTCAATTTAGACCTTTCTCTGGATTACAGCTGTTTCAGTATATAATACAAGTGTACAAACAGGCTGGAGGAATTGGATTTTTTTCCACCCAAGAGTACTGTCTTAGTTCTATCTTGAGATGTGTTAGATCTGAGGATCCCGAATTTCAGAATGAATTTATGAAAGGTAAAATCTTTCTTGTGATCTTTGATCCTGTAAACCAGCAGTTTTCATGGCTGTTTACTTGATCTTGACCAAGTTTTAGTAATGTCAGAACATTCTGTTTTGCTTTTACTTCTGCTTCGTGTATAGTGGAGTACAAGAATTGATACCACAGTGAATATTTAGCTACATGTTCATTTTTCTTTTGTTGATTTATCAAAACCATGCAGCTATTCTTTTTCTGTCTTTGCTGTAGTAAAAGAAGGTAGAGTAGATGATGACCTGAGTGGAATTTGGTGCTTTCCCCCCTCATTTTCCATTTCACATGTCCTGGAAGGAATATTTTGAAACCTGTCCCTGTACCAAAGAATACAGTGGGCTTACTGAGATTATTCTGGTCAATACTACCAGGCAATTCTGGTCATAGTCCATTCTGTTTATAGTATGACCCCCTCTGCTTTCACTTGAATTTGATCTTTGGTCTACTGTATAGCTTTCTAAATGACAGTTTTCAGTCTTGCTGCATTGTTAAGACATTTACAGTAATGTGAATACAATTCTAAATGCTTCAGGAACCAGGTGATTAGTGGCTTTGGATTGTCTTGAAGGAGCTGGAAAATGGGTGTCTCTGAACGGGAAGGATGATGGGAACCATGCCCAAAATGAGCCTTTTATCATTTTAGAATAAGCACTACACACAGAAAGCACTCCCTTGTTAAAAAGAGAACACTTACAGAATAAAATGCCTCTGGGTGTGAACATAATGCTTTCTTGAAAAAAAACCAAACAAAAAACCAACATACAAACCACCCCACAATAAAAACCAGAGCTACTGTGAGTGTGTGAATTCTCATGGTGCTTTGAGGACAACCTCTGTTTCAGAGCCTCCAAGTACTTTGGGTTTGCAAAACAAGCACAGGCTGTGAGAATGAATCTGATACTGACTGATTGGTGACAGAAGCGTTTTCTGCAGTGTTACATACTTTAAGAGAAAGGAAAAACATACTTAATGTGGTGCATTTTTCTTGGCTACGCTTCAGACCTTCCACACATCAATGCTAAGGTAGTATGCTTGAGCACCACAGACTGCTTAGAGGAGAATACTATCAGCATTGCAGGGTCTCAGATTTGTTGATTAAGGAGCTTTCTAGGTTAGTGGTTAATCACTAAATTTTGACGTAAAGCTCAGAAAGCATTTAGTCAGTGTTCACTGTCAGGTACTTGAGGAGTACCTACATTAGCCCCTAGCAGCCAGTTTCACAACAGTCCTGTGTCTCTGCTCCTAGAGAATCCCAGCAGGGATATTTGCCTTCTGAGGTTATCCAGGTTACTGCTCTTATGTCATTTGATACAGGCTTCTGGTTTTTCTTATTGTTGGAAATATTAGGTGTCTAGCTTGGTGGCAGTGACAGCATTGAAGTTTGTAAGCCTGAATTCCAAAATAGTTTGGTGTGGGGGTTTTGGTTTTTGTTGGGTTGTTGTGGTGTTTGTTGTTTTTTTTTTTTCCCCAAGGTACTGATTGCTTTAAGAGGCACAAGTCTTGTTGTCTTGGGGTAGGAAAAGTGGGTAAGAAATTACAAATAAGCTCTGAGAGCAATGCAGTTGGTCTAGAACTACCCTGTGAGAAATAGTTTACTTAGAATGGGGGATCAGTCCTCTGTATTCTCAAAAGCAGAATCAACTTAAGAGTAGATAAGACTTGGAATTTGAAAAAGAATTACTGTCTTCTGTCTACTCCTTTCCTTGCTCAGTGTAGTAAAAAATATCAATACCTTCTTTCATTGTTAGTGAGACATTAAAGTCATGAAGTACAGTTTGGACCATCTGCTCTGATTCTCTGCCTGGTGTGGTGATGTCCCCACATTAATTACAGTTTCAGAAAGTACGCTTTAGGAAAGGCATTCAACTTTGACTTGAACAGAGAAGTTCTGCATTGTTTGTTGGAGAATAATCTTTCTCCACTGCTAAATGCATACTGTGTTTCTAATCCAGATTTGTCTAATGTAATCTCTTAACCTTTATGTTATGTTCTTTGTCTGGTTTTGCTGTTACTAACTTGTGAAACTGTTGTGGCTTTGGGATGTTCCTTCTCCCATCATCTCCCACCTGATAGCCCATGACTGGAAGGACAGGAACTGTCAGAAATTACTTTTCTAGATCTCTTTTGGCATGTTGACTAGTCTTTTATCATGTGTTCAGTGTGCCTAATCCTTCCTGCTTCTGATCTGTTGTAAGTTAAATAGTTCTCACCAACTCCTAAAAGATATGCTAAGGCACATGGAGGACAGCGAGGTGATTTGAGACAGCCAGCATGACTTTACGAAGGACAAGTCCTACCTGACCAGCCTAGTGACTGCATCAGTGGAAAAGGGAAGAGTTGCAGATGTCACCTATCTGGACTTGTGTAAGGCCTTTGACAGAATTCCCCACAACATCCTTCTCTCTGAATTGGAGAGATACGGATTTGATGGGTGGACTGTTTAGTGGCTAATGAATTGGTTGAATGACCACCAGAGGGTGGTGGTCAATGACTGGATGTCCAGATGGAGGTCTGTAACAAGTGCTGTTCCTCAGGGACCAGTAGATAGAGTGCACCCTCAGCAAGTTTGCAGATGACACCAAGCTGAGTGGTGCAGTTAACACACCTGAGGGACAGAATGCCATTCAGAGGGATTTGGACAAGCTTGAGAAGTGAGCCTGTGTGAACCTCATGTGGTTCAATGAGGCTAAGTGCAAAGTCCTGCACTTGCGTTGGGAAAATCCTTGCTATCAATACAATACTGAAAATGTGCACTCACAGCCCAGAAGGCTAACTGAATCCTGGCTATGTCCGGAGAAGCATGGCCGGCAGTTCAAGGGAGGTGATTCTGCCCATCTGCTCTGCTTTGGTGAGACCCCACCTGGAGTACTGCGTTCAGCTCTGGAGTTTTTAGTGTAAGAAGGGCCTGAACCTGTTGGAGAGGGTCCAGAGAAGGGCCACAAAAATAATCAGAGGGCTGGAACACCTCTCCTCTGAAGAAGGGCTGAGAGAGTTCAGGTTGTTCAGCCTGGAGAAGGCTCCAGGGAGACCTTATTGTGGCCTATCAGTACTTAGAGAGCCTATAAGAAAGATGGGGACAATCTTTTTAGCAAGGCCGATTGTGATAGGTAGGACAAGGGGTAGTGGCTTTTAAAGAAGAGGAGACTGGATACAACAAAGGAAATTTTCACAGTAAGGGTGGTGAGGCAGTGGGACAGGCTGTCCAGAAAGGTGGTGGATGCCCCATCCCTGGAAGCATCCACAGTCAGCTTGGACAAGGCTCTGAGCAACCTGATCTAGTTGTAGGTGTCCCTACTTGAAGCAATGGAGTTGGACTAGATGACCTCTAAAGGTCCCTCGCAACTCTAATCATTGAAAAAAACCAAACACCAAACCAAAAAACCCAACAAAAATCAAAACCTAAACCAACCAAATAAAAAAAAAACAAACCCCCAAAAAATCTTCAAGTGTGTATGATACTTTTGAGAGATTTTTAAAAAGCTTTACCAGCTTTGTTCTTCATTCTGGCTTCTTTCTTCTATACACTCTTCTAAGTCAAGCCAAGGTAGATTGAGTACTACCTTTTTAAATCGAAGTCAGTTTCCTTTTTCCTAGCAGTTGGACAGGTTGTAAACTGACCTGGCTTGCTAATGATTTATGTGTAATAAAACCTTGCATTACAGCTCTAGGACATTGCTTGCATTTCTCAAATTCATGACCCAGCACACTGATTTCCCACACTTTGCCATTCCGATTGAGATCTTCCTTGTGTTGTAACAGCTCTTTGTTACATTGCTGCTTCATGCCACCATGTTGCTTTCCTTTTGTTCAGCCTTTCTCTTGACAGCAGAAGCTCAGCTGCTAAGACTGATAGGATTGTAAGGAGGCTCATTTGCAGTAGTGTCTTCATTTTCTTTTTGTTTGCCTTCTCAGCTGAAGGCATTTACAGTGATGCTTGCAGCCTGTTATCAGTTCAGGAGACTAATGTATCTGCAACATTTTCAAGAGCCTGAATGCCTTTACCTAGAGCTGTCTTCAGATGAAACTTATGCAGTGCTGCCCTACCTGCCCAGAAGGTCTTACAAAATCTGTTCTAAGTGACCTTGGAAGGGATTTGAGACAGTTTATAGTGCACTATTTCATTATGGCAGCAAAGGAGTCAAGAGGACCTGCTGTTTGCAAAACCTGCTTACAGCTGTAGCATAATTTGGAGATCTATTAGAAGCCAGGTGGTGCTGGCATGCCCCTCTGGGAATGTGTCCATTCCCTTTTTACTTGACTTGAGTGCACATAAATCTTGTACTAGTTTCAGATTTAAACATCATCTCTGCACTCTAAACTGTGATCATTCAGATGTGAGGCTGCCTCTGCACCTTGCAACATGAAAAGTTTAAAAACAATTTTTAAAGGCACTACTAATTTATTAAAATCTCAGTATCATTATTTTTATATTGAACAGCAATCCTTGAAATCCTCTGACATTAGGAAATGAAGATGTTTTTCAGTGTTGATGACATGACTGGATCATATAACTTACATTAGTGAGCAGTCTTAAGAATGTAGGAAGTAATAGAGTTAGAATAACTGCTTTGGTTGAAAGCTTCCACTGCTGTTGTTAGTAACATAGTTAAATTTCAAATGTTAGATTTAGAGCTGATGCCTTATTGACATGAATGGAAATAGTTTGTTACAATTTTTTGAACGGTCTGCAGAATTACAGTAGCAGTTTTCAGGACTTGTTATATATGCAAGTAAATCTTGTAAAAATGGGAACTTTTAAGTTGTTGACCACCAAGTCATACTTTTTCAAAGCAGATGCCACAAAGTGCAGGATGCGAGGGCTCATACTTTTGACCTTCTATGATGGTTTATTACAGAATGCACTTTAAAAAAAACAACCCAAACTCCACAAAAAAAACCCAACAAAAAAAAGTTTGTAAAATGGGAGAGTGTCTTTTTTTTTATATATAGTACAGAAAGCAAGGCTGCTTATGTACTTTATTTTTGAGGACATCTCTAGTGCTCCATTTCATATATAATGTATTTTTACAGCGTGCTGAAAATGCTGTGAGGATCCTTGATTATGAAGTAGCATCTGAGTGGACCAACTAGTCTGGCCACCTTTAGAGAAGCAGAAAGAAATTACCAAGACTTTGCTTAAATATTGCTTAAGGCCTTAAAATATTTTACTATGTATTAAATCCTTAGAGACACTTAAATGCAAAATCAAGTATTGTTAATGGAGGAGTAAATTTACTGTTAAGAGGGAGAATTTTAGGGTTATAGTAATAAGTCTGCTGACACCTGTTTTTTTGTGGAACTTGCTGTTTTTGAAGAACAGTTCTGCCTTATGTGATGCAAACTTCCCAATAGCTTGTCTAGAATGACTGAGTTTTCTAGGATGTTGGAGTTCATACTCGGTGTCAGTGCATGGTTTCCTGGGCAGTGCTGGTAATTGTGTCCATAAGCACAGGAATGCATTGATTGAAAATGGTTGAAGACATGAGAGATAATTGGAGATTGTAAAAGCAGGCTTGAAGAGGTGAAGCTTATCTCTTTAATATGTGGTGGAACCAAAGTTAAACGCTGAGTTCCAATGAATGCCGCAAGAAGGTCAGGGTTGAGGTTTTCATAACACTTGGGCAGGTAACACCTGGCTGCCTTAGCTGGAAGCTTACAAATGCTTCCTATTTACAGAGCATTGCAGAGTCTTTCCAGCACTATTTATCTTGAAAACTTTCAGAAAAAATACTGCATGATGACTTTGATGTTTTGCTTTGTATGCTGTTAGGACTACGGTCATCTGAGGGACTATTTTCTTTTTAAGGGGAGAAAAATCAGAGACCATTTTGTTTAAGGTGATATTTGATTCAGCAAGCTTCAAAAAATAAAATTCTGTGCCCTGAAACTTTGATTTCTGTGGTTAAGGAATAATAGAACAATTTCTAATTGTAGAATAAGAAAAAAATTAAGATTAAGATTGTTTGGTGTACTTACCAGACTTGGAAGGATTTGTGTGCAGGAGAAGGGGAATAGCTGGGCTCCAGGAGAGGGACTGGACTCGTCCTGTGTGTTGGTCCCAGCACTGGCAAGAAACTTCCCACAAATGGTTGGTAGAGATCTTTTTTATTATTTTTTTTTTTTAAATGGGTTTGTATGTCTCATTCCTGTGTTTATAGTGCTGGGGAGGTTGGTTTTCATCTGAAGCTGATTTGATTGGTCATTTTGCCCACAGGGGGGCCAGTTAGCTCTGATCATGTGGAAAAGAATGCTGGTTTGTTAGGAGCATTTCTTTACCCAACACAAATGCTTAGAAGCCAAGGAGAAATCCTCAAACACTTGGAAAATGGATGCCTTCCTACTCACCTTCTTAATCAAGATAGTTTTTTAGATTTGTATAATCTTAAAGTTTTAAGTGAAAGTTACGGAGGCCAAAATACCTCTGGAAAGGCTGGATGGAGAAAGTTCCCATACTGCTGCTGAAAAACACATACTGTGCTTCAATACTTTTTCCTTAACCAGTGTCAACTACTGTTTGTTTAGGTGTAAAGAGAAACCCTTGTGTCTCACTGCTGCTTATCTGATGCCACTTCTTCCTCTTCTCATTAGGTCACGAGTGCTTGAGTGTTGGTGTTAACAGAAAGGTGGGCTACAGCTAACGGTACAGTCTGTGGTCTCTGGAGGGTGTTACTGAACTGTAGCTTAATGCTAGTCAGAAGATGTAGAACTGGCCATTTCTCTTCCATCTCCACATTGCTCCTTTGTGAAAACACGAAATTAATCACAAGATTTTGCTAAAGCCTAGGAATGAAACAGTGCAGATTAGGTGGGTTGCTGGTTCTCTGCAGCAAATGAAACCACATTCACTTGAGCTGTTTTCTCTCACTTAACAGATTAGAGGTGTTATTTAGGGAAGATGTTTTAGCTAGATGACTGCACGGAGTGGTCAGCATGCCACACTACTGAACCAAACTCTGGGGACAGCTTTGTGATGCAGTAGTATTTCAGGCTTTTTTTCCCCCTTGGTGAACTGCTGATGTGAGGGCTTTGATCAAACGTCACATGTAAGAGGATCTGAGAAACAAAGGCTGTGGTTGTTTGCAGTAAAACTACCGAAGGCCTGCTGGGAAAATTATTAATGTAGACTTTCCTGCTTAGGAAACAAAATCCTCCCTAATTTTTTTTTTTCCTTAACCTTCCCCCCAGATCTTAATTGCAAAACGTTAATTCTTTGCTTCATTAGTATGGAACGTTTTAATACATGTTCAGACACAGCACCAAAATTGATAGGCATAGCATGACCTTCAGAATCAGGGCAAATAATATAGTGCAAGGGAACTCCCACCTGTGTGGCAAGCCTCTAGGACAGTGTGACTTGCCCTTTACTCCTTCCTCTGTGAAGCTGAACTGCTACAGGTAGCCTCTTCTATTCACAAGTAGGATGGTTGGTTGTTTTTTTTTTCTTTACAAGCAATATTTTCTTACAAACCGTATATTGTACTATAGAAAGCATATAGTGTCTGGTCACAGGTTTTCTAATTTGATTTAACTGAATGGATTGAGAATTTAACACAATCATGGAGCAGGTGAAATAACTACAGTTCATGATTTCTAGATATGTCATGAAATTAAACTCTTGTTAACTTCCTTGCATTTACTGTTTCACCCATGCTCATCATGATAGTGAATAATGGTCGGTTGAGTGAAAAAATATGGGGTAATGTTTGAGCAGTATGTCTTTGACGTTTACTGTTTGAGATTTTATGGAGAGAGAGAAAATGTGAAGCTAGAAATAGGTATCATGACTTCTGATCTCTGTCACTGACTTTCATTACAAGTGAATCATTTAATGATTATTCCTGTAGTGTCCCTAGCATGTCAAATACTGTCCTAATGAGAAGGTAGTACTTCTTTAGAAACGCCATATGTAGGCCGTTTGTTTTATTCTTATGTAAAATGAGCTACAAAATTTCACTTTTAGGCAAAGTTATTTGAATTCCTTTAAAAGCACTAGCTACAAAGCTTTTTCTTTTTATCCTGTTTTTGAGGAAGTGTGTAGCATGCAGCAGAAAGAGTAAAGCACTTAATAGACTCTGCTAGTCTTTTCCCCTCTTTAGAGAAAACAGCATTGCTGTCAGTTCTCTCCAAACAGTGAGCATGTCATAGGAACCATGGACTGACCGCATGCACAACAGAAGTTATTTGCCTCTCTGTTAGTAACTCCTCTTCATAAACGTGTTGCCATGAGACTATGTCCCAGAATCCCAGTCTTGTTCTTTGCAGTTTGTCTCACTTCAACTCACTGTTGCACAGCTGTAGACTTTTTTTGGCAGGATACCACTAGGCTCTATCTGAAGTTTCCTGTAAACACCATTGCTGGCTTCGTGACAGAATTGAACAGAGGTGCCCTTTTACTGCTCCTTCTCTTCAGGAAGTCCAGTCAATTAGTTCAAGGCAAAACCATAGATTACATTTTAGTTTTTTTCATCTTTAAAACATTGCCAAATACTAACTCTCTGACCTAAGTCATTTCAGCTGAAATGAGTGTTCTCAAGTCTAGGAACAGTTTGCAAAGATATTATGCTAGGACTTTGGAAATAAAGAATTTAGATGTAAGTTGCAGGAGTGTTCCTGTATACAGTTTTGTGGTCTCTGTCACTTGGGCAGCTTGATTTTTCTGATCACAACAGCTCCATGCAACACTACAGGCTTGGGGAAGAGTGGCTGAATTGTTGCCTTGGCAGGGAAGGACCTGGGGATGCTGGTTGTCAGTCAACTGAGGGTGAGCCAGCAGTGTGCCCAGGTGGCCAAGAAGGCCAGCAGCATCCTGGCTTTTATCAGAAATAGTGTGACTGTAGGACCAGAGAAGTGATCATCCCCCTGTGCCCAGCACTGGTGAGGCCCCATCTCTAATACTGTAGTCAGTTTTGGGCCCTTCATTACAAGACAGACATAGAGGCATTAGAGTGTGTCCAGAGGAGGGCAACGAGGCTAGTGAGGGATCTAGAGAATAAGTCTCCCAAGGATTGGCTGAGGGAACTGGGGTTGTTATTCTGGAGAAAAGGAGGCTCAGGGGAGAACTTATTGTTCTCTGCAACTATCTGAAAGGAGGTTGGAATGAGATGGGGGTAGGTCTCTTCTCCTGGGCTAACAGGGAGAGGACAAGAGGAAATGGCCTCAAGTAGCACCAGGGGAGGTTTAGATTGGATGAAAGAGTTCTTCACTGAAAGGATTGTTAGGCATTGGCCCAGGCTGCCCAGGGAGGTGGTGGTGTCACTGTCCATGGAGGTGTTTGAGAAACGTATAGATTTGGTACTGAGGGATGTGGTTTAGTGGCACGGTGGTGATAGGTAGATGGTTGAACTTGATGATTTTAGAGGTCTCTTCCAACCCTAATGATTCTGTGATATGAAGGGGAATGCTATCTCCTGTCCTTCCTAAACAAAATTCTTACATGTCCCTTCCCATCCCAGGATCTTAATGCACAGTCATGCTTTCTTTTGTTTTTGCTGTCTAAGCAAGCAGGCATACTATACAGTCTTCACCAAATACCTTTATAAGGAAAGGAGAGTTAAGTATGCTTTTCATTAGTATTTGAATACTTTTTTATGTAGATAAACATAGTTTCAGGTTAGCACTTATTAATAGTATCAGCAAAGAAGTGACATCACTGTAGTTTCTGTGAGAATTATGGTGCTACCACAGCTAAACATATTTTAAGAAATAAAAAATCCAGAAGTCCTGAATCTAGCACTACCATTTATTTCAGTATATGTATATACAGGTGTATCCTTGTCAGGATGAGTCAACAGTGAAAGCAGCATGTTATCCCTAGCCTGATATAGTGTATAATGTGGATTCTTTTGCTAAAAATTTACATCATCCTTTTGTGACAGAGTAGCTCCTCATTAAGCATGTGGGGATTTTATGTTTTATTTTAAATGTAATGTAAGTTAGGAACTAAAAGACTATCCTGTCTCTTAAACTTCTGATAGACTTGTCCTTGAGCTCAAGTTTATTTGCTTCTAACTCTTAATACGCTGACCTTGGCTCTCAAGAAGATGGATTCACAGGATAATGTTAACACTATTACATTTTCCTTGTTTAATCCTTTATCCTACTTTAAATTTTCAGTCTTTCCTAAAACATTGCAAGAAGGCTGTATGTGATATTGTTTTAAATATGTGCATCTCATTCTTTTTAGTACAGAAGTAGCAAATATATTTGTTTTATATAAAATGTGGAATATTTGCAACTTACTGTAATCCTATTTTCCTTTAGCATGAGACTTTTCATAATACAACAGTTGATTCTTTCTGTCTGAACATTTTAGCTTCTTTCCTTTTATACTTCCTTATGTCTCTTAAACTGTGTTTTTCTCCTCTGTCTTTCCAAGTCATAATTTACTGTACGATTTGCTTTTTTCCCTTCAGTGTTTCTATCCCAAGATATGCAGGGACGCAGAGGACTTTCCTATGTCTCTACATCTTGTGTTTCATGAACTTCCGTTCCTTTGCTAGGTTCCTATTGCCATTACTTTTGGTGCATTTTTGCCTCTAAGGGAGCAAGATTTCAGCCCTTTTGATTCTAGGTTCCTAAAGATGGGATTCATGTTCACTGGCATGTGTTTTCTTTGCAGTGAGACCAAACTTTGAGGAAGGTGGGACAGCCACAACAGGGAGAAAGCATGAGTTTATACGCTCTGAGAGCGAGAACTGGCGCATCTTCAGGGAGGAGCAGAACGGGGAAGATGATGATGGAGGCTGGCGACTGGCTGGGTCACGAAGGGATGGTGAGAGGTGGCGTCCACACAGTCCAGGTGAGAGCAGATCTGGGATAAAATGCAGCTAAACTATGATTCTATACTTGCAGGAAAGGGGCAGTGGGTGAATTGGGGCATGGGGAAAGCAGAGGAAAGGGAGGTGACAAAGTTTGAGTCACAAATAGGTAAGGTTCATGCAATTTCGGTCACTAAATACCATTTTGGCATACATGAGGCTCTTGGTCACGGAATGGTTAGCATAAAATTATGTGCCTTTTTTTTTAATGTTATCAATACTGTAACATTTTTAAGGGAACAGTATTGGTCAGTTTGCTTGTCTGTGGTGTTTAATAGTAGTGTTTCTCCGTGGCTGTGATGCTGAGGTGAGAGAAGTTGCTCACATTAGGCAGCTAAGGCTGAGGAGTGATGCTGACACTAAACCATCCAGGCTTCCTAGTTTTCCAAGTGTGTTTGCCGAGAGGCATCCTTGGAAAATCTCAAAACATGTTGCTCTGTGCATCTTGTAGTTAGTTACAGGATGTCTTCTCTTGTTAAATTTCAGGTATCTGGCCCGACAAAGTCAGTTTGGTTCACTTGCTTTCCAGTATTACATTTCTAGAGTTGCAGGAGAAATACAAAGTAGAGCTTGGTATCTGAGTAGCGTGGGAACAAAGGGGAGGATTGTGGCTTTTCTACTGTTACATCTGTATAGGGAAGCATAGGTGGATTGTACCCTGTAGGGGCTTTCTGAATTTCTGTTACTGTTTACAATGTCTTCACCCTTCCAAGTAAGGTACTACCCCCAGGACTGTCTGGTAAAGTTACTTTCCCCCCACCTTAGACGCCCCTCGTTCTGCAGGCTGGCGAGAACACATGGAGCGACGGCGGAGGTTTGAATTTGATTTCCGGGAACGAGATGACGAACGAGGTTATCGACGAGTACGGTGTGGGAGTGGCAGCATGGATGATGACAGGGACAGTCTCCCAGAGTGGTGTTTAGAAGATGCAGAAGAAGAAATGGGAACATTTGACTCCTCTGGAGCATTTCTCTCTTTAAAGGTGAAAAAGCTGTCTTGGGCCCTTTGTTCACTTTGAGGAAGTGTCCTGTTGTGTTGGGTGGATTATGGATGATTATGTTGACTTTGTAGAAGGTGCAGAAGGAGCCAATCCCTGAGGAACAGGAGATGGACTTCCGGCCTGTGGAGGAAGGGGAAGAAAGATCTGACTCTGAAGGGAGCCACAATGAAGAAGCCAAAGATCACGATAAGACCACCAAGAAAGAGGGAGAGAAAACAGATAGGGTAGCAGCAGGTAAGGGAGACTTCTCATGCTTCTGTTCCGTGCTGCAATGTAGAACTGCCATTAATTGAGTTACGTAGAACCATGCAATGTTACAGAAGCAGTGGAAGAAGCAGTCCAAACATCTTCACCGGCTGTCAGGTCAGATACCCCCCCGAAATCCCAGCCTCCAGACCCACTGCAGACAAGCCTTTTTGAAAGGAAGGAAGAGCCTGTGCCAGAAAGAACAGAAAAAACAGAAGATAAAGAGAATCGAACGGAGAATACACCACCAGCCAAAATGTCCAATAGAGGAGAAGGTAATAAACCTGATAGATAAATTCAGTAAGTTTCCACTGCTTGTGATTGGTCTTGGTCTCTTAAATAAGAGACAAGGACTGGATTATTGTGATGAAAAGCTGTATTCATCAGCTGGTCTATAAATACAGGATTTGTTGGATATGCCATCTCAAATGTTTGCAGTGCAGTGGCACTTCACATTGCAACACAGTCTAGAGAAACATGAGCTAGTTGTAGATGTGCCTCATTGTGGTAGAGTAGATCAGTCTGGACAAATGTATGTAGCTAGGGAATGGGATATGTTGAAATGTGTTAAGTTCTGCACTGTTGGAACTAAACTGTTTCTTGAAATTAGGTTGGGTGCCTGTGCTCAAAACAGTAGCAATGTGCAGTCATATGTACAGGAAGATCTGAAAAGAGTTTTGCTTTGGTGCTAACTTTGAGCTGTTGGATGTTTTCTACAGTAAGTTCTTAAAAGTGATTTTAATTTATGTTAAAGATAATGAACTAATTCTAAAATCTTTCTTTAGATTTGGCTTCTATTGCTCAGCCTTTGCCACAGATTTCTGCAGACACAGCTTCTCCTGCTCATCTTTCTCCTCCTGTTTCCAATTCAAATTCTGCTCTGCGGCCTGTTCAGACACCTGTCACAGCTGCTCCAGGCATGGGAAACATTCCCACTGATCCAGATGATGAAGAGGGCCTCAAACACCTAGAGCAGGTAAAATTTCTCAAATGCCTTTGTTGTTGACAATCGTTAGACTGGAGGAATGTGGAATGCACAAAATATTTGAAGCCCAGAAAAACAGCAATGTAATTGAAACTTTATATGCTCCAGAATGTGTACTGAAACCTGATTTTCTTCCCTCCAGTATTTTTTTGAGAATAATTCAAGACTATATAGTGCTTTTCTGAATAAGAATATAACACCCAGTGTTAGAGCTAGAGATCCTAGTGCTTACCACCACTGTCAAGTAGTTTTACCATTTGCCTTGAGAAAACATAAAACAGTATACCCAGTGTGTTTATGTGGTTTAGCCTCTGTGACTGGCCAGAACCATGCAACTGCTCACTCATTTCTCCCCCAGCATTGGTAGGATAGGAAGGAGAAAACACAACTAAGACTTGAGGGTCTAAGCTAAGGACAGGTAGGACTCATTTACCACTTATGGTCATTGGCAAAGTGACTAGACATAGGGGAAAACCCCAAAATTTAATCTCAACGAAATCAGTCATGTGCAGGTAGGGTGAAAGCATGTACATGCTATACAAAACCCACATGCGACTCTTTATGTTCCACCTCTGCCCTCCTGAGGTAGAATCCTCCAACAGTGAGATGGGTGGAGCAGAACCCCAGTCCAGTTCACAATGGTACCAGTCTATCCTTTTCAGTGGAAAACCCCCTGACCATCCTTTTCTTAGGCAACATGTTGTCCCTCCCACAGGGAACCATCCCCATTGTTCTTCCCTAGAGCCCTGGCATCTCTTCAGGGGAACCCTGCCATGCTCCAGCATGGCTCCTCCTGCTCTATGGGCTGTGTGGTGAGCTTCCCACTGGCAGACTCATCTGCAGGGCTCCAGAGGCAGCTGCCAACTTTGCCATGTGCTGAGGGAAGTGGACACTCCAGGATCTTCCCCTGAGGTGCTGCAAATACAGACGGGACTGACACCAGAGCTTGGGGAACCTTCTCACCCAAGCATGGTCAGCACAAATCCACCACACTCCAGCACAAGCTGGGAGAACTTTCTTGAACCTACTGTACTGAACTTGCCCAGTACAAACGCACCACACTGAGCTCAGGGGTTGTGGTGCAGTTACAGCAGTCCTTGAGTTATCTGTTACCTACAAAGTTGTATTTGTTGAACTCATTTTCAAATCTTTAAGCACATATCTAACTCTAAATTCCTTGCTGGTTTCAATGTCTCCTGCAGCAAGCAGAGAAAATGGTGGCATACCTGCAGGACAGTGCCCTTGATGATGAAAGACTAGCAGCAAAAATTCAAGAGCACAGAGCAAAGGGTTCATCTATGCCATTGTTCCATGAAGCCATGCAGAAGTGGTACTACAAAGATCCACAAGGAGAAATTCAGGGTAGGTCTGTGCCCTTTACACTTCCTCTTTTGTTTCACAGAACTGTTAAAGAGTTCTTCACAAGATTACCGCCATCAGATACTGATGCTTGTTTTTGCAAAAGTAGCAGGGAATTTACAACTCTAGAATTAGGTTTTGAGAGTAGATCTTCTAGCCATCACTGCCTCCATCAGCTAAGCATGCCTAATATCCAGAACTATACTTCATTGTGGCTTAGGTTTGTAAATTGAGGGTAGACTGAAAGTTGTTTGTCATGTTAATGCTCAGATTTCCAGATAATAATGGTAACAAAACAAGAATGTTGACCATTCAGTAGCTTTTTGAGGAATCGGGTTTCTAGTCTCAGCCTGAAGACACTGGCTATTCAGGGTAGGGTAATTTTTTTAGCATCTAGAGCAAAGAGAAAAATTTTCACAAGCTAGTGTTAATGTATAATGTCAGTTTAAATGGTACTTGCCCCCAGTGCATTGCTAGTTCATATAATACCAAGTGTT
This sequence comes from Bucco capensis, assembly GCA_013396975.1. NCBI lineage: Eukaryota > Metazoa > Chordata > Aves > Piciformes > Bucconidae > Bucco > Bucco capensis. Next base: position 940,369 of record VWZO01013601.1, read on the forward strand.
TCATGCTTCCAGTCTTCAGTGGGAGTTGAAGCAGGCAGCAGGCAAGTATAGATACTTGCATCTTTGCGTTCACAAGATACTTTACTTTTGGGAGTCTCAGGGCTCTGTTTTAGCAGCTGCTTAGCTGTCTCCCAAAGATGCAACTAAGCTGTGAGTTCCTTACTTGGCTGTACTTTGCTAAATAGAAATTGCTATCACTGTTTTGTGTGAATGACTTTCTCAGCTCTGAACTCTAGATAGGATATATGGGATCTGTGCCTATATCTTGTCTGCAGGTTTTAGACATCTTTAGGGTTTTCTTCTCACTCCTTTAAGTTTAAAGGATATAAACTGTGAAGTTTTTACTTGCTCAGTGTACTTTGAACTGTATGTGAGTTGGTGCTGGGTGTTTATTGCTCAGTGATGAACTAACAGTTTTTTATTGGATTAAGTACTTTCTCGAACGTGTCTTCCAGAAGTACAGTCCCATGTAATTTTTCTTCTTGTGATTTCCTATTCTCTGTGAGGAGTTACCTTCTAAAGATGTGTCTTACAGAAAAGGCAACAATTACTGAGCTTTCTTGCTGAGTGGTGCTGAATGGAGTTAGATCCAGTTGGTGACCAGTCACAAGTGGTGTTTCCCAGGCCTCAGTATAGGGGCTTGTTTTTTTTGTTTTTTTCTTTCATATCTTTATCAGTGATTTGGATGAGGGAATCACATGCACCCTCAGTATGTTTGCAGGTGACATCAAGTTGGATGGAAGTGTTGATGTGCTCCAGGGTAGCAAAGCTCTGCAGAGGAATCTGAATAGACTGGGCTGATGGGCTGAGGCCAATGGGATGAGCTTCAATAAGGCCAAGTGCTGCACTTGAGTCACAACCACCCCATGCAATGCTACAGGCTTGGGGCAGAGTGACTGGAAAATTGCCCAGGGGAAAGTTGCACAAGGGGAGGTTTAGATTGGATATTAGAAAAAACTTCTTCACTGAAAGAGTGGTTAAGCATTGGAACAAGCTACTCAGGGAAATGGTGGAATCATTGTCCCTGGAGATGTTTAAAAGATGTCTAGATGTGGTGCTGATGGACATGGTTTAGTGGTGACTTGGCAGTGCTAGGTTAACGTTTGGACTTGATTAACTGAAAGGTCTCTTCCAACCAAAATAATTCTATGATACTGTGCTTGGCTTTCGTGTCAGAGCTGCCTTGTCTCCCTCCAATGCATGGTAAAAGCATTAATGCACTTTTCATTAAAGACTCTCTAGGGGAATTCTGTAGCCCCTTATAAAGATCTAGATCTGTGCATTGACACTCCAGCCTTGAATGGTACTGTCTGTCCAGATGAGTGGATGAGAGCAACAGGAATGCCTGATGCTAGGTACTGTTAGTTGAACAAGCACTGTGCTCTTTGTTTCCAATATGCTCAACTTGGCCTTATTTCCCTTTCCCGCCACGTTTATTGGTTGGTGTTATTTCAGGTCCTTTCAGTAATCAGGAGATGGCAGAGTGGTTCCAGGCTGGGTACTTCACTATGTCCCTCTTGGTTAAGAGAGCCTGTGATGAGACTTTCCAGCCACTTGGAGACATCATGAAAATGTGGGGCAGGGTTCCCTTCACTTCGGGTCCAGCACCTCTTCCACATCTGGTAAGTATTGTGATGGAATATTCAGCTAGTCATACAACAAATGGAAATTTAATTATTTTTATGTCAACTGCTGTGTCTTGGAATTGCAGGTGTTCCAGGTTCCAAAGCTGAACTCTGTTAAATTGCCTTTTTAAGAGGAGGAAGAAAAACACTCAGTTTAAAAATGTTTGTTTTGCCATGTCTGTAGCTGGAAGTCTTGGTCCTGTGATAGATAAAAGTGCTGTGTATTTCACAGTCGCCGTACTACAGGCTTTATAAATGTTGATCTCTGTCTAGGTATTTTTCTACTTTTTGTCTTTTCAGTTCAGAATGCAACTTTTACATTGTTTGCATTTGCAGCATACTACTATTACTATATATATGTTATTAAAATAGAATGTTTTATTCCTAAACACAGGGTGAGCTGGACCAAGAGCGGCTGACTAGACAACAAGAGTTGGCCTTGATCCAAATGCAGCACCTCCAGTATCAGCATCTTTTAATACAGTAAGACTGCCAATCTCAGAGATCTTTCAGTGGCTGTGTTCTCTACATTTTTAATCATCAGGGCTCAGCTTCTTATCATTGTTTCCTTGGGCAGTGGGGCTGGGAGAGCTTCACCTCCAACAGCATTAACCTGCTTCCACAAACACCAGAGGCTCAGTAGTCTACACGATTAGGACAGTGTGGCTACCCCAGGAACACTCTTTAGAGAGTCGTTTTGGTGTCATACATAGCTACTTTAATGAGACCTGCCATATAGGTAGCTGCTACAGTCAAACTGAATCATGGCTATCTTTATAGTGCAGTGTGGATGTTTTGGAGTCAGGGGAAGGCTGCACATCTTTTGAACTGGAAACAAAGAAGGCAGAACTTAGTTTTAGTCTACTTGCTTAGCTTTCTGAAGGTCAGTGGAAGGTAACTGCTGGAGAAAGCGGATTGTCACCCGTTTTGCCAAAGTTACCAGTTTTTCAGTTCCGACGAGTTCCTAAAACCTGTTTTTGTAGGAGCTTGGAGAAAAGAAAGCAATCGGATAGATTACTTGTTCAGTGACTCCTGAAAGCATGTACAATGATGATTTTTGAACACTGATTGTCAGCTTATGATTTGATAAGGCAAGAGCCTGCCCCTGTACTAGAGGATGTCTTGACATACTGGGGAAGAGATTGGTGTGTGCAGATGGACAGCCATCAGAGCCAGATTGATTTGAGCACTCGGTATGTAATTCATAGAAAAAGGGAAGCAATGTTGCACAGCTTACAAGGGAAACATTGAACAGCAATAACGAGTTGACATAGTTGAGGGAGGAGTTTGGATCTGCTCATGAGGGCCAATTTGTTGTACTTTGATTCTTTCCCTGGGCCCTGTTCTGTGCTTTCCTCTAGTGTTTAGCACATACATTATATGGGTCAATGGGCATTAATCCCGGAGAATGAATCTGTGTGCAACTTCTAAAACTTGGGCATGATATAAATAAACAAGTGAACAAATACCAGTGATTCTCTGCTTCTCTTTTAAAGACAACAGTATGCACAGGTGCTGGCTCAGCAGCAAAAGGCAGCCCACTCATCCCAGCAGCAGCAGCAGCTTGCTATTCTCTTGCAACAGTTCCAAGCCCTGAAGATGAGGTGAGTTAGCCAAGACTTGAACTGAATACCATTCTTCCTATAGTCTTAACTTGTATATAATGGTAATTACAGTCTTATCAGTGATCTGTCCTATTCAAGTTTGCTCATAGTTGAGCATTACATATTTTAAAGTTTGTGTGACTATGAAACAGTTGCAGGATGTCAAATACTTGCTTATATATGTACCCTGTACCTCAGAGAATGTTTATGAAAACGAGGAGGAGAAAGCTTATCACTGAAGTTGTACCTTTTTGACAGACCTTTTGTGCTGGTAATAGAATGGCATTTCCTGTTGAGTTCTGCAGCACTAGATACTTGTTTCTCGAACTCGCCTATAAGTAGCAAATGCAAAACTGTAGCAATAGCTGGCTTAGCCTTTGACTTGGCAGCAGGGATGAGATAAGCAAGAACTCTGCAAGCAGCTAGTGTTGTCCAGATCATATTTTTGTTTTAAATAGAGGTGTGGAAGGACAGGAGTATGTTACAAGTTACTGAATCTCATACATGTTCAGAGCACTCCTCTCCCTGGAAGTGGCATGTTGACTCTTCCTGTTGATGTTACAGAATATCTGAACAGAATATGATGCCACCTGTTACAAGGTCTGTGTCAGTGCCGGACACTGGCTCAATATGGGAACTTCAGTCAGCTTCACAGCCTACAGGTAAGATGCTTAGCACACATCAGATCTGCTAAGAAGAGTGCAAAGGGATTGAGTGTTATAAAAGTGTTCTGTTCTGATGGGAGGGGTTTTAGATAGCTAGTTCTTATGTAGAATTTTGTAGGGAACTCAGCCTAACATCAGTAACAGACAAGCCTTGTTCTACAGGAAGGTAGAGAGGCCCTCTACTGACTGACACTAACATTGTCATGATTTGAGTTCATGAAACACAGTAACATCATACACAGGATTTTTCCTCTTTCAGTTTTTTTGTTAATGTGCTTATTTTTGCTTGTCAATGTTTGTTTTCTTCACTATCTAGTCTGGGAAGGAAGCAGTGTCTGGGATCTCCCCATTGATACTGCAGCTCAGGGACCAGCTCTAGAACAACTTCAGCAGCTTGAGAAGGCCAAAGCTGCAAAGGTCAGAAACTGTTTTGTACTGTAAGATGTTTGAATTGCTGTTCTGCAATGTAATTATGATTTTGATGGAAAAACACCATAAAGAGAATAAGGGTTATAGAAAACAGTTTGAAATTCCTGTGGACTGTTGTTTGGAAACCATTGTTATGTGGCTACTACTGACCTTTAACGTAATGGTTATGTTTTTTATACTTGTGATTAAAAACTCTTCACTAGCCACCTCTGCTTGAAAATATGATCGTTATGAGCTGTCATGCCAGAGCCTGTGTAGGGACAGGTAGTTATTCTCTTAATCCTTGCGTCTTTTCACCAGGATTGATTGGAGAAATCATGAGTGCTATTTGTTGGGATTGTTTCACACTTACTGTAGATTAAACTGTTTTTGTAGGTTTGAACTTTTGTGATTCTGTACATTTCCTGAAACTGATTACTTTATGATGACTGCAAAACAACTCACTACTAGCTTTTAAAGTTGGAGGTTATTTTAAGGAGCCAGTGTAGAAAGACTGGAGCACTGGTGTCTGTTGCAGAATAGAAATTGTCAGAAATCATTCTAGACTGTTTCAGGAACCTGACCAGAGTAGGCAGCCAGCTAATAGGTAAAATTAGAACTAAGGGAGAGCATCTGTCAGAGGCTTCATCTGTTATGTTGTTACTATAATCTCAGCAGAGTTGCCCTAAGAAATGGTGTAGGAATACGTTACCTGCATCTGAGTATAGTTTTATGTGAATTGTAGCTAGAGCAAGAGAGGAGAGAAGTGGAAATGAGGGCCAAACGAGAGGAAGAGGAGAGGAAAAGGCAGGAGGAGCTTCGGAGGCAACAAGAAGAGCTACTTAGGAGGCAGCAGGAAGATGAGAGGAAACGACGGGAAGAAGAAGAACTGGCCCGCAGGAAGCAAGTGAGTTTCCTCAATGTAGTTCAACTCTAATTAATTTTAATACTTTATAAAACTCACTTTAAGAATCCTGTGGGGTCTAATTAATCTTTGGTAGGTGTATATGAAGACAGTTCTAGTATTTTTCATGTGAGTATATGAAATGATTCTTCTGCTCTTAAAATTAAGAGCCCAATTTGCAATTGGAGAAATGGGCTTTGATGGCTCATTTCAAGATAAGTTCCTGTTTGTGAGCCAAGAAGCTTTATTCTATGTGGAATATTCCCTCCCAGCTTCTTAGTGTCAATATTAGACTTCAGTTAGTTGCCCAAGTATCATATGTTTAATCTTTATTCACCATTTATGCAGTGTAGTGTTTTGATAAGGGTGTGTTCTGGAGCAGACTGGAGCTTGAGCACCTGTTTCGAATGAATAAAATGTAGAGGGCTATAGTGGAAAAAGTGATTAACATTTAGCTTATTTTTCCTCTTTTGTAACTTAGTAATATTTTAAAAAATAATGTATCATGTGAGTTATGTTGTAGAATCTGTCGGCTTTATCTTCTTGAGTTGATACTTGGGAAATGAAGGGATGTAGTTTGGACAAGCAGGTTTGTTAAAATGAGTTGTATGATCTGTGTTGCAGCAGGAGAATGAATGTAGGAGTTGTAATATGTTCTTAATCTGACAAAAATATGAGATGGAGACATACCAGCTTGACCTTTCTAGCATTTACTTCTGAATTCTGTATGAAGAAAGATTAATTGTTCCTTAAGTGTCATAGGAGGGAAAGATAGTGAAAATTAAGGTTTTCACTCTGCATATGAAAGGGCAAGCACATTGTTACTCTTATTCACTAAGGAGTTAGTCAATAAATGCCCTGTAAAATAGCATATGAGTAATAGGAGAAAGTAATAAATAATTTTGGCCTTTGTAATATTTTCCATGTGCTTAGGCAGTTGTAAAGAATATTTCCCGATTTACGGATCAGACAGTTCCGAGAGAGCCTTTAGAATCTTTAGTTTTATTTTTAAGTTAGTCATAGACCTCAGTTCACCCAGTGTTTGTGTTTTGTCACTGAAGATCTATTTTAGTAGACTGCAGTATGATGTGTAGTTAGCTTTCATGGCATCTTTTAAGAATCAAGTCTGTAAATAAATGGCTCCTTGCTTTAATATATCTCCTTTGTGTACAGCAAGTCACTATGGTATACAATGGAAAAGCATCTGTTGCTCAGTTTCAAGCTTTACTGTAGCATTGAAGCAATAACATACTCAAAAGTTTAACTTTTGAGTTAAGTTGCTTTACATCTGTGTTAATAATTAAATTTTCAGCTGATCACCAGGTAACTCAATGTGTGTCATCCATGGTGGGTTCAAATAGACTTGGGTTGTTTCTTTTCAGACTAACAGTTTTGCTACTGTGTATAACTACTTAGAATTGTCCATTGAATTGCAAAGGGTTTTTTTGTCCACTTTGGATTTGTACAGTAAACAATCTGATTCTCCCTTTCTGAGATGTCATGGGAAATAATGATTTACAAGGAGGAAGCAGAACGGTATTGAAAAGCAGTAACAGCTTGGTAGTTTTACCAATGAAATAATTGCCACAATGCTTAATTCTGAGCTCTGATATCTTGAAAAGATAACAAAGATTTTATGCACTACTCTAGAAAGAGAATATAGTACTGTATTTTGTATTTAAAAACAACCAACCAACAACAAAACCTACTGGTCTAATATTTGAATCTCACTTCTGTACTGGTAGGCATTGTAGAATCAGGGATGAACTGATTTATTAGCATGGATTTATACAGAGGAGATGATGCTTAACAAATTTGATTAACTTCTTTTGAGGAGATGACAGTGAGAGCTGAGAGGGGTGAAGCAGTAGACTTAATCTGCCTGGACTTCAGGAAGGCTTTTGATGTAATACTGCAAAAAAGACTAGTATATAAGGTTAGTAAATATGCTGTTGATGGTGAATTCTAAATAAAAAAAAAAAACTAATAAAAATTCAATTCTGTAGGATGAAATGTCATACCAAATGTTGAATCCAGTTCTGTTCATAGTTTTCATCAATTACTTGTACTGTAGAATTGCAAACAGTAATGCCAAGCTTGTGTAGTTCCTGTTTTCAGGAGTTTTGGTTTGATTTTTTTTTTGTTTGTTTGTTCTTTTTATTTTTTTTTGTTTGTTTCTGGTCTGGTATCTTCCATTTTGTAATGATTCTTTGCTTTCAGGAACAAAATTTGTCATTTAATAATTAGCTAATAATTGTTTTCTCTGAATTCTATCCTTAGTCTTCCATTTTAAGTGCCTGGTTCAAATACAAGATCCAGAAAATGAAAATATATTTTTAAGCCCTAGTAACAGAGACAAGTAGAATTGCAGGTGTTACTAACTGCAAATAATCTGTATTTTATTTAAGAATCCAGAGTGTATTGAAATGGAGATTGCTACGTAAGGATTTTCTGCAATATTTCTTTAAAAGATCTGAAATAAATTGCTTTTACAGCAAGATATGTGTGCTTGAAAACAATTATTAGAAAAGATGCTAAAGAATATTGGAATTCTCTTGGAGCAGGAAGCTGTGAATATGGAAGCAGTAAGAGTCAGAGGAATGAGTCTATTTCCCATACAAGTGAGTGCTAGAAAGCTGGATAGCTTTGAATGTTTTTTTGTCACATGCTCAAATGAAAACATTGAATAAGAAGACTACACAGAAGTAAATATTAAGACAGCATTTTCTATAGCTGTGAAGAGTAGGAAAAAAAGAATTAGATTAGCCATGTGATTCCCAGCTTTTCAAAATCTTGCCAGTTTTTTTGCCCTCATGTTGGTACAACACTGTTCATCTTTAGTTCTTTAGAGGAGAGAAGTCTTTTATTTTTTAATGTCTCTCCTGGCATGCCTGAGCAAGAAGGAGATGCCTACAGCTTCATTAATGGCAATTTTAGCCTCATTTCCCAAAGGGAGAGTAGGGCAGAAATGTCAATGAGCTGCTGTTGTATAGGAGGACTGGTTGACTTTGTTCATCTTTCTCAGGTACTACATGTTATGTCAGTGATTAGTGCTGAGCATCTCCCTAACCTGTCTGGCAGCTAGGCATCCTGAGCTGAGATCCTGGTCTTTAGTCAAACAAAAACTGGCACACCTTCAGCCTCCACATCTATGTTTTCAGCACATGTATTGGGAACTTTTACTGCAACTTGACTTTGCATGTGTCCAATTAATAGTTACAGGCCCAAGTTACAAAAATGGTCTAGGTGTTGTTTGTGCTTGAGGCTTTTGTGAATATTGCAAATCAAGGACTTGATTAATAAGAAAATGATTCAGAGTCTACTGTTTTATGTCCAGCTAGTGGAACAAATTCTTACACTTTCTGCACTTATATTTACCACTAAACCACTTAAGTGATATACAGGAATATGAATTACTTCTGGTTTGCAGACACCAGCTCTTCAGTGCCATAGGACTGACTATAAAAAATGTTCTGTCTACTGACAGTTGAAGTTGTAGACATTGGAAATTAGCCTTTGTCAGAGAGAAACCTAGTCCAGCTGTTCAGTGAACAGTATTCCAGTTCGTCTATGCTGGGTCTATGTGAAGGATTGGTATCAGATCTAGTAAAAGGGTATTAGATTTCAGAATTACTTCCTTGATTTCCCAGACTTCAACATTTATATCCATGCTGCACAATTAGTCTCCCTTCATCCTGTGAATCATGTGTTGCTTACGAAAAGCTTGTAAGAGTTGGATTGCACAGTACTGAATGTTCAAAAGGAAAATGTATTTAGGGAAGGTTAAAGTTCACATCCAAAAAGTAGGATCTTTATGTTGAGCTGGTAGGATAAGTCAGAAAATGGAGAGAATAGAAGGGATGAAAAGCAGGGTGACTTAACACAGTTGCTATAGACTTTAGAGATCAGAAAAGGCAGCGAACCCCAAAGCTAGTATGTGCAATGGAAGGTCAAAACGGGGAGAAAAGATGCACAGGTGCGCCTCTGTTTAATAATATACTGGGAGCCAGCTGAAGGCTGGTTGTGCCCAACCCTCCTTATTTTTGTGTTAAGTAAATAATTTTGCTACTTAAAAAGAAAAACATAATTTATTAGAAGCTATATAAATGATTTAGAGATAGCCCAAAATCAAAGCTCTTAGGAGACCTTTTATTGTCCATAATATTTAAATAGGGAATAGCCTAGTTATAGCCCTTTCATTGAGTTCCACATCTCTGAGACTTCCGAAGATTGCAGTGTCCTTAAGTGCACTGGACTTTTTCAGCTTATTTTTGATATCTGGAGACTTGGTTAGAGTGTTGCAGTGCACTTGAGTGGTCAGTGTTTAGAAACGCCTAAAAGTAGGAAAAGCTTCCAACTTCCAATAGCTGACATTCTCCCCCCAGAAAAAGAGGAATTAATGATACCCACACATTAAAATGCACATATATGTTCAAGTACAGTTAATACATATCGGAAAGAGGAGTCTCACCCTTCATATTCATTCTCAATGTCATTCTTTTTAAAATCAAAGATAGGCAATGATTTAATGTGTTTCTTTTTTCATAAAAATCATTGTGTGTGAGATGCATACTGCATCAAAATGTTAACATGTGGGTCTATAGTGTTTAATGTAGTTCTTTTGGTAGTGCTTAGCTTGGAGCTATGGAGCTTTTCTTGAGGCCGTTTATCTGGCCAGACCATGTTGTAGTCTGTGTTCTGATGCAGTTCATCAATAAAGTGGTACTTATAGACTGATATTTTGTTCCCAACTCCAGGAGGAAGCCCTGAGGCGACAACGAGAGCAAGAAATTGCACTAAGGCGGCAGCGGGAGGAAGAGGAGCGGCAACAACAGGAGGAAGCACTTAGAAGATTGGAAGAGAGAAGAAGAGAAGAGGAGGAAAGACGGCAGCGAGAGGAGTTAATTCGTAAACAGGTGAAAAATGGCAAAAGGCACCTATTACATGTAATTCTGGAGGCTACTAGAATGAACAAACTTTGGCACTTGCATCCATGCCCAAGAGACCATCAGTTCTGGTGCAAGAAAGCAAAGCTTGTAGACAGTGTCAAGTGAACGAAAAATATCTTGTTTACCTGTATCCTGATTTCAGAAGAAATAATCAGAATTCCATCTGCACTTTAGAAAAGAGATTTGTATTCAGTTAGTGTTTTCCTTTATGTTTGAGCCTTAAGAATGGTTTTGGAGCATTCTATTTCTACTCCTTTCTTTAAAAGAAGGCAGAGTACAGTACTAGAATAACAACTTGAGTTGTAGCTCTCTGAGTGTTTACTATAATATTATCTTTAACGTCATCAGAGATCAGTTTTGCCTGTTTCTCTGTACTATGCCAATACTATACCCACTATCAAAGTTTCAGGTTTTTTTCCCCTTTTCTTGTCATGCTATTAACAGGTTTTTATTCTCTTGGAGGGTCAGTTTTAGAAGGCCGTATTGGTCAACTTGAGCTTCCAGCGTCCTAATTGACACTGTCACAGTCCCTAAATCAAACTAATCGTGAAAAATACTGGCTTCACATTAATTTCTAGATCCATTTCAGAATTGCTAGCTATTACTTAAAAGTTGTATTTCAGGGTCTTCCTTTGTAAGACAATCATCACCATTTCAATCCCACCATACATCTCCTTTGTTAGCAAAAGCATTTTTTTCGTTTGTGACTCTTAACACTGAGTGACAACAGTAAACATCACTGTCCTTGTCATCTGTTTTCTTAAATGTCAAAACCTCTTTTCCCTTTATTCCTGTCAAGTTTTATTCCACTGAAAGTGTAGTTCTTGACTGTAAGAAGTATAAACAGATAGAACTCAGACTGAAAGGTGCATGAATTCTACAGGGAAAGTGGTATGAAATTAGCTAGTTTGAACTAGGGAGGTGTTACTCTCTTCCAAGTTCCTTGATGAAGCAGCGGGGAACTTTTATTTTCAGGGGATATAACCTATATTATTGGACTTTCTTGCCTAGAAATGTAGAAGTAAATGAACAACGTAAACAGCACAAATGGCAGATACACAAGCTTCTCTCTGTTCTGTTAGAATGTCAGTACCATTTTCTAAGTCTACTTAGACTTTATTTCTTGTTCTATCCTGGGAAGGAAGAGGAGGCTGCCAAGTGGGCACGTGAAGAGGAGGAAGCTCAGCGGCGACTTGAAGAAAGTCGGCTACGCATGGAAGAAGAGGCAGCCAGACAACGTCTCGAAGAAGAAGAGCGAAAGCGCAAGGAGCTGGAACTCCAGCGCCAGAAAGAAATAATGAGACAGAGACAGCAGCAGCAGGAGGCTTTACGACGGCTGCAACAGCAGCAGCAACAGCAGCAGCTTGCACAAATGAAGGTACTATGTTTCTACAGTTTAACTTTCTTCAGTTCAGCGTAGGAAGTAAAAACACAGGTGGATTCAGAGTTGTCTAGACTAGCTGGAACAGAGCAGAGGCAGATGGACTATCTAGAGAGGGAAGAGGGTCAGCAGTTGACTCTGAAAGTGATGGGAAAAACAAGAGGAAGATAGTTACAAGATAAAAAAGGTTCAGTCAATCTACAAGTAGATTCGTAGATGAGTACTGATGTTTATTCTGCTGTAGTGAGCAAAAGCTAGTGCAAAGTTTCTAAAGCCGGGAGTTCCTGAAGTGTTTGAAATGACTTGTTCTTTTTCAGGCAGTGATGTTACATTATTCTTGATACACTTTTGACACAGTGTGTCTATGATACATCAAAGGGCAACTCAAAGAAATACAGTTTATACTTTTGTACTTTCTCATACTTAATTAAACCATTTTATACTTTCCAGTGTTTTGCTAAACTTTAAAGGTGACCTTTCTTTTCCTCTGTATGGTGGGCTTATACTGATTTTTTTCATGACTATACTTCAGCAATATTCTCTAAAATGTTTTGTAATTCCTAATGATGTGGATTTTGACCCAGCTCCCTTCATCTTCAACATGGGGTCAGCAGTCAAATTCAGGAGCTTGTCAATCCCAGACCACACTATCATTGGCAGAAATTCAGAAGTTAGAAGAAGAACGAGAACGGCAGCTTCGAGAAGAGGTAAATGCTAACAGTAACGGAGTGCTATTTGTTAGTGGACTTAGTTGCCACTTAAGCAGACATAGTTATTAGATGAGATGATGAGGAATCTTTTTTGAAATAGCATAACTCAGGTTAAGTCCTACCTTTCAGATATAGGTTCAGTAAGTACTTATTTGAAAAATTTTATAGCTTCTTAAAACAAGTGTCTGAAAGGAGGGAAGACTGTACCCTCTTAATCCGAGGAGTATAATATGTTTAAAACCAATATAAAATTTCTTCACATCCATACCCACATGTATTTGCCGGTATGCATAAGACCAGGGCAGTTTAAGGGAGGAGGGGAAAATCCCTAACAAGTTATGGTAGGAGAGAAAGTATTCCTTGAAGACCTCAGATGCTTAACAGGCTGCAGTCATCATTTGACAAATATATTCTCTCTTAGGATAATGAACAATTTATATTTACTGGTTACTTGATGTCTTCCTTTTTGGAGAAACTCTTTTGGCTCAAGAAAGAACAGCCCTATTATATCCTCCAGAAGAGAATGAAATGATTTTGAAAACAGTTTCCTAGCTAGAGTTTTTGAATAGTAATGAACTCGGAAAATACAGATAAGCACTTTTGTCTTGCATGCAACAGCAAAGGCGTCAACAACGTGAGCTAATGAAGGCCCTCCAGCAACAGCAGCAGCAACAGCAGCAAAAATTGTCAGGCTGGGGTAATGTCACCAAACCAACAGGCACCACCAAGTCTCTGCTGGAGATACAGCAGGAAGAGGCAAGGCAGATGCAGAAACAGCAGCAACAGCAGCACCAGCAGCCGAATAGAGTCAGAAATACTACGGTACGTATGGTATTTATCTAATCAGTATGTGGAGGGAAACATTACATGACAAGTTGTCCATATCTGTTCATTACTATTCTGCAAGGTCTGGTGCTAGTAACCTTTCCTTGTTGTGTTTCAACAGCACTCTAACCTGCACACCAGCATTGGGAATTCAGTGTGGGGCTCCCTAAACACTAATCCCAGCAACCAATGGGCATCTGACCTAGTCAGTAGCATCTGGAGTAATGCTGATACCAAAAACTCAAACATGGGTTTCTGGGATGATGCAGTGAAGGAAGTGGGACCTCGTAACTCGACCAATAAAAACAAAAGCAATGCCAGCCTCAGGTAGGAATTGGGAAAGGAGCTTTTGCAAGAAAGGCTACCACTCCTGAGATGATCACTTAGCAGCTACAACACCTTCATGTATTTTCCATTCTATGTCATTCAGGATCTGTTTTGACAACAAAAATAACTAGTAGGTCACCATTCACAGTCTTTGTCCTCTCCATAGAAAATTAGTTGATTCTTAAACAGTGTTTGTATCTTGTAAGCTAGTGAGTCCTCTTAACACTGTCCTGTATAATGTACTGTTAATTAGTCTGGTGATTTATGATTTATATTGTGTGTCGTCTTTACCTCAGTAAATCTGTAGGTATTACAAGTAGACAGAACAAGAAGGTGGAAGAAGAAGAGAAGCTGTTGAAGTTGTTCCAGGGGGTTAATAAAGCCCAGGATGGATTCACTCAGTGGTGTGAACAGATGCTTCATGCACTCAACACAGCCAACAACTTAGATGGTAAGAGGTGATGGGGAGGAATGTAATGATCCACTATGAGAAACAATAACCAGTTTGTTTCCTGACCAGATAGTTCTAAGGGAAGGTAATAATATCAAAGTAATGTTTTTAATGATGCAAAATGTCATCATTAAATAGTGGTCTAAAAAAGTGGCAACATCATCTCCTCTGTGGTTTTTGTTGGGCTAGCTGTAGCAAATCAGTGGTAACTGGAAACAGTTTTAAAGTCTGCCACCTGGAGCTCTCCTGAAGATTTTTAGTGGTTATGGAAGCGTTATCAGGCAGATGGATGAGGATCCAGGTCACTTTAAGTGCAGGCCAAATTACCATATGTCCTTGTGCAAAGCGTTTTTTGGTATGGAAGTGGTTAGGTTTTCAACTAACTCTGCTCAACGGCACATAGAGGAATGCCTAGTCTGAGATCATAAACTCATACCTTCTTGTACCAAAGCACTGCAGACACCTTACAGTCACCTGTGTGGATCTGTGCTCCAGCATCTGCACACTGTGGTTCTGTGGGACCCTTGAAACTGAGTGGGGAACTAATGTTGCCCCAAGAGCCAGGATCACACCTCGCACACTGCAGTGCCAGAGCTCCCTTCCTCTTAGAGGAGACATGCCAGAAGTAACTTGCTGGCCTCGCCTTAGATGTACTAACTGGCTGCATCCAGTGTGAGAGGGGGCTGTGGCCCAGCAGTGCTGTTGTGGGTCATACATCTACATAGAGCTTCCATGCTTCCAAAGCTACTTGGTGCTACAGATGTCAGCCTGTGGTCCTGGCTTCGGATTTGCTTTGCCCTTTTCCACGTAAAAAAAACCACAAACAAACTAACTCAGTGCACTAAACTTAGTCTAAGTTAAAAAAGATGGTAAAGAAGGCTTTTCAGGTGAGCTAGCTGTGAACTTCAGGTGCTTGTAGGTCAGGTCAGTCACTGTGCAGTGTGATCTCTTGTGTTTCAGTCAAAAAAGATACTGTACTGGTGACAGCTCTGAGAAGAGTGTTTTTCATCTGGGCCTGGCATTAAATTGGAGCTTTAAAGCTGGCAGTGCCTAAGGCTGATTGGCTAGCAGACCCTTAGGACTATCAGTTTATATTTCCTTCTAATTGCATTAGCTAGCTTTCTTACTTTTCCTTTGACTGCAGAATAGATCAAGCAGTGCATCACAGGGCTGTAGGTAACTTGGAAGGCTGAGCTATTTACAGTGGCTACCAGATTAGCAAATATTTGAAACAGAAATACAGAGTTTGGTTTTATAGCAACGTACCAACATGCATTCCCTCATGGTCTGCCTTCTTCTTGCAGTTCCCACATTTGTTTCTTTCCTGAAGGAAGTGGAGTCTCCCTATGAGGTCCATGATTACATCAGAGCCTATCTTGGAGATACTCCTGAGGCCAAGGAGTTTGCCAAGCAGTTTCTTGAGCGCCGTGCCAAACAGAAAGCCAGTCAGCAGCGGCAACAGCAGCAGCAGCAACAGGTAAGCCTTGCTTGCTGTGGTCTCTAGGGGTGTGTGGAGACTGTATTTGTGTCTGAAGAGTGCTAGATTAGTAAGAGGATGAGCAGGATTTTGCAGGTTGTGTTAAATGTAAACAAGAAAGCAGATTGAAATCTTTACTGCAGAATCAAGTTTCCTTTATGACCAAGAGTTGAAGCCAGCTGTAGATCAAATAGTGTCTTAGCATGCTGATGCAGGGTATGCTTTAGAAAGATGAGGTCAGTGTATTGTATTGATGCATCAGCGGCTAGTGCTGCCACACATGATGTAGGAAGCGCTTTGGGCTCTCTGGATGTTTCCAGTATAAATAAACCAAACTTAATTGCACTGTGTAATCTTGTACTTCTTTGTTTTCTAGGATTCAGTGTGGGGGATGAACCACAGTTCGCTACATTCAGTTTTTCAGACCAATCAGAGCAACAACCAGCAATCCAATTTTGAGGCTGTACAGAGTGGGAAGAAAAAGAAGAAACAGAAAATGGTTCGCGCAGATCCCAGCTTGTTAGGTCAGGTTTTATTTTTAGAAATTAGTGTTTAATCTGGGAAAAATTATTCTTTTTTGTATAATTCTTACTAACCTTAAAGGGAGTATTGAATTCGAGCAAAAAAGGTAGTTGCTGAAATGTCTTGGTGTTTGTTTCATTATTATTATTTAAAGATGTTAAAAATTATATATCTGTTTTGTGGAAAACTTTTGTTCAACTTTTTCTCATGCAAAGGCCTCTTCAGTGCCTTGCTAGTTGGTTCTTGGTTATTACCTGGAAACCTTTAAGTAGTTCACAGGTGACAGTAAACTGCCTTTCCTCTTTCCTCTTTATGCCTATTTTACTGAGTTAATGCTCATTCATTCTTTTAAGAAAAGTTTGTTTTCTCATGAGGAACAGTTTCTTGAGGTTTGCCTTTATTCCTTCCTACCTTTTTACATGAGCTAACCACCCTGATCAGAAAAGGTGGCGAAGATTTTATGAAAAAGTAAGTCAGAAAGTAGGCACAAGTTTTCATTTGGAGGCAGTGGAGATGATGACATTGTTAATAGTCCTTATTTTTTTTTTTAATTTATGTTCCCTGTCTTAATTTTTGAGGACAGTAGTTAACTAGCCCCTGTAGCAGTGATGGAAGAAGGGTTGGCTTCTTTAAAGTGGCCTGTAAGGGTATCATGTAAGTACATCAGCAGTGAGCACAGTGGGATGTAATGCACCAACTGTAGTACTCTTGTAGAATAAATGTGTCCATGTTTGTGCTGTGTGAGATAAAAAGAGGAAGTAGGGCACTGCGCTGCGCCAGTATTTGTTGTGCTGGTGCTGTTTAGCCAGTATTCCTGTAAAGCAGCCTGGTATTAACCAGTGGGAAGTCACTGCTTTTTTTAATGCTCTGACAGAGCCCTGCCTTTGTTTTTTATATTCCCTTTTGTTCTCAGCAAAGTTAGTACTCCTCAACTAAATTGATTATTTCTACCTTGAGGTATAGTGAACTTCTCAGTGAAATCATGGTTTATGCCAATTCAGTGAGTTTGAGCTTGGTCTTCAGTTGATTAGTTTAAAACCCCACTACCATAATGAGAAAAAATCATCCCTAGATGCAGTTAAGAAGTTGCAACGGTGAGAGAAGCTACTTTAAAAAAAAAAAAAAAAAGCCAAAGCCTTTTAGGTAACTTACTGCCACAAGAGGGAGGCAGAACAATTTTCTTAAGCATTACTGAACAGAGCACTTATCTGTTGGAGATGATGACTGTGAAAAGCAGTCTGTTTTCTAGCACAGGGCAAGCCTACATAACAGTCTCAAGACAATGAAATAGCAGGGTTGTGTTTTATAACCTTGCACAGGAAAACTTCCCTTCTTATTATTCTCCATATGGGAGTGGTACAACCATAAAAATTGGATTTCAATAAGAAAGCTGCATATGATAGGATTTTTTTCCTTGCAGAAAATGTTTTTGCCTTTTTTCACTTTTGTCTTATGCATCAGGTCCTCAGCACTTACAGTTAAAAGGCTGGGTAGAAGCTTAAGTGCATCTAGAGCCATCTGCATAGCTCTACATAAATTTGTACTTTTTCATGTTGTACTCCTGAGATAGATTTTTACTGTATTTTACTTTTTAAAAGAAAAGTCCTATAAATACATGGAATTGACAGTAGATTTTATAGGTACCTGTATTTAGACTTTAAAATAAGAGGTGGAATTACTCACACTTCCTAAAGTGTTGAGCATGATTCCACACTTGGATTTTGAGTTCACAAAAATGTATATTTTTGTCCCTTTGACTATGTAAGTACAGTGCTAGCAGGTACTTCAAGTACCACTTGACTCAAACATGCTCCCTTCCAAGACATTGCTGAGCTGTGTTGCCACTGTGCGTAGATATGCCTCATACTAGCTCTGCAGATGACATCTTTCAAATGAAAGTTGAAAACAGTCCTCTGCTGATCTGCTTTTAAAGACCAAGTGGTACTTAACTAAATAAAAAAACTGAGGGCTGGAACACCTCTCCTGTGAAGAAAGGCTGAGAGCATTGGGGTTGTTCAGCCTGGAGAAGAAGGGCTTTGTGGAGACCTTTTTGTGGCCTTCCAGTACTTAAAGGAGCCTATAAGAAAGATGGGGATAATCTTCTTAGCAGGGCCTGTTGTGACAGAATAAGGGGTAATGATTTTAAACTAAAAGAGAGTAGATTTAGATGAGATAGAAGGAAGATATTTTTATGCTGAGGGTGGTGAAATGCTGGCACAGATTGTCCAGAGAGGTGGTAGATGCCCCATCCCTGGAGTCATTCAAGGTGAGGTTGCTGGGGCTGTGAGCAACCTAATCTAGTTGAAGATGTTTCAGCTCACTGCAGAATGGCTGGAGTAGATGACCTCTAAAGGTCCCTTCCAACCCAAACTATTCGATGTACACAAATGATTATCTTTGATTTATTAAGGGAAAAAAACAGTTTGGGTAATTTTATCTTTAGCCTTTATTTCCCCCTGTGTTTTTATTTGATATGTGTAAATTACTTTATTTTACACATTCTGCTGCATGCAACAGATGTACAAGCATCAAACATAATATACCACATCCAGATTTGTAACACAAGTCCTTTTTGGTTTACAGGGTTTTCAGTGAATGCCTCATCAGAGCGGCTTAATATGGGAGAAATAGAGACTTTGGAAGACTACTGAGCATGTGCAAATAAACTGGCTTTTCCTGCATCTGTTAACCATGGATTCTCCATTTTGGACACAGTACTCTCCACCATGCGTTCTTCTTCGCCTCGCAGTGGATCACAGATTGAATCATCTCAGGCTGCTTCCTTTAGCCCCAGCAAACCCTTTCTGCCCAGGACTGCACAGGCGTTGTTCCTGCTGTCAGCCTAGAGTCGAGTGGACTTCGTTTGGAGTCCTGGGAGGGTGGGAGATAGGATTCATTCACACCAAGGCTGATTTGGGCAGCAAGCTTTCACTGTGCTGTGATTTCTTCTGCTGACATACCTGGGAAAACCAACAAACAAACAATTGGGGTTCTGCAAACCATTGCTTCCCTCTCCTGGTTACTCTTACTACATCCAACACATGCAGTCACAGAGAAGAGAGAGTTTGTGGTTAACAGATGTTGGTCAAAACCAAAACGCCACAGATACGGACTTCCATGCTCCATCAGGGCAAGAGGTGCTCTTCCAGGCCAGGAGTTGCATTCATAAGCTAACCTTAGAACTGGCAACAGCAGAAAAGGGGCGGTGGCGGGCACAGTTTAGCTTGGGTTGGTTTGAAGTTGCACACCCCCTGCCAGCCCTTCTCAGCACATTGTTTTCAGAGGGAAAGCTCGAGTCTGTCTTCATTAGGTGGTGATGCTGAAGCTGGTGGAGCTCCCCGTTTGCATGCTCCAGCGTTCCTGGACAAGTGGGGACATCTATCCTGAGAAAAAGCTGGGTGGCATCTCTTCTTTCAAGTCAAATTTATCCCTTAAATGCTACCTTCGGAGGGTTAGGACCAGTTTATTTTGAGCTCTTTTCCTGCAAATTTGTCTCGTTTAAGAGGCAGTAGGATCTTTCCCATGTGGATCTTCAGTCTTTGGTGAGAGTGAACACTGGCTTTCAGATATATACCCCAGCAGTCCTAGCTAGTTGTCATTTCAAGCATTGCCTAGGTTAATGAGCAGAGATGCCCTTCTGTCAGGAGGAGAGACTGTGGAGGGTGAAGCTATGTGCAATGATGGTCCTGCTTATCTTCTATACCTTAAACTACTTCACACAGCTTCACTGGGATCCATAATTTTTAAGTATTTATGGAATCATAACTTTCCTCTCTCACCAACAGATTAACATCACCTTCCCTTTTCCACCCACCCACATGCACACACCACAGAAGGAAGAAAATGAAAACTGCCAAATGCACTTAGTTTCAACCTCCTGGTCCCATCTCCCATTCCCAGAGAGTTATAACCTGTGAGGGGAGATATGCTACAGTTTTGGTGGAGCTGTATAAAGATGTCTGTTGTTCTGTCATCACTGCCTAAAGGAAACGGTTCGAGTTGTTCAAGAGCAGTTAGGCTTTGGATTTTATTTCATTTGGTTTCTTCATTTTTTGGGGTCACCTTCCCCTCCTCCTCTTCCTCCTCTATTCCCCCTGCCCCCAAACATGTACAGTAACTATACAGAGACTGCTGCAGACTTGTATATAGTTTTTGGATCCAATAGCATGGAGAGACTTGGAACTGTTGCAGATCTGGTCTCCCTGTCTCCTTTGCTTTGTAAATTCATAAAAGGGGGAAGAGGGGTAGTTAAAATGTTTACAAAACTTTAAACTCCCTCTGAACTTTTGCCAGTGTGGGGGGGAAGAGAGAACTTAAATAAAACCTGGTTGTATTATATCTGAGAGAAAACTTTCTGCCTGCTTTTGTCAAAGCTGAGTTTCGAGATAATTCCTGGTGCTAAAACTGACCCAAATACCTGACTCGTCTCACTCAGTTTTCATCAAGAAACAACAAGCAAATACACAGGATGTGGAACAACAACTTCTGTTATTTCTTCCCAAGAAGAAAAAAGAATACCGGTGGGTTTTTTCTACTTGATAGTTTCAGAGTGCAAATAAACACCAGAAAGTTGAGATGCGAAAATTCTGACAAGAAAGCTTTATTCCCTGTCCCCTGTACAGAAACACGTGCATTCAAGCTCATGTTGTTTATGCAGGAGAGATCAAGCCACAGCTGGTTTTCTATTAATACAAACACTTGGCCGTGGAACCTTTTTTGCCCATTGGTAACCACCCCACCCTCTCCAACTCTTTGCTGAATGAGAAGTTTTATTTCTCCCCTCAGTGTAAAGTCCACACAAACTTTGTAGGCTTTGCTTTTTAGACAAGATCTTATTTTCTGTTTTTCTGTTTGCTGCTTGGTTTTGTGTGGAAAATTCCAGTAAAAGTTAATGATAAATGTCCTCCTGCCATGCACACAACCCCAAAGAATATGGACCCAGATAACTAACTTACATAGTGGCTTTGCATTATGTTCAGTTTACGTCTGAGAGAGCAGTACATGTTTTGGGCTGATAACTTCATTTTAATTTTTTTGTAGTGTATAATGTGTCTGGTTCATGAGTACTTTCTGGTTTATAGTGGTATGATCTAATTTCCACAAGCTAAGTTTCGACTACTCCCTTGTGTGTAACAAATAAGAAAGAGTTTGTTAATTTCCAGCTCAGCTGGGAAGCAGAAAAGGAACAATTTGCTGACAGCTAAATGCAAGTGCAGAAGTGCAAGCAGGGAACATGTACAATCATGTGCAATACCATGAGGACCTGCTTGGCCTTAGAGTTCATAGATAATGGACCAGTGGGGAATACCTTGTTCTTAATATTTTGGTATTCTGGCTTCTGTATTTAGTAGAAAAGTAAGATGCTGGTATGTTCAGATTGTATGCTTGGGTGATTGCCCTGTCACCCTCTTTGACAAAGAGGACGTGTGACAAACCTGCTTTTGGTGGTGAAGGTCATTTGGATCAGTAGGGATGGGGGGAAAAAAAGGAGCTACAGCCTTCTATCTGCTGCTAGGTATACGTTTATGCACTTCCAGCTCCTTTTCAGACAGTGTGAACCTGGAAAGCCAGTGAGGCTTTGATCCAAGCTTGACAGGTGATGCTGAATTTTGATGCTAGAGATGCATGGGGTTTCTTTTGAGCACATTTCACTAAGTTACTTCCTAACTTCTCCTTTCTCTGCAGGAACAGTGCTTAGTCCTCTTTGTTTTTCCTGCGTCTTCTCACGGCCAGGCACTGTAACCAAAGAACTGCAGAAAGCAGAATGATTTCAAATTTTCTGGCTGCCTGCCAGAGAAAGCCAAAAAGCAAAGAGATTTCTTAGCAGAAGAATCTGAATCTGAAATATAAGACAAAACTACTTGTGTCATATTTTCAGAGCATAAAGAACTGGCGTTGGAGGTGTTTCATTACATCTTTTTCTGAATGAAAACCATGAAGTATTTCATCTTAAAATCCAAATGAAATTCTTCTGTCTTCCCTTTTTATACATCCTTTTCCAAGTCTCTATCAGTGCAAATGTGATTTTGAAACAAAGTTCAGTTTTCTCTGTTGTGAACTTTTCATGAACCTGCTTGGAGGGGAGGGACAGAGTGGCAGAGGGTTGCAGGAGGAAGAAATGTGCGTGCCATTCAGATCCAAGGAGGATGCTGGTCTTGCCTGACAAAGGTGGCTCTCCTGGAAGACTTACCAGACTTTAACAGGCAGTTCTGCCAACAGAGACCACACACAACTCCTCGTCCACCTCTGTAAGTATTATACCCGGAAAATGAGGATGCTGTGGAGCCGCTCTGGCTGTCATTTCAGAGCATTTTAGTCTTAAAAGAGTGTGGCCTTTATTCTTTGCTGTGCCTGCCCTGGAAAGAAGAGAGCAAAGCTCTTGAGCAGTCTGCTTCGTTTTTGGGTTAGCTGCCCCAATGGCTCCTGTATTATTTCCTGTGCTGCGAGATGGCCAGTTGGAGCAAGGGGTTCCAGGAGCCATGTCCTCTGGGAAGGGTGACCAACTGCTCATGTGAGCCCTGGCTTTGGAAGAGTGATGGATGCCTAATGGCTCGGCTGCCTATGGGGTTTTGGGCACAAATTTTAGAGGGTGGAGCTGCCTTCAGGAGGAGGTGTGCTCTAGAAGTCAGAGTGAGTGAGTCTCTGCTGGGCTTTGCACACTCTCTATCCACTTGCTATTGGGAAGGAAATTTATATTTTTGACCTGACAGAACAAAATTTTTCTTAAACCAGTGAAATTTCCAAGTTGTTTCATACTTTGAAGAGTTTTCAGAATTCCTGCTGACGCTTTTCCTGAGGGAAGCCATGCCCTACCACAGAGTCCTTTGCCTGGTCCTGCTAATGCTGTGCAGCATCGTGATCCCTGCTGCGCTGGCAGGTAAGGAGCTTTGTTTGCATTTGAAGTGCAAAAGCATAGGAGATCATTTACTAACCTGCCTCTGTCTCCTTGCATACCTCCTCTCCCTCCTAAAAACATCTGTTAAGTACTCATTGAATTATAATTGGTTAATGGAAACTAGCTTTGGAATTGGTGGCTGGTGGTGAGTAAGAATATATTCTCCATCCTGAGACCAAGTTTTTGTTGGGTAAAATGGAGAAGATCCAATGTAATTTTTTTACTAAGCAGAACAGCAGTAGCATCTACCTGAGCATTAGTGGCAATAGATCTGCAGACAGGTCAGTCAACAGGAGATGGGAGTGCTCTTGTCAGCTGTTGGGACAGCTTTTAATGGCAGGAAGTTACAGTTGTGAAAAACATTTTTGTCTGGCTAAAGCATATGTTTTCTGGTTCCTTCTACACTTTCTACTACAACAGAGCACTTCAACAGCTGCTGTAAGTAGAAATGTGTGTCTATTTTAGGAAGTCTAAAGCTGAGGTGTGCATCTGAAAGGAGTTTGTCTAGAGCTGGGTGTACTGAGGCAATGCTGGGAAGGTCTGTGGCTCTGACAGGAGTTCAGTAAGAAGGTGAGAATAGGAAGAGTTGACACACCTATTCTGAGAGGTGCTATTTGTTCAGGAGCTGGTCAGTAATTTCAGCATTACCTGTTCCTGCATCTAGCACAGCTATACTGGCTGGGGGGAACTGAGGGCACAGCCAGCTGACTGGTCTGAGGGGGAGTTTACAAGTGAGGGAGAACTTGCTTCCAAACCGGCAGCATGGATGGCCTCTAAGCGTACGAGTGGAAGGAAACTCCTATGGAGAACTGCATCCCTCAAAGTCTCTTGTTTTTTTAAGTGGAGAGGAGGCTGAAGGGATGGCTCAGGCCAAGAGCACAGCACTTCTTTTCCTTGTCCTTCCAAGACCCAGAGCAAATCTGGATTGCAGTTCCCTCCCGGTTTGTTCTTACCTAGCAGGGAGATCCTGGCAAGCCATCTAGTAGATGAAATTACTCATTTTTAAAGGAGCTTTTGTATGGGTAGAAGAATTTGTTGCTGTACCTAGCTGGAACATCTGTGGGTGCAAGAACAGTATTACTGTAGCTGGTGTTTCCCCTACAGATTCTCCTGTTGTAGGATACCTTCTTGCTGGGAAACCTTTAAAGTAACTAGGAAATTTTTGTATAGTGGAACATTAATCACTTAAGCACAGTTTGAATGTGTAGCTTGCTCACGCTCCCAGAAGCAGTGACAGTGCTCTTCCCTCAAACCAGGTAAGGCCTTTTCTTAATTGTTAACAGTATTTCACTCAGCAGAAAGGAATTAATTTCCAGTGAAAATTTAATCTGCTTCCTCTCTGAACTAGGATTTCTTGTATGCTATTATAAGTTTTCAATATTTGGTGCATATTTCTTCTGCCTTGTCTGCTTTCCTGTGTCCTTGCTCTCATCTTGGCATTGCAGCTGTAGTTTGTACCTATTGCTGCTTCCCTGTGTCACTTTGCTCCTGTGAGTTATGCTTATGCAGCAAGGCCAGTAGCTTCTGAAGAGTTTTGTACTGATAAATGCAGCATGCATATCCTGGTGTGTAGGAGAGAGACTCCATGCTTTCTCTGTGGCATTTTAGAGGCTAGAGACCTCTAAGAAATTTGTATTTTCTCTTGCTACCTCAAAGGAGGACATGAGGGAACCAGCCTGTATGGTGAGCCAACCTAGGAGCAGAACAGTTTTCCACTGCATTAGGAATGGAGAATGACCTACCCCCAGTACAGAGGCTTGTAGTGCACAGTGGAATTTTCTTATGATTTTCACCCCATTAGGAAAGGAAATTTCCTGCCTTGTACAGACAAAGAAGGGAAGGACACACAGACAGCCCTCTGGTCTCTGTGCATAAACATGCAGCCCTGCCTTTCTGTAAATAAGTTTATTTAACATTCATCAGAACCGCAGCACTCTGCGTTGCTCCACACTTGCACATCACAGGCTGCCCTTTGTGCTCCCTATGAAGGCTTCTTTTCATCCCTGCCTGGCCCTATGCCCACTGTGACTACCCAGGGCTGGACAGCCCGTAGCTGGCCTCAGAGTTCACCCAGCCCCTGTCCTCCCATCTCAGTACCTCCTACCAAGGCCCTCCATGGTGGACAGAAGCAGAGTCTGCCTTGAAGAGGGCTGCAGCTGATGCTGGCCATGCAGACCCAGGGTCCAGAAAGTCTTCCCTTCCTTGTTGGATTTAATTTTATCACAATGAGGACTCACAGCTGGCTAGTACCAAAAGCTTAGAGTGCTCAGTTCAGCAAGATATGAAGGATCTCGTTGACAACCAAGATTCCCATCTGGGTGTAGCACTCAGAGTACTTCTGAGGTGCTAGTGGATTGTGTACCTTGATATGGATTCTTGCCCAGCCAGTCTGGTTTCCTGGTCAGGGCTCTGCAACTGAAGAAAATATTTTCTACTCCAAGTTACTGAGCCCTTTCCAGTATCCCATTTGTCAAATATGGGGAAAGAACTGACCAAGTCTTTAACCCTCTTTATCCACATCATCTAGGTGCAAAAGAAACAGAACCAGTTCAAGGGATTTTTGCACACCCTAATCTTGTCTGCTTATGATTCCCACAGACCCAAGTGGCACACAGGCCTAGAGCACAGGAGGATTGTGAAGAGTTGATTTTTATTTTTTTCTATTAGCAACCCCCCTTCCAGTTATGTAATGGATTCAGAGCTCCAAGTGAAGTGGAAGTTAGTAAAAAGCCTTTGCAAGACCTTAGCTTCTGAATCATGTATGTATTTGGTATCTAAACTCAGATGTGGACTTGTGGGCTTCCTTGTTTTGAGCTAGTGTGGAAATACACTGCAGTAGCACATTATGGGGAAAAAAACAATAGAGCAGTAGATGTTGTGCTAAAGGGAAACATTCAGAAGACTGTCCAAAGACATCTTTCTGTAGCAACTAGTGTCTTCATTCTCATCAATATGTCTTCATTCTTGATCAATCAGGAGAATAAAAAGGTTATTAGGAAGCTTTTAAAGTTTAAATACTAGAATGTGAGAAGCAGTTAATAGATTTTGTTGGGCAAATTTCTGAAAGACATGGCTGTTGCAGCAGGTCTGCTCAGGCTTACAGCAGCTCTTTGTAGACCATAACTCGACAAAAATTCCTTACAAATTACCAATGCTTGTATCAGCTGCTAACCAAGGATGCTGGGCTGGAGGTGGAGAGTGTGTTCTGGAAAGCAGCAGGTAACCTTTTTCCCTCTCCTTGTAATGGATGTAATGTGAAGACACAAAAACTTATGGAATAAAAAGATTAAAGCTCCCAAGTTCTGAAAAGGATGTGAACAGTGGTGTTGAATGCCATGAAGTTGACCTATGAACTGTTATGACTGAAGAAACTGTGTGCAATGCTGGGATTACAGTGGGTGCTCTTGCTTCTTTCTCAGGACCATTGAACATCTGTGTTCTATTGAAGCACTCGCTTCTGTCACTGTAAGCATAAACCTGTCACTCAGTGGAGGAGGAAAGTCTCATTATCATCTTAGTGATACAGTGTGAGGATGATGAGATGCTGAAATAAACTTGTGTGAGAGAGCTTATTGGTCACTGGTGGATGATCCTTATTTCCCTGAAATAAGGCAGTTTGTAGTGTCAGTGTATGGGAAGGAAGAGGCCACCTGGCCTGTGGCAAAACACTGAAATACTTGAATCCATTTTTAATGTGTTCCATCTTTGCCCTGTAAAATCTCAATTATTGAGATTATTCCATATCTTTCTCTTAAGTGTTCTCAAGCTGTTTTTTACTAAGTGGATTTCACTGGTGGTCTGTGGATCAACAGTGGCCCTCTGTCTATGCTCTAGTGCTGAGACAGAGTTACTGCTGAGGGAGAGCTTGTTTGTGCCATGGACTCAAGGTTTCTGTGTCGTCAGAGCAGCCAGCACTGAGGCACAGCACCTAGGCAGCGGTGGGGTTACCGATGTGCATCAACAGCCTGGTAGCCCCTCCGTGTGCACACTTGTTGCCCATGCTGAGTCGCTCTGGGGCAAACAAACCATATGAGTGCACTGAGTGGATTTTCCTAGAGATAGAGCAGGTCCTAAGAATGATGCCAGCACAGCTACTGCATGGCTGTCACCTAGATGTTCAATACCTGGTCCTGTGATGGATGATGTGTTTTAAGTGTGCTTCTTGGTAGCTTTTTATTTCTACGAAGTGGTTGGGTGAACAGGAAAACCATGCACTACCTTGCCTTTGATACTTGGTTTCCAATCCTGGATTGCACGTCCTCACTTGACATTGCAACATGTTTGGGTCTTTTGCTCAAGTGATAAGTGCTGAGCCCCATGGCCCTGGAGGTCCTGTGTAAGTTGTCCTTTCCCTGTTCAAAGCTGCTTCCAGGTCTGGACTTGTCACTTCAGAAGCATTTGTGCAGGTACACAGACCACATCCTCCTCATTGCAGTCAGGATGACGGTAACAGTGCAGGTGGGCAGGCCTGGCTGCTCTGAGGCTGCTTCTCTTACAGATCAGTTTTAGTGTCCTGGTCTCTTGCTCATGCACAGAGAAACTGAGTGCTCTCAGGAGGTAGAGGGACTTGCAGTGGTTGCACAAAATGTCTGCAGCAGAGCAGAGTACTGAACCTACTGAATCATGTCCCAGAACTGTGTTTAGAGCTTGTCCAGTCAGAGTGTATCCAACAGGTAACTGGAAGAGGCCCTAGTGTCTCAACTGGAAACATGTGAGACCTTATCAGTAGCGTGTGTGTGCGCGCTGGTTTTTGGTACCTAACACATGCTCCTTTCTCCCCCCTCTCCCCCTTTTCATGGTTTTACTAGAGGACTGAAACGGGGCTGCAGTATTTAATGCTTCTCCCTTAGAGATCTGCTGCTTTTGGCCAGCAGCAGCATGGCTGATGCTCCCTGAGACTGTCAGGGTACTGTGGAGGGGCCAGGCATAACGTCTCTGGTCATTAAAGAAATCCTCTGGATATGGTGGGGATGGTTGGGTTGGATGGGTGGTTGGTCTTCTCAAGCGGGCAGGAATGTAGGGTGTATGAGAACACAAGCTGTTATTTTAGGAGGAAAAACCAAAGGTGAGTCTTGGAAAGAAAATTGCTAGTTACAAAGCAGCACTCTTGCAGGCTGCAGCAGATGCTCTGGAGAGATCTGAGTGCTGGCAGCTTTCTCTGAGGACACTGCTTGTGTTTGGCTTTGTTCCCTCAACCCTGTGCCTGCTTCAGGGCTCTCAGCAGCTGTTCTTAGCAGCATTGAGGTGCAGGAACTGAAGAGGAGACCTAGCAGTAAGCCCTGGCCCTTGGTGTGATGTTCAGATGCAGGTATTTTACTTTACTTTATGCATGTGCACGACTCTGCTTCTTTAGAGCTGACAACTCCTGTTGGTGAGGCAACTAGACCCAACTGAAAGGCGTTGTGTTTCGTTCAGTTGAAGTGCCGTTAAGGTAAAACCACAAGGACTCAGGACAGAAAATGAATGTTTAGCACACTCTGCTCTTTCTGTGAGAGTGAACTGAGCATGTTTTAATCAGATGAGGGGGATTAACAGAATACATATCCAGAAGCCATCCAGGACTCTATCCAGGTCTTAAAAGAAATCACTGAGATCATAAACAAATTAGACCCTTTCCTCTTGACTTGGCTATCAAAAACAAGCTGTGTGCCTTCCTTAGAGAGCTGCAATAAATTTTTCAGGAATTAGATGCACTGGAGACAGGAGAGATTTTATGGAACCCGTGTGGTCTAGTTAGAAAAAGACACTTTGCACTGCAGTCGGAAGGAGCAGTGCTCCCTCCTCATCCTTTTGAGAGAAGAGCCTGTCCAAGTCCTACAGCCTCCCTGGACATTGCCTGCATATGTTACAAAGGCTAGCACCTTTCTCCTGGTCAGGTGCAAGGGATACACTCAGCTGCTCTGGCTGTGGAGAGAAAAACATTGTTGGGAAGTACAATGATGTCCTCCTAGTGTGCTATTCTCTGGGAATGGCTGCAGTCTTGTTGCTGGCCCTGGTGGTGTTGATACAGTCAGGAAGGTGGTAGCTGGAGTGTAGCTCTTCTGTGTGGAGTTCCTCTACTTGCAAAAGCAGTCTAGAACAGGGGGCTTCAAAAGCATTATGTACATTTGCTCTGTGCCTGAACTAAGAGCTTGGTAATGCCACCATTGCTAGCTAAATAGCCCCAGCTCTGCTTGGTTCCTTTCCCTGTTGTTTTAACTACATTTACACACTAAATTCCGTGTTTTTCTTGACCTGTCCTCTGGTAGCTAAACCACAGGATTTATAGAAGTCCACTGGAAATGGCACCTTCTGAAAAGCCTCTGGATGGGATGGGAACCTTCAGCTCTGCTGGCTGGTTTTACAGGATAGGTTGGGAAGGGCACTGCAAAGGGCTCATGAGTTTCTGGGGAGCCCTCATGGAGCACAAAATTCTTGTGTGCTTGTACCAGGGTCATGAGATGCCACCTTTGATGCCATGACCACAGATGTACCAAGCATGTGAGGACATGGTAGCCACTGCTGCTCCCAGCTTCTCCCCAGGATGGGTCAGCCAGCCAGACTCTGCTAGTGTTGCTGCCTGGCTTCACTGGTAAAGGACTAGCATTAGGGGCTTATTTTTCTCTGTTGCTGCTCATTGGGCCAGAGTTAAACCTGATGTAAGCCCTACAGTAAGTCATATCAGTGGATTTGCATAGGCAGCAAAGGTGTTTTGGTGTTGGTCCTCCTGTTCTTTTTGATGTGGCTCCTACAGGAGAGCAAAGTGTGGTGAAGCCCATTAGTGCAGATTTTTCAGCTCACTCTCCTCTCATAAAGTTGCCAGCTGCCTGCCTGGAGGCAAGGTGAGCTCCAGGTACTCAAAGCTGGGGCTGACAGTGCCAGGATGCTGCTACCACTCTTGCTAGGCTAGGGAGATCCTGGGACAAGTCTTCAAGTGCTCATAGTACACCAAGAAACACCATTCCAGAGCCAGGGTGCCTGGGGATGCCTCTGTGCTTTGCCCCAGTGAGCCCAGGCTGCTTGCCCTGGCTCCCCTGACACGCTCTTTCCCAGCCATGATAACCATTATGCTGTTCGTGTCCCATCCGTGTCGTTCCCCTCCCACTTCTCCCTTTCTTTTTCCCCATCCCAGTGCAACATTCCCAGTGGTTTTGGCAGGGAGCTGTGGAATGTCTCCTGCTCCTGCTGAGGCCCACCTGAACAAGCCAGGCATTGACAGGGAGCGCTCAGCTCAGCCACATGCAGACAGGGAGGGCTCTCTGGTTTGGTCTCTGACCCCACAGCAGGAAGAAATAACAGGAGGTGAATGGTAACATCAAACAGAGTCCGGCTTGGCTTTCATCTCCCCAGCACAGTGTGGAGGTGGGTTGGAAGGGAGCTGAGGCCCTGGGGCTCCGATGGAGAGGAGCAGAGTCCTGTGCATTGCCAGCACCTCTGGTGCTCTACACGGTGGAGGCTGGTGGTGCAGGACAAAAAGGCCCTAAGATGCTGTGAATTTGGCCAGTGCAGGTGGCTAGGCAACCTCTATCTGTTGCAGGAATGTGACAGCCCCCTTCAGCCCAGTGCTGTGGGCGTCCACAAGCAAACTGGCTGTGGATGTTCATGCAGGGCCTGTTTGTGCATGAGCAGAGGTTGCACAGTCTCAGCCTTTTGTCCCATGTGTGCTGTGTGGTTTCACGCTGGTGTGCAGGCATTGCCTTCAGCTGCTCTGGGTGTCAGTGTTCTGCAGAGGTGGTGTTCTCCCAGAGGAGAGCTCTGCCCCACTGGCTTTCTCAGCCCTCTGGTCATCCTCCATTCACCCTGGGGGCACTTGGCAAGCAACGGGAGCCCAGGGACCTGTTGACCTGTGACTGTCCTGAGCTGCTGCTGTCACTAGCAGCTTGCCTGGGGCCACCCAAGCCCATGAGTGACTGTGGGTGCTTGTCTCCCAGCAGAGTACCTGCAGGGCCCAGTCCCCACTCTGTGGAATGAGCCACCCGAGCTACCCTCTGGAGCTGACCCCTTCGATGCTGCCACCACCACAGCCCGACTCTCAGATGCTACTGCCTTCCCCCCATACACCTCTGAGCTGGAGCCCGAGGACACCACCCATCTGCACCGGCTGGATGCTGGGGATGGTACGTAGCTGCACAATGGGTAGCCTGTGGGTCACTGTCACAGCATCTTAGGACGTCCTTGCTGAGGGTTTGCTCTTTATGGGCCTGTCATCTCCCAGGAGGTTTTTGAGCTATCAGAAGTGGCCTGTCTTCAGCCACACTGCTGGAGGGGGAAGAGGGCCTGTATCAGGGGAACTTCCCAGCCAAAAAGGTTCCATTGCAGAGTGCTTGTCAGACCCCGAGCATTTCTTGTTGCCCTGGGTGTCTCAGCAGGCATCTGCAAGAAGTGCCCTGAGCACAGGCAGGGCTATCCAGGAGCAAGAGCTCTCTATTTAGAGAGTGTTGACCATCTTCCTGGCCCTGAACTACAGGGAAACTACTGTTGTGATGTGGTTCTGCAACAAGCAAAGCAACTCTTTTGGTGTAGGTGTTAACAGGAAACTTGAGTGCCAAAAATGCGTTTTGTGGCAGCTTTCCTTGTCACAGATCTGACTGTAGAGGCACTGGCTGGCTCCAGCTCCTGTCCAAGGGCTTGATGCTGCTGGGGCAGTTGCGTGGGGTTGTGGGAATAAGGCCACCATGGCCAGTGCAGGGAGCTCTGGAGCAGGAGTGTGGCCCAGTGGCTGGGAACATGCTGGGTGTGGGGGTGATCCCAATAGCCCTGCTTGCCTAGGACCCACCAGCTCTGTTGACCTCAAGCCACCTTGTTCTCTGTCTCTGCAGGCTCACTAGGACCTGGAGCCATTGGTGCCATTGTCATTGCCTCCCTCCTGGGTACAGCTGTGCTTGTGGCCTTGGTTGTCATCACACTGAGAAAGTTCTCGGCCTCCTGAACTCAATAAAGGATTTTTCTGTAAGACAACTAGACTGTCTCCTGCCCTCAACTGCTCCTGCTCCCCTAGCTGCCCAGGGCCTTCTGGGCAGAAATGCTGCCACGGATGGAGCAAAGAGTGCTCCAGCCTTTGCGCTGGTCAGTAAAGCTGCATCACCCCAAAGCATGCTGATTTTAGCATGCAGATCTCCTGGGTGCACACAGACCCAGCACACTCAACCACAGCAGCCATCGTCACTCCCAGTCAGGAGGGACCTGTGACAGTGAGTGATTCTGAGCTGGCAGTAGCTGTCTTGATCCAGCCTGGGTGGCAGTAATGGTGTTGGGCATCAACTTGCACAGCTTGCTTTGAGGAGGATTGTCCAGTTGGTGTAAACCACCCCACTACTTCCCTAGTCTCACCCCATCTTATGTTCATGTTCAGCCCCCCTTCCACCACCTGTGTTTGGGCCAGTTGCCCCCCACCAGTTGCACTGAAGGGGACTGGGGAGGAGGTGAGCAGCTGGTGTGTGAGGAGGAAGACGATGCACAGGTGTTGCTTTGGCACTGGCTTGCTCAGCTATATTTCATCACACAGAAAAACGAGACAACAAGAAGGTCCCCTCAGTTCACTGAGGCAGCCCGGTGAGGGCTGGGGGGGCTCCAGCCTGTGCTTGTGGGCCCCAGGCCTGGCCCTGTACAACACTTGAGACCACTGAAACGGAAGCGTGCAGGGCTGAGTCTGAGGAAATAACACTGGATGCCATTTGATGCCTGAAAATGGCACAGCTTGTGCCTAGGGCTTGGAGTCCCAAAATGTCACAACAGAGCAAGAGGGGCTGGGGTGAGTCCCAGGGCTCAGTGGTGGGTTGTTGGGACAGTGCATGGCAGCCCTGGGCTCCTTTACCCCCCTTCCCCCCAAAGCATGAGGAACTGGTGGTGTCCTGGCATGGGGAAATCAGGCGAAAAGAGCTGTTTCTGATGGGTAAGAGAGCATTTCTGTGCTGTGAGAAACATCCCAGATGTTGTCTGAGGCTGTATGGCCTGGACTGGGCTGGCTGCTGGGCTGTGAAGCTGGAGGATCTGGGATGTACCAATTTCACAGGTAATTTTAAAGACTTCCTAGAGCAGAAGCTTCTCTGGGTTTGGCTATAGAGAGTTTCTGGCTGCTGCGAGGTCTAGACCCTGAGCTTGAGCCTTGATTGTACTCAGAAAGATCACTCTGGGTTGCTGTTGGATATCTGACCAGATTGGAGGCTGTGGTCCCTTTCTGACCCCCAGCTCTGGGCTGGGTGCTGGAAGGTGGCCAGAAGCCCCTGGCTGGTGTGAGTTTCCCAGGGCCTTTACTTGGGGGTGCTACAGGTGGCTGGGGCAGGCACAGCTCTGCTGGCTGTTGTTACTTGCTCCTGTGGTGATACTGAGCTAGGCCTGAGGGTGAACCCCTTTGCTCTTCTTTGCTGCTCTGGCTTCAATCAGTTTGGTCCTGGTAGCTGGCTGCAGCACCTCTGGTGCAGGGCCCACCCCACTGCTGACTGTCCTTGGGCTGTGGTGACAGTACTGACAGCCCTGAGGACAGCCCCAGCATCATGTCACACATCTCACGTATAACATGGGCCCCGTGTGGCCCAAAGACCAGCTCAAGCACAGTGCTCTGGAGTCCCACGCCAGTAGCTCCTGATGTCCTGCTTCTTCCCTGTGCTGCCATTGGCATGGCTGTGCTCCACTACTTTATGAATGTGCCTGGCTCCAGCAGCAGGTAGCTGCTCTCCGTCCCCCTGTCAAGTACAGCCATGGCACTGCCAGAGCATACTGCAATGCAGGCCACAGCACCTGGAAGACTCTCCTTTACAGTGTTACAGAAAGATGCCAAATAATCAATTTCCTTGATGGATGCTGGCTGCACCTCGGGACCAGCTTGTAGCTAAAAGGCCACTGGCTGTGGCCATGTTTGGGACTGTTCGAAGTGAGGCTGTTGAACAACAGGTGACTGACATCGGGCCAGCCCCTGGCCAGTTTCAGTGCTGTGCCCTGGGCTCCATGCAACGCTCAGTGCCACAGCTGGAAGGAGTGATGATCCGGCTCTGCCGGTGACAGGATTTGTGTATATACACGGAGGTGAGCCTGTACAAGGAGTTGGTGTGCACAGGTCGTGTGCATAGCCGGGTGGTGTGGATTACAAGCATGCAGGCAGCACTTACTGGGCCTCCCATAGCACTCAGGACAACAGCTTATGGGGTAGCATCACTCATTGGCTGCGTGGCAGCCCAAGTCTGCTGGCGCTCCCTTGGTACAAGGCGGAATGTGGGGAGGAGCTGGCACAGGCATCCTGCCCTGTGCCTCAGCAACAGTGAGTACTGGAGACAGCAAGTGCCAGATCAGCCGGGCTAGGCCACGGTGCCAGGCTTCTGCAGTGGCTCTGTGGAAGAATGCTGGCTGCAGAAGAGGGGGTGAGCCATGAGGCAGTGCCCAGATGTGCTTCGAGGCCCGCAGGCAGACATTGGTCAGGACTGGTGAGGTTGGCTTGCTGGTGGAGCAGGGCTGGGTATGGAGCATTTTGGAGCATTTGACTGGAAGCAGATGGAGGGTCTGCCTGTGGAAATGGGCCCAGAACCTTCACAGCAGGACTGGGGAGGTGGAGTTGCTGGGTCTTGTCCCAACCTGATGCCACTGGGCTGCGAGACAGGTGGTGAGGCAGTTCCTCTCCTTCAGTTTCTACCTAGTAAGATGGTGCTTTAGGAGGTGTCCAAACTCAGAAGGTAGCGCTGAACTCAAAAGGTAGTGGTAGTGCTCAGACTGGGCAACTGAACTGCTTAGTTAACGTTTGTGGCAACATTCCTTTCCCGATGGGCCTGAGCCAGGCCCAGCTAGGATGTGCAAGAAATGAGGTCAGCTGGCCAGCCCAGTGGCCTTTAAGCTGCATTATTTTGGCTTGTGTTCTTTGAGGCTTTACAGAACACCTGGAAAGGGGTTATTTTAGCCAGTTTGAAGAATTGATCTCCAGGAAAGGATCAGTGGCAGGGAGACCAGGAAATAGTTTGTCTGTTCAGAGGGGTGTGTGCCTGGTGTGGCGCACCATGTCCTGCACCATGGCCTACAGCGCCACTGCCATGTCCTCCCCGTTGGCAGCCTCTGCCCCTCTCCCAGAGGCACTCCAGTTGCTCCAGGACACCAGCAGTCACTGGCGGTTTCTGCTGCCCAGTTTCCTTCGCTGACTGTCATCTGACTTGTGCACCCGGAAACACTCCTTCAAGTTTTGGGCTCGGATTTTGGGGTTCAGGATCTCCTCCCCTATAGAACTGGGGAACCACCCCCTCTCCTGGTCATGAAGACGCTCCCCAAATATCCAGCCTGAGCAGAGACAGAGACAAGCGTAAATGAAGAAGGACTGATCCTTGCTCCTGCGCTGGGACAGTTGTACTGGAAAGCACCTACGGGAATGATCCCCAGCAGAAACCAAACCCAGTAGACCAAGCTTACTAGCTACAAGTGTACCCTGGAGATCAGGACCAGGCAGCTGTGAAGCATCATCAAGGTAAGAACAGCTCTGGATTACACCTGGGGTGGCTGTGCCAGCCCCGTGTTCAGCTGCCTGAACAGCTGGTGTCAGGGTGGCTGTGCCAGCACTACCACAGCTCAAGGCAGCCTGGATATGCTGAGTGTTAAGAGGAGGCAGTAACTTCCTTCTGCTGTGAGCTCCCTTGGCTGTGATGCTGATGCTGTGGTCCCTCCCTGGTCAGAGGGCCCCTCCTGTCTACTCAGTAGCCACCTGCCTGGGCAAGGCCTACCCTTCAACAGGAACTCCCAGCCGTGTCCCTTCTGTCTCACATACCGTCATCTGTCTTATCCAGGATGTTGAGGACATCAGCCAGTTCTAAGGACAGTTCATCTGGCTCCTGGGCCAAGTAGGGATGGACACACTGGATCTGTGGACAGTCTGTCAGGGAACAGGGTGAGAGTGAATGATGGGCTGGGACAAAGCCCACTACAGCACAGCTCAAGTGCATGTAGCACTGTGAGCTCAGTGATTGGTCCCTCTAATCTGGTAAGAAACCCCTCAGAGGCCAAGGGGTGCCCTGGCCACAGGGGCCCAGGGGAGCATTACTGTGGGGAAGGGAGCTGGGTGCACATTGCCACCTCAGTGCAACTCATGAGTAGTTTGGGGGGCAAGGAGAGTGCTTGTGCAGCCTAGCCCAGACTGAAGGGGAGCAAGGTCAGGGCCAGGCTCAGACACAAATGAGTCTCAATGGGGTAAATACAAGGGGAGCCCAGGGAGAGGGCTCAGCTTCAGCCTGGGGTTAAAATGAGATCAGGTGCCCTATGGTAGGGGTGAAGAGCTCCTAGCTCCCGTGCTGTATCTCTTACCAACAAGTCTGGATGTAAATGAAACAAACTTGGTTCTCCGGTTCGGGGCCAGGGAAATCATCCAGCGCTTCATTTCGCTCCTGGATAGGGGAGACAAACTGAGGCTGTGAGGATGGCACAGGGCTAGCACTCCCACAAGGCTTCCCTCAGCATTGCTTGTAAACAGGACAGTTCATCTTCATAGGCTCTAGCTCCTGCCTGGAGGACTAGCTGTGCTCCTGCTCCTGAGGGAGCCAAAACTTTTCTACCTTCTTAGATGGTAGGTTTAAAGCCTGAACATGACACACATCTAAAGCTACCAGAGTGTCTTCTGGGAGGAGAGAGGTGTAAAAGGGAGATGTGAAGGACGAGTGCCAGCAGGCTGATCTGCAGGGCTGGGAATGCCTTGTGTTTCAGGGCTGAAGCACAATGCCAAGGACCAGTGAAAACACCTGTCGCTGCAGGTTGGATGCAACCCCTCATGCTATGAAGACATACAGGATGAGGGCCCTGCACACTAAGGGGCTGGCACAAAGAGATCAAACAAAGAGTCTTGCTATGTTTGTGGTCCTGTCTGCAGGCTGGCCTTCAAAACAGCTCTTTGCAGAGCTGTTTGAATCCTGCCCACAACCCCCAGTTCCTCTCAGCCTGAGGGCCCCCCGTGTGCTCCAGTTGTGCCTCAGTGACCAGCTGTGTCCAAGTGTACTGCAAATTCCTAGCAGAACCACTCAGGACATTAGCTTCAAGCTGTCACCAAGCAGGCCATCATTGCCATATGGGTCAGAGTTGAGCAATGCTGCAAGAGCTGTGAAATAGATGCAGCAGACTCTGTTTGGCACCCACTTATTTCTTCTAATTCTTTATTTTTCTAGTTTGTGCCTGCTACTGCCCTGGTCATCCCTGCAGCTCTGGGACAGCAGCCTTCAGCAGTTGCTACATCACATTTCAGTGTACAAGGCCTGTTGACAAGCTGTGTGCTGGATCACATGCTCGTAGTGGTCATCTAGAAGGTGGGACAGGATTAAGCCGCACAGAACTACAATTGCCTTGACTGAGCTGAGGTAAACTCTGGCCTGGTTTATCAATCTCCGCACAGCTAAGTCTCCCAGATGGTTAAATGCGTGTATGCCCTGCATAACATGACTGACATCTCTATTTTCAGTACCTCAAAGCTGCAGTCACCTCTCTGGGGAGAAGGTGGAGTTGCTTGGTGTGCCAGGGGCTTGTCTTCCTGATGCTAGTGCTGCACTGCACTGGCAGGTCAGGGTGCAGCCCCTGGGGCTGCAGCAGGATGTGGTACCAGCTAGCACTGCTGTCCGTTAAGGGATGTGAATGCTAAATGCTGACCTGCTGAGAGCAAAGTCACATCCAGCTGAGGGCACACATCACCTCTAGTAGCTGTTTAGCTGATGGGATGTGTACAGCTGTAATAGCATGGCTGCTGTACCTAGAAAATATGGGCCTGGTAAGGCTTGGGTCAATAAGAAAGCCATGACCTGAGCTCCAAAATAATCAGGTCTGTGTTAGTGCAGCTGAATCATTTGCCTAGTCTGAGCTTGTTGAAGCCTGAAGTGAAAAATTAGTGAGCCAAAAATACTGTATCCAGGGAGACAAGAAGGCCCTGAGCAGCTGTGCAAGATTGGTTTTGGCTGTGGAAGACACTGAGGAAGAGGCCTCTTCTCCACCTTTGCCTACAAGCATGAGCCACTTTGATTCACAGGGCTAGTCAGGCACAGCCTTGATCTTTGCGAGTGAGCCAGCTGAGCACTGGAGTGTGCACAGAATAAATCCTCCTTGTTTTTACTTTCTGAACATGCTGTGGATTGTAAATCAGTTGGGCTCCTGTGTTGGGGCTGATTTCTGACCTATCTGTCCCACAATGCAAAGTGCCCATCCCTCTTCCACCCTGGATGTTACAAATGCACCATACAGGAGAGGAACCTGCCTTTCAGCATGAAAGAGTGAAGGCAGCCTCAGGAGAACAAGGCTGGGTAGAGATGTTTGTAGGACCAGACCAGCTGCAGCAGTGGCAGCTCTACCTGCCTGACCCTGATAAGCCTGGAGAGCTGGCCCCTATGCAGGCAGGGTGCTACCCTTGCATGAGTGTGGGGAGAGAGCACTGCTGGGTGCTGTTGGGATGACACTTGTACTCACTGGGATGATGCCTTCAGCATGTAGCTAGCCTCCCGGTCATCTGCATTCTCCAGCAGCCTCAAGATGAAGACATTGGCCAGACTCTGCCCCTGGTCCTCTAACTCTTCTACCCGAAGAAGCCCCCGGGGAGCAGAGTCAAACACTTGATACTTGTCCCTGGGAGAGGTCAGAAAAGAAATTAGGAAAAACTGCAATTATCCCAGGAGACTTTGGCTTCAGCCACCCAGAACTGTACTTAGGACACAGACCAGGAGCCACTAGAAGGAAAAAGTATGTCCTACTGTAGGAAGGGATGAGTGGGTGGCTATGAAAACCCACCGCAAAGCAAGAACACGTTGCTTCCTCTGTCTGAGCCCCTCAAAGGGGACTGTGAGGCTTAATTCATTCCTATTTGTAAAATGCCTCTGTGTTTTCTGGATACAAGCTGCCACAGAAGCAAAATATTTCCAAGGGTGCAGACACTGTGGTGACATGTTTATTAGAAACGTTGGACTGGCAAGATGCTCTCTACTGGCGAGTCTACTTAATGCTACAAAGCACACACTGTTCGCTGGGACCCATCTGTTTGTGCTGCTGTATTTCACCAGTGTCTAGTTGCATAAGACCTAGTCCTAAGCAATGATGCCATTCTTCTCCTCCTGAGGCAGGCTACATGATGTCAAAAATAATTGCTAGCCATAGGCCTAAAGTTATATGCCTCCCTGCTGCTCAAATTTTCTAGCCTACTTTCTTAGTTTGACTAAATCTGAGCTGCTCCTCAGGCAGTGATGAGTCAAAAATTGGTTCTTGACAGGAAGGCAGACCTCCTGGGTCAGCTCACCAGTTGATGCAGCTCACTGCCACTCTGCACATGCTCACCCTGCTGG
The DNA here is from genome assembly GCA_013396975.1 of Bucco capensis. Classification (NCBI taxonomy): domain Eukaryota; kingdom Metazoa; phylum Chordata; class Aves; order Piciformes; family Bucconidae; genus Bucco; species Bucco capensis. The sequence goes on from VWZO01013601.1 coordinate 979,359, forward strand.
GAGACCTAGCCTGGAATCTCTTCAAGTCCCATTTGCCATAAATTTTCATCTGGAGAGAGCTGTGCTACCAATGAAGAATCAACTGTGCTCAAAGGCAAGGTGACAGCTGGAGAGGATTGTATGGGTGAGGCCAGGATGCCCTCCCTGTGTCTTGGGGACAGGATGGGGGCATAGCATCACAGCTTGGATAAACCCAAGAGCAAACAGGGCTAATGAAGTGCACTTCATGCTACCCAAATTTAGCACTCACCCAGGAATTTGCCGGCAAATTACCAGCAGATCATTGAAAAGGAACAAATAGATTTCTCTGAAGAGTTTCTTGGTGCGAAGCGTTCGTGATGTCTTTGGACCATTCATTTGCTGCAATTCCCCCTGCTTCAGCAGCCAGCGGGAGTGAGAGATGATGGGCACAGACTAGAAGTGAGGAAAGGATGGCAAAGATCAGGAGGGCAGTGAAAACCCATGGGCTTATGCAGTCGAGATGCTGAAAGCAACAGGAGATGCAGAAGGAAGGGAAGTGAACTCCTATCTTGCACCGTGGAGGATGGAGCAGAGCTGGACATGCAGCCACGACAGCAACAGCTAGAGTTTTACCACACATTGTGTAACACGATGCTTCCAGTCAAATGACTGAAATATTGGAAAATATTTGCATACCTGGTACTCTTTCCAACTTCACTCCCTCCCACAGTGATCTGGAAAACTCCATTCTTGGGTGCCCAGTTTGGCTTTCCAAACAAATCATCCCAAATCTTTTTTGCTTTAGTCCAGGTACATAAAAAGGTTGCTGGGAAGCTAAATATGCTCCTTAAAGTTTGTGAAGGAGACAGATCTGAGAAGCATCTCCACAGCACTCAAGAAAAGAATTTGCAACTTTATACTTAGCATTGCAGTTTCATGGAATATATTAAATGAGACCTAGCCAGATACCTCTAAATATTGACTCAGTCATTCCCTGAATGGAGCCAAAATAGGTCATCAGCAGGTAATTAGAGACTGCACCTAATGCATAAATGCAGGTATGAAGTAAAATGGTAGGACAGTCTTCATTTGGGTATTTTTGAGCTTTAATGTGTTTTGCTTTGTAGCTTTCATCTTCTTTTAACAGCTGAAAGCTGACCTGTGTTTTGAAGAGAGGGGAGAGAGAGGAGCCAGAACTGAGTGCTGCAGCAGGAGCCACCCACTATGCAGTTTGGTGCTGACATGTCACATCTGTGTACATGCACAGCATGCTGGCCTCAGTGCTGCCCTAGCATCTCCAGAACACGTGCACAGAGAACAAATGCATGGAAGCAGTGCCCATAGCAGCAGCATCCCTTTCAAAGGCTTTGGAGGAGGACAGCATGGACCATGCCACCACTGAACACTCATTAAAAGGAGTACAGCCAGGTTACCACTCCCATGTATGTGCACGCTGTTGGATTGCTGTCTGCAAAGTGTTATTAGCCTGTGCTTATACCTTGATCTTGAATTCCAGTTTCTTCTGGATGCTGATCATCTGTTCGGTTCGGCTCATCTTCCTGACACCTTCATTACATGCTTTCACTACCTGGGAAAAAGAGAGCAGAAAGACTTGCTTCCACTGGCCTTAAGCAGGTATGTGATGATGGACAGCACAGAAAGGCCTGACTGTGACAGGGTAAGTGCCCTGTTGTAACAGGAACTGACCAAGCCACACAAGCCACACTTCTCTATCAGCACTGTATTCATATGAAAAAGGGAAAATAAAGAAACACGATAACAAAAAAAAAACCAACCAAAAAAACCCCTGAACACCCAGAAGATTGTATAGCTGGAAGGTGACTATCAGAGAACATGTTAGATGGCTGCATTCAGTTACTGAACTAGACAGTATTAATGCTCTTGGTTGCACGCCAAAGGGAGCAGCTTGTTTTCCAGATCCTGACAAACTATCTATCTCATCTTCCTTGTCCCCAACACTTGAAGCAAAGTACACATGCAGTATTATCCTCAAGAAGAGAATGAAGACAAAGATCTTTATTTCAAAGATGCAAATGGTGTGGTTTTGCAAGCAACATCAGATGCTAAGGCTATGAAATGTCCCAGGGAAAGAGATGGTTCACAGAAACCAGCTGTGTTCTGAGTACAAACTTAACTGCAAAACCACTACCAACGTGCAGGCACTACCCTATTGCAGGGACCTTAAACTAGATGCCACTGCCTGTTTCATAAGAAGCAACTCTCTTGAGATCTGGCTAGGTAGAAAGGTTATGCTGGAGAACAAGCTCGACTTTGTGCTCTGTTGCTGTTACTCATCCACAAGAATATCACCAGTTGAAACTGTGATCAGCTCTTACCTCTCAAATAGCATACCTACAGAGAAAATAACCACAAGGTGTTCTCTCTTGTGATTTCTGTACCTAGCTGGACGTGAGGCATCCAAACTTAAACACTTACAGATAAGTAACTGTGCAAAGGGAGTTACGATCACGTGAGGCACAGATGAGTATAAAAAGAGTATTTTTCCATCAGCAGTTCTAGTCATCTGCATGCTATGGGAACAGCCTTCCTCAGGCTTTTGACCAATGGAAAACAATTGGCTACCACACACACCATGAAGGATTCTGCAGATACTAACTAATGAAGAATATTCTCCATTGCTAGGGTCTCTCTCTTTAACCCCAGTGATCTCAAAAGCATACACTGCCTAGACTAGTTCAGGGCAAATCCAAGAGCCCATTTTGTTCTTGTATTTCAGTCAGAAGCTGCAATTGACATTTTAACACAGTTTTCAACTTCAAATACTTATATTGAACTGCAGAACTCAAGAGGTGTTCCAAGCCTCTGATGGAGAAGGGTTCAAACATACTGTCCCAGCCCTTGTAGCTGACAGCTATGTCCAGACCATTAGCCTGGAGGTGGGATTGCCCTGTCTGACTGTGTCAGGAACAGCTCACATGGAAAACATGCCTGGTGCCTTCCTGGTGTTTTGTACACAGCAGTAACTAGCACAACTGAAAGCCACATCTGACTACCAGCTTCAGAGAAGAGGACCAAAAGCAGGCTTGAATACTTCATTAAGAAACTGTTATTCTAGGTTAGAGGCAGAAGTGTGCTGTATTGGGCTAAACCTGACATAGTTGTGCTCTGCTATCTGTTGCAGCTATTTACAACTCTCAGTAGGATCCATCACCTTCAGGTAGCTGCAAAACCAATTTGTATTCTTGAAGACCCCAAGGGAAAACATTCTCTGTGCCCTTTCCTACAGCAGAAACATACACATCTGTTGTTAGCAATGGATTCCTCATCACTTGTGTCTAAGTGCTGCTAGATGAGTCCATCTTTGAGAGTATGGAAGGTAAGAAATACAGCAATAGGATCCAAAGGGCAAAGGGACAGTTCCAGGAGTAATTATATCTTGTAGATTTTTTTTGGGGGGGAAGGAGGGGTGGAAAATGAGAATGATGGTTTAACCTTAATGGCCTTCATCTGGCTCATTCAAACTTACTGTTTCCAGTTCTTTATGTGCATCCAGGGCAGTGGTTTCTCTGTCAGACTTCTCTTCCACTTTCTTCAAAATATTCTGCAGGGAAGAAAAGGCTGTGTTAACTCTGATCCCAGCTTGACATCACAGAAAAGTCTTTGCTAGCCTGTGAGCTATTTTTGGCCATCAGCCTAATTACAGGATAGGTGTCAGAGCACAGCAGCTCTCACCACTTAGTTCCTCTTTCTCATTAAAACCTGTTCCCATCTGACCTTATACATAAAAGAAATACAGCAAGCAGACTCCCATTTTATAAAATAAATTAATAAATAAAAATAGCTAGAGCTAGCACTGACAGACAGTATTATTGGTAATCCCAGTGGGATAAGACTGTTTGGGACTGAGCTGTTTCCTCATCTCTAGAAGCATGTCCTCCAGTAGTGTTTAAGACAAGCTAGCAAAGCACAAAAGGAAGATGTCTGACAGTCTGGTCCAGACCACCATGATGTAGGGTATTATACATGGAGCATTTCCATGTCCTGTAGCTGTTCTGCACTGTGTACCTGTGGGTCAGCATCCTAACTATCAGGCAGCTGGGTTAATGGACTGTTGCCATCCCTTCTAGCAGCAGAGAAAAGTTACTCTGAAACCCTTTTGCTCAATAAAAGCTATCTGGCAAATTCAATGCTAATTTGGGGATGGTCTCTGAGTGATTGAAATCTTTTTTTTTTCCATAGAAATTGGGAATGTCAGTTTCTGTGGGAAGGCTTCATACAGCTCCAAGATTGATCATGACTGTATCTAAGCCTCATTAACAACTGCTGGAAAGGAAAATTCTAGGGGTGATCCTGAAGACCTTCGAGGGAGAGAGAAGAGCAAAACTCTACCTGCACCAGCAGCTTGAGTCGAGTGATCCTTTGAAATGGCAGAATTAGGAAGGAAGAAAAGGACAGGCCTTTGCACTTGGGATCCAGTTCCAGCTGTGAGATCACTTCCCGGAAAGCTGGCTTGTCCTGGCTGAGAGGAGAGACAGAAGGTGAGGGCTTTGAGTGCTACCCTGCCTGAGACACTGGTATATATGCCTGATGACCCAAGAGCAGCTTGGTCCCAGAGACAGCACCTGCTTAGCATCTCCCAATAAGACAGAAGAGGGGAGGAGGGGACTGAATGCCTCTAGGTGTATTTTAGTTTAAATCTAGAACTATTTATAGTGTTGGGGGAGGGAAAAAATAGACTTTTAATGTACAAGCTATGGTAGTGTTCACTTGTGTTAGCACATCTAGCTCAGCAGCATACACTGTGTGTAGGTGTGTATGAATGGGGTTGTGTGTCCAAGTAGATGAGTCAGAGGCACAATTATATATTTTTTACATGGTTGCAACTCTGTGATGAGGTGAAATTCACACAGTCCTAAGAACAAGACAAGCCATAAACCAGCTCAAGCTTGGCTACTCCTGGCAGCTTAGCTGGAGAATGGAAATCTTTATCTGGCCTGAGAAGGGCATGAACCATGCCTGCACCTTCCCTGATGGTGTTCACAGCAGATGAGGGCATTGCTGGGCCACAGACAAAGCTGCACAGAGCAGCCTCACAAGCCCCAGACGCCACAGTCACAGACAATGCTTCCCGGCAACTGCGGGGCGCTGAGGAGGCCGGACACTGCTGGAGTCCTGGCTAGCAGGAACAGCATGGATGCAAAGAGAATGCTAACTGTGCAAATCTTTACTGTGTATGACTTGCAACATGCAAGAAAAGCCACTATGTTTCTCCCTGCTGCAGCAGATACTCGTGTGATGGTGTGAATCACTAGAGCCACAGCAGAATGGACCTGCGTGCCTCTGAGGAACAGTCAGTGGGGGGGAACTGTGACACACCTTAGGCTTTGAGTTCAGCCAAGTGCTGCAAAATTCTTGTGCTAGCTAGGAGCCTGTGGAAGGAAGTCTGTTCTTTTCAATTTGCTTTATGTTCTCCTGCAGATGAATAAAATGCTGCCCTCTAAATTTATATCTAGGAAAACTGCTATCTCCAACAGGCCCTTTTCAAGCTCAAGTAATCCAGTCTGTTGCTGCTTCACTTCAAAGTGTTTAGCTAATAGTTCCAGGCAAACTGTTTATATTCTGCAGTTATATTGCTCACCTCTGACTGAATGAAACCTTGCAGCACTCTCCTTTTGGAGAGGACAGTTGCCCAAGCTCAACAGAGGCCCCTTAACATGTTTTTTCTTTGTCTCAAAAGCTGGAGAGCAGAGAAAGGAAAGGATTAGGGCTTGTTACACTCCCCTGAACCAGTTGTTGCTATTGGGATGAAGCATAGTGCAGCATTGTGTGATGGGCTGTCCTGGAAGAAGCCAGGACATTGTAATTGAAGAAAAATTTATTCTTCTGCTCAAAGAAAGGCTTGTAGGACACTCTTTGTTTTGAGCTGGCGTAAGAGAGTTCCTACCAGGCCAAAAGACTTGGTAAACTTGAAAAATACTGCAAAAATATCTTGGATTATATTGGCAGGCCTAGATATAGTATGTGTGGTTAACATCAAAATGTGAAGAAAATTGGTTTTTGTCTTTTTTTAAATGTTCTTTTATTTTATTTTATTCCTTTTAATTCTCAACTTCGGGAAGGTTAAATGCCCTGCTGAGAAGCTCAGGAAAAGCAGTGGCTGTTCTTGTCATCAGAGATCTGTACTATATTCTTGGCCTTACGGTCTCTTGCCTCTACTTTCAGTCTAAAAATACATACATTTCACAAACTTTTGCCTCCATGTACACCATAACTATTTCCCACAGTTAGGAACTGCTGGCTCTGAATTTAGTTGGTATATTACCTGCATGCTGTATCACCACATCCTTACTATAAAGCCTTTTAATCATGTTTTCTTCTTATAGATGCAGTGAAAAATCTGTCAGGTGGGAAATCCTATTTCTGTGCTATCTAGCCCTTTCTCATAAATACCAAAATTACAGAGAAATCCATGGCCTATGCGATTTTGCAAAATAATCTAGCATCAAACACTGGAACTCACAGAAGCTGCTTGTAAGCTCTCTCCTGGTAGGTCTGGTTGGAGACGTAGGTGATGTACACAGAGAAGTGATTAACTGTGTGCTGGTAGACAATATCACACACATCTGAGATCACAATGTTCTCCTCCACACGCTGCTCAAGGTCCAACAGGAAGCTAGATGAGAAACGCAGCATTCATGTTAACAGCGACCTGAAGAAGCCCTTGGGGTTCAAAGCAATGAATGTGTTCACAAGCTCTATGAAAAGACAGTGGGTAACAGTCTGCCCCAAGTCAGCTCCTCCCTCCCTCTACAAATGAGGTTAGTTAAAGCGCTGCCATTCAGCTGGACAAAAACTCAACAGCAGTTGTCTTACCGCTCGCTAACAGCCATGACATCCAGGACATTGGAGAAGAGAATGTGTGCCTCAGACTGGTGTAAGATCTTCTTCAAGCGTTCATTCTCCATGAAGTGAGACACCAGCAGATTCAGACTCTTGTAATAGGAGGCTTCAGAAGTAACCAGCTCAAACATGGCCTGGGGGAAATTCCCAAAGAAGGAAATCAGCAGGTACCTTCTACTTCTATAAGGAGGAACACACACAACATTAATGAGAACATCTGTGCTACACAGAGTCATGAACCTTCCGTCCACCCTCCAGGTCCGGAGTACAGGGATAGATCAGCTCACAATGGCATTTGCCATGTGTTACACAGGATAGTGACTTGAATAGGGAAGATTTCTTCCCTCAGCCATCAGCCCTGGTCTTTCTGTCTTTTACCTAAGTTGTTTGATCACATTTCCTTCTGTTGAATCTCTCCAGCGGAATTCTCTCCTTTTATCATTATATATAACCAGACTGATTTTGTGCATGTGCATACATAAAAGCACTTCATGGGCTAACCCCTTCCTTCTTAATGTCACTTAAGCTTGACTGGAGGCTGCCCCAAGCACTGGACCTCCCTGTGTGCCCCCCTGATGCTGTCCTGCCCTTTCATCTTCCTTTTGGGGAGTTCCCCTTGGCAGTCTCCATGCACCCTCGAAAGCCCTGCTGATCATCACCGTGCTGGCTTGTTGCTCTGCTCATTGTGGCTTATTGTGCTACCCAGGAGGATCTCCTTGCACCCTCTACATGCTTGCTTTAGAAAAGCCATGGTGGAGGGGCTGGGCTGCACAGCACCCAGTATGGTGCAGTCCCAGTGTGTGACACATGCTCCTTGGGGCAGAGCTAACAGAAATACACAGCTGTGGTTCTCCAAGTCCCTGTGTGTTCCCTGGCCCAAAGAAAATACAGCTGCTACTGTCCAAGTGAGGCTTCCTGGTCATCTATGGTCACATGATTTTCTAACCCAGTTCACTGAAGACAAGGACAAGATAAGGTAGTCCTTAACCATTACCATAAGCCATAAATAATCTCTGAATTCCAGCCCTTGCTTCTCCCGTTAAAAGAGTAGTCTACTGCACAAAGTCTTGCTTTCTCTATTTCATTATTACCACATAGAGCTCACTTATTCTTCAGAAGTGTTTGTTGTCTTTATTCAGTCAAGTTTCTTGTTCTGATGCTTGAAAAACACCTGTCTTGTTTTTCATTGTATTGATAACCTGCTTAGTCTTTTCCATTATCACCAACAACGAAGACCAGATTCCTTTTGTTCTTGTCTTTCATTTTGAAGACTACTGCACATGAGCAACTTTTTCTCTGACTGTTTAAGCCCTGCTCCATCACAGCTCTGATAGTGTTACCTTCCTTTTCTGTGAACAGGGGTGTTTGCTTCAACTTTCTTTCCATTCAGGTACGGGTATCCCTCCTTCCTGCAGTGTAAATAAGACTCTTGTTCTTCCTTTGCTGGTTGAAGAGCTGCAAACTCTTTTAGTCCACGTGTTTACCACAACTTTGAAGATAAAATGGGTCTGAAAGGTGCAATTTCATCCTTTTACTCCAGGATTTCTGATGCCTTATACTTCAGGTAAATTCTTCCAGTCCTCCTTCATGAAGCTGAATACATTCACTTAATCAAGCTCTTGTGCACAGCTCACACTCCCAATGTGAATACAGTTCCAGCACTGCAGGGCAAGGAGCGCTTGCTTATAGCACAGCTGAATCCAACATAATTTCTTTAATTGCCTCAGTGATTTCTCCAACCCTTGTTTTTTGTCCTTGACTCTCTTCACAAAGCAAATTCTCTACTTTATCTATTCAATGTTCAGCCAATTTCACAGCTTTCTGGCTCTGAGCAATTTTATAATCTCTTACTGTGCTAATCCCAGAACAAACAGGAAGAAAGATTCAGCTCTGAGAGACTAAGATCAGGGGAAAGGAGAACACTTTTTTTAAGGCAGCCCTGTCCCATCTGCTTTATTTCTGTTGTTATTCAAGCAGAGAGAAGAAAATACAGCACACTTAATGTTGGGGTTTAGCAGCACAGAGATTTTTCTTTTCCTTCAAACACCTACAGGTAATGAATATAACTCAGCAGAAATGGCAGGTTTTGAAATCTATAATGCAAACTTTTGAGCAAATGGTTCTCTGTAAAAGACACTCACTTTGAAACAGAAAGAAGAAGAAAAGCTTGTGTTTTTTCAGATGTCAGACTGTGTTTGTAATGCTGGCAGTTAGAAGCACTGTGTTTTGCCAGGTAAACTGAACAAATCTGATATGGAAATAACCAGTGCAAAAAAAAAAAAACACACGGAAAAGCAACAAATCACTTCAGCCACCTTCTGCCATAACCCCGACACACTAAGCCTTGTGCTGCCAGCCCAGCTATCCTGTATAAGCACCAGTCCCTTCCACTAAGAACGTGACATAGCCCTGCCCACCACACACCTGCAGTTCACAAGATTAGCCTTTCTGGTGTAACAGGGAAGTTACAGCTTTGGTCAAGACTAGGCTGGCACTGCATACACAAAGGATTCACAAAGGTTGATTGTGCAAAACCAAGCAAACTTAGGGGAAACTGTTCACACCACAAGATGTTCTTCAGCACTTTGGATACAATGCCATGAGCCAGGGCTGAACAGATGCACTGGCACAACAGTCTCACCAGAAGCAATCTTGGCACAGGAGTATAGCAGAGCTCACAGAATTGAGGCTTTCAAGGCCTATTGCTCGTATTGCAATGCACACCACACACTAAACAAGGCTTGTTCATCACCATGGCTGGCTATGAATCCACTGCTATGCTCTAACAGAGAGTGCTCATGTTTCCCATGCAATCCAAAATAGCAACCAGTTGCAAATTCTTGTGTGAATGATATTTTCACTAATTGCAGCAGCTGTCCCCACCTACTCCTTTCACTTTTTGATGCAGCCCTATAAATTAACAGCATATGACTCAAACAGTGATGTCACTGCACTGTGTGGCTAAAATACAAACATACCTGTCATTTTTTACTGTTTTACATAAGACTCCATGTAACAACGTTTAAAAATATGTTTATCAATCTCTATTTCTTCCCTTTCCATAAATGCCTTCATATTTAAAACAGGTTACAGTTAACAGTTGAATTCTTCTAAGATTTCTGGTGGAAAGTATATATCCTGCTAGTTTATTTAATTATTTAAATGATGTGCACTGGGAACCAAAAGCTCTATTGCAAGAGCCTCTTCATTATCCCTCTTCCTCTCTAAATCACTCCTAATGCTGAATCAGAAAAGGGAAAAGAAGTTATTTTGTGCTACAGAAATGCGTAGCAGCAATAGCATATAGAACAACATCTAAAGTTTCAAAAAAAAAGTGGTGCTGAAATGTGCAACACAGGAAAGGACTCTGCAGGGTAAGGCTTGTCTGAGACTGCTATGAAGCTTTTAACTTTTAAATCTTGATCATTTGGCTTAATTCACTCTCTCTTTTAAGCAGTAACCCAGTTAAGAAACACTCCACCTTCCCCCATTACCTCCTGCAGCTTGATCTCATCTGGCTGGAGGATGCTGAGGATCCCACTGCTCCGGATCTCGGGAAGATCCTGCCATAAGTTGAACCTGGAGTTGGAATTCCTCAGCAAACTGATTTGTGGTGGAGCTTTGCTTTCAGTTGTACTTGTAGGTTCTGCTTCAGATGGAGTTTCCTCGCTGGGTGAACTCTCGTCAGGGTCTGTCTGTGAGTCCTGCAGTCGTCTCGTTTCAATCTCCTGGCGCGTGGATTTATCTCTGTATTCCTGATACAAGAGCCCTATGAGGCAACATAACAGGTCTGAGAGCTTACAGCTGAACAAAAGAGTAGAAATATATTATGGGAGAGGGTATTTGTTTTGCATAAGTTCACCTCAGCAGAGGTGAGAGAGATCCCTTTTGTGCTGAGTGAAAAAGCCAGTTATGGCATTCCTATTTCAGCCAGAAGTGGAAACTATAAATGGAAGGCCATTTCTAAATCTAAAGTGTTGTCAACAATCTGCTCTTACAAAACATTTAGTAACACAGTCAGATTAATCCATGATCAACCAGAAGATGTAAGAAGAGGTTGGTTATTTGACAGGCTTTTAAATGTTTCTTTTAAACCTTGATTTTCTCCACAATATTACTATGTTACAAGTTACACAGATTGGCAGGTATGTGTAACAGTGTGTCTAGAAAAGTAATACTGTATACATTGAAGCCACTTTTAAGGAGCTATTTGATGGCCATGAAAATCATTAAGGAGGAAACACTGAGCTGCTATTGAGGCATTTATGAGTGAAGCACTGGGACAAGCTGCTGCATTCACTAGTTTGTTTTAGTATTGACTTTGTGGTTAGCCTTATTGCTTAATTTCCTTCTGTTTCTAGAACAACTGAAAATACAAAATTAACACTCAAAAGCTACCTGAATGCAGGAAAGGCTCTAAATTCATACTATCTTGTGGCACATCAATCACACAAGGTGTCTTCTGAGTTTCAATTACTAACCTCAGGAGCAGACAAAATTGCACAGAATTTGCCCCCACCCCTGACTTCAAATGACAACATGAAAAGGTAGGAATCCTGAAATTCCTTGGCCATCTTTAGACATTCTTTGTCTCTCCTGGGGCTTTCTAACTGTCCCATTTCTCTTTCTGAGCCATCTGTAGGACCTAGAATATTAATTGCTTGAATATAAAACATAATTTAGAAGATATGAAAAGACAAGAGAGCATGAGCCTGCTCTGAGGCACTCTTTTCACTTACTCGAAGTGAAGGAATGCAGTTTACATCATCTACCTTTGTTTATACTTGAGTTGCAAAGTGTAACATGAACGAACAAAGAGAAAAGTCCTTGATGTAAAAAAAAAAACCACCAACAGCAAAACAACTCTACATTACTTTGCCTGAATCATTAGGGATTAAAATCTATCTAGTCACACGTGTTCTCAATATTGGATCTCAGAAGCAGATTCTGTGCATAATAAGATGAGAGACAACTGGGTCAGGAGTTTGTCTAGGAAGGGCAGAAATGTAAATTTACTGTCTGTTAAATCTCTGGGCTTTGTACCAGTCACTGCATCAGAAATATGCACAGGCCCAAGGACAGAGTTACCACAGTCTGCGAGTGTATCCTGCTTTCTGTTATCCCTGGAAATATGTTCAACACCAGATTAAAAAAGCGAGGAGTGTAGCTGTGCCTAGGAAACCATATAGTCTTCTGTTGGCTTCCTACATGACAACAGAAGAGAGGAGACTTCCCCTGAATTTTTACATGCTGCTTGCTACTTACATAATTTCTCTTTGTGTCAACTAGGCTTGTATTGGCTTTTCTAAGCATTTCTTAGAAGTCAGTTGGAAATGACGGCAAGGTAACTCATTGTAAGGAGGGAGCTGGAGAGAGACTGACTGAAGATCTACCACAGACAGCAGTTTGTGGATGAAGCAGAAAGGTAATACCAGAAGATAGACAAAAGGCAGGTAGATGTTTATGTAGAAAAAGGATAAGAAGAAACAAAAAAGGTAGTGCTAGTAAGGATAAAAGATATCCTTGCTGTGTTGGTGTAAAGGGTCCATCCATACGTTGGTAAAGAGGTTACAATGGGTAGAGCAAAGGCTTAAATGAGAGAGAAAGAAGCCATGCAAAATCCTACTCTAGGTGAAGCAAGAGATAGTCATGACACAGGATGGGTGGTGTAACAGAAGCAAGCACAGGGTACAGGGATTTGACATGTTGAAAGGGGAGCAATCTGGAAACTGACAGAACATGTAGAGAGAAGCTGAGATCAGTAGCTGAACGTGACTCAGAAGATACATGATTTAGTAAATGCTTACATTTAGTAAGTGAAAAGTGCAAAATGTCACAGACCTGTGTGAGCTCCATTCATTGCTTAGTGTCCCTACTGTCCCTGCTGTGACCTGGCTAAAGGTTAACCACATTGTCAGAGCACAGGTTAGGTGTTGCCTGTTGACTTTAGTTAAGCTGATCTTCCTAAGGCATGTTTACATAGTTTGTATAGTACATAATAGACTTTTTCCATTGTGTCTATTCCATTTAATTTTGCTGTCACAGTCTCCCTTCCCAGCTCTTTTGAAAGCTGGGAGGGGAATTGAAAAACTAGTTACTAATTGCAGAAAATGCTTGCCCTAGAGAGTTCACAGTGCTTTTAAAGTAAATGTTATTATAATGAAAGCAATGTAAAATCTCAGGAGGTCCAAAGACATTTTTCTGTGAAATTCTCTGCTCCAGTTTCAGGCAAAAAAATCCATTAATGCCTCAAAGGCAGAAGGGAGGGAAGGGAGCAAGTGTGCTCCAGCCATTTGAACTGACCTCTCTGTTGAAGATTAGGGTAGCATCTCTGGTTGTCAAAAGCCTGTCTCCATCAAGGTGCAACAGACCTACTGGCAGTTACACTGACGCGTGCATAGCTATTGCATGGTTTCCCTCTGATACACAGCACATTAAAAAATAGACACCAATATAGCCACTGGGTTGCTTTGAACTCCTGCTGGTTGAGTATTTTTATCATGCCTCCTAGTGGCACAGTCCCAGTAAACTGACAACATATTGACACATCTGTCTTGGGAGATTAGTACCTAGAGCAGACAAAAGCAAGTAACAGATCTGGCAACATGCATGCAGATTGTTTGCCGCTCTCCTCCAGAAGGCCTCAAACTCAGCTGTTTTGTCTGACAGATGCTGGCAGGCTGCTGGTTTCACACTAGCATCTTTTCCCAGCACTGTCCCAGTGGCATCAGGCACTCGTAGAATCAGCCCTGCCTGCCACATCCTGACACCAAACCACTGCTGCTCTCCTCTCACAGAGACAGCATAAGAAGCCTCCTCGTTCCTGCCAGGTAAGAGGTTTGCCTTGCTGCTCCTGCGAATTATCTATCTGATTTTCTCAGGCAAAGTGCTACATTCCTGCCCTCTAGATTCAAGTATCTTGCAGTTTGATTTCCTGAAATTGAACAGAACTGTTTATAAATGAAGCTTGTATTTTCCCACCATAAAACCTGACTCAGGGTGAGGGTTAACTTTGCATCTGCCTGAACCTCTCTGAGGAATGTCACAATTCAGATGTGGGAAACCAAGAAACAAGCTGTGAAGGTCTTCTCTGCATCCCACAAGTCTTTTTTATAAAAACCACAAAAGCAAAAGCATAACAGGCCTCTACTTCACAGCCACACAGATAACCCCAACTCTGTCTTCACAAAGAGACCACAGATGATAAAATTTAGCTTAACTCCTCTATTGCAAATGCTACACCAACGTCGGTTACAAACACCCACAGACCTTGGTGCATACAGATAACATCCAACAGGATAGTTGTTGGACCACTCCTTTAGTCTTACATCTTTCTGAGCATTCAAAGTCAGTTTTCAAGTTTTCAGCAGAAAAGTTGTCTGTAGCCTTAACCATTAACTGCTTTGTAATTAGAAGATGTAATTGTTATTTATGAATAAAGCTGCTCAGCGACAGCATTAAATCTCCTGCCAGGCAGTGTGCAAACCTAATGCCCCCCCTAGAAACAGCAAAACCTCACCACTAAGGCCATGGTTCTTATGTTTTATACTGAAAGCAAGAGGTTTTCCCAGCAAGGACAGCCAGTTGGGTTCTTGCAACAAAACCCTGCTTGAGGCTCCCTCCAGCCTTGTATTGCTTGGGGTGAGATCTGGGTTTCATTCGCTAAACGCTGCCGGTTTGGGGAGTTAGGGGGACGAGAGACGGTGGCCCGGGCTCCGCCGCGGCGGCACCTCTAGGGGCTGCTGTGCAGCCGCCAGTGCGGGAAGTGGGAAAAGCGGCAGAGTTGTGGGTAAGCGCGGCCGCCACACAGCCCGGCCGGACCTCCCCGCCGGGGCAGACCGAGGCGGGACACGGCTCCTTACCGATGTGCTCGATGAGGTTCCTCCAGGAGTCGGCCGTCATGGGGTGGGCGAGTGGTGGCACCTCGGCGGTGGCAGCGGCAGAGCTCTCCTCAGCGGCAGCAGGAGGCTCCCTGTGGGAGGCGGAGGCACCCTTAGCCGCAGAGGCAGCCCGGTCCCCTCCTCCGCGGCAGCAGTACCTCGCACCCACCCTCAGTATCCATACACACCCCCGCTCACCTGCCGGGATGTCTCGCCGAGCTGTCCTGGTCGAGAGCGCAGGCGGCGCTGAGAGCTGCAGCCAGCAGCTCCATGGCCGGCGGCGGCAGGTGGCTGCTGAGCAGCTCCGGCGGCAGCTCCGGCGGCAGCTCCAGCGGCAGCGGAGCGGGGCTGGGGGAGCCCGGGCGGTTGCCACGGTAACGGGGGTAGGAAGGCAGCAGCCTGCGCGGGAGGGAGAGGGGAGCTGCAGCCGCCCTCGGGGCGGCCCCGCAGCCCCCCGAAATCCTATGAGTCCCCAAACTCACCTCAGAGCCTTCCCAATCCCCTCAGAGCCCCCCTCAGACAATCCCTGCTGGCTTCCCCATGGGCTTTCCCCCGAAAATCTATAGAGAGACCCCTCAAATCACCTCAGAGCCTCCCATCAGATTCTCCTCAGGCATCCCACAGTTTCTCCCCACAGCGACCCCCTCAAAATCGCCTCAGAACCTCCTCTCGGGCTCCCACAAGACCCTCAGAAACCCCTGCGTCCTCTCCGTCCTCCCACATCTTCTCTGAGACCCACGGAGCTCAGCCAAATCCTCGTGGAGCCCCCTCAGCCTTCCCTAAACCCGTCCCGAGACCCCTCAGAGCCCATTAGAGTTTCCTAATCCCACTCCCTCTGAAGCCCTCACAGCGGCACAGCCTTATCGGAGCCGGCCAAACTCAGCCCTCAGAACCCCCACCTGACCCCTAAGTCCCCCAACAGCCCCTGGGAGCCTCCCTGCAGATCCTCTCAGAGCCTCTAAAATCCTTTCTTGAGCCTTCCACCCCACAACTCACCTCTCACAGTCCCCGTTCCCCTGCAGCCCCCCACCTCGTGCCCAGCACCCCTGCCCGCAAAGACCTCGTCAGCCCCTCAGCTCCCCTCCAGCGCTCCAACGCAGGTCCCTCCTCCGCTGGGAGACTGACTCCCTCCTCCCCAAAGGCCCCCCCAAAAGGCAGCAATCCCTGCCTCAGGGGCCCCACACCTTCACAGGCACCCCTACCTCCATCCCCCCTGCTCTCCTGCAGAGAGGCTCCTTCCTCAGACGCAGGGAAGCCCCTTCTCCATCCCCTCCCTCCGTCCTCAGCAAGGCATCCTCCCCCAGCAAGCACACACACACCCCATCCCACCCCATGCAGCAGCCCGGGCCTCGGCCCCTCTCCTCCAAGCACAGCCTACCCGCGCTGCGGGAGGGAGGGGTCCTACCCTGGCACTGACCTTTCTCTCCTCCCTCAGACCCGGAGCATAGCGCTGCCCCCCATCCCCTGCACCTCTCTGCCTATGTGCGGCTGGTGCCGGCTTTGAAGGAGAAAAGGGTGTGGGAGAGGGAGACTCTCCTGAACTGCTTCCAGATCTGGTGCATATGGTGCATTTCTTCTCTGGGAATGAAACCCTGAGATGGAGGAATATAATCGGGAAATTTAGCCTAATCCCTCCTGCCGGGAGCTGCACCCCTGGTTACTCCGCAGCACTGACCACTATCGTCCTCTCTTCCTTCAGCAGGGCTTTTCACCTCCTTAGTCATCTCCCCTGTCTCCCCTTCCTTAGCAACGCTATTTCCATAAGGATATGTTCCATAAGGATAGGCAGTAAGTATCTCAGTACTCAATGATCTATATCTGTCTTCCTTCAAGTAATTGTTTTTCTGCCTCGGGGTAAATCCTCTTGAGCTCCAGAGTACGGTTACATCCTGGGACTTGTCTGAGTGCTTGCAGACAGGTTGGGTGCAGCTCTTCCCTACATGTTAGTAACCCCCAGCAAAAACCCATCATCTGCACCACATTGCAATTGAGAAGTTAACAGTCAGAAAACACTCAGCTACTCCTTGCGTTCGCTTTCTCCCTGTTGCATAAATAACCATGGTTGTTTTTTTCTGCGTGTCATAATGTAATTTATGCAACAACATAAAATCCGCATTGATCTGTATGTTAAAAATTAGTTCCTTTTTATCATTTTTATGTTGCATTTGCTAAATGATATATCAGGACAGCTTTCAGCCAGCACATCACTACACATTCAGAAAAACTCCTTCAGCTTTTGTGAACTAGATCTTGATCTGGCACACAGGAGAGTTCAGTCCTTAAGTCATTAAGAAGCAGAACAGGAGAGAAAATCAGCTGGAAATGTCAATGAGGACTAAGGGAAGGCTGTCAGTCCAATCCAAGTCCAGTCCCAGAGTGGGAGGTTGGAAGGACCAAACAAGTGATAGGAAAAATCAGAGTGAGGGTGAGAGCTGGAGCCTGTTTTGTGAAGGAGGAGAGCCTGACAGCTGGGGCTGTTCAGGGGAAGATTGTCACAGAGTAAATGGTCAGTGTGGGATAAAAGTGGGTTATCAGTCATTAAACACTGGACCTAGGGGGCTTGGGGACACAGGTGAGGGAGGGGGAAGTCTAAGCCTTTATAGAAAGGATAAAGTGGCAGAGACTATCTGAAACTGCCTAATGACTGATGCTTTGGTGTCTTGCTGTCAGGGCAAGAATATTGTCAGGGGTTTTGGTAAGTGGGTGGGTTGTTGAAAAGCTTCTTTCTTAGAAAAGGGGAGGGAGGATATTAACTGTGTAAGCCTCTGTTATCTTGAAGCCTGGAAAAGCAGGTACGCTGCTTATGGTTTTCTAAAGGAAAGAACTGAGTGCAGTGGTGAATCTCTCTCACTGCAAAGGGAAGTGAGTGTGTAAGCACTTATTGACACTGCTGGAATGAATATATATTTAAATAGAACTTTTGGGTGTATTTATTTACTAAAAACAAATAATAAATCTTTCAGAATTATACTTTAAGAGTTTTACAGATTCTAACCCCTCACACTTTCACTCCCAAGGGTTAATTCTGTTGCAAATTATATATATATATATATTTTTAGAAAAAGTGTCTGGGTCATGGTATGAAAAACATTCAAAAATAGAAAGTGTCTTTTCAGGATCCTGTAACTGTCTGGTAACCTGAGCCTGCCTGCCTTCATCTTCCCTTTATATTTTCCAAAATAATTTCACTTTTGGTCTTTGGTGAAAGCCTGGAAATGTCATTAAAAGTAATAATGCTAATAAAAATGATGGAAGCTGTGAAGAGGTGAGGACACAGGCTGAGACTGAAATGCCCCCTGTGGCCATGGGAGGCCACAGTTTGTATTTTGTGTCTAAGATCTATTTCATTGTGTAGCAATGACTAACAGACTACTTTTCCTTTAGATCTTTTTTTCTTTTTTAATTGTGATTTGGTCTTTTAAAAATGTTACTCTTTCTTCCTTTCCAGGCTTGTTCTTGTACGTCATGTTGACATGTAGAGAATGTCTGTAAACAGAGCAAGTGCCTGAGAAATACTTTTTCTCCCAAGTGAGGTGACAGTGTGTTCCCAGCACTCTGGGACTAGTGTAAAAAAATGGTATTTAGCAAGAAGGAGATATTTTTGTCTTACAAAAATTGTCAGGATTTTCTAAATCTAGTGTTTTTGTTTGAGGACAAAACAGAAAGCTTTCAAAGGTTGTCATTAAAAAAAAAAGGCAGGCAAATAAGCAATTCTCTCTCAGTGGTCTTGTGGCTGGGATGTTCATGCTGGGTGTGGGGATCCAGGTCATAGTCATGGCTGTGTCATTGCATCACATGCCACGTGTTACTGCCTATTCCAGGGCAGATCAGTCTCTCTTCCCAGGGCTGCTCTATTTTCTCCAGTCACTAGGAAACGTGCTTGAGCCTGATGAATGCCTTGTTCACCAGATAAAACTTCAGGTCAGTCAATGATGAACAATTTCTCCCACGTAGAATAGCTCTGGCACAGCTGCCTCTTTCTTCCTCCCTACTTCCACAATTGCTAAGATTTTGTGTGTGGTTTAAACTGACCTAGCTGTTCAGTTCCATTTTTCACTCGACTCCCCGAGGAAGATTTCTACCACTACTTCTATACCAGCACTCACAGTCGTCTCATTTTTGGTGAGCATATTTGGGAAGCTAAACTAGTGGAAAATGAAAGTTGGTGGTTTTTTTTTTGTCAAACTGGCTTTGTGTGCATCTGGATTTTCTCACTACAAGGGTGAGCTCAATGCGACTGCCAGCATAGCAGAGGTGGCAGACATGCAGATGGATGGTAGGACTGTGGCAGTTTCACCTTGCATTATTTTACACTGCTGTGGAACTGCAGTTTCAGGCAGAAGTTCCCACTCCACCTAATCTTAACCATCTGGGTAGGAGTTTGGAACAGGTTTTCTTTTCTCTCTCACTGTATCAGCAATGAATTTGATCCAAAGCCTAAAAAGCTTTCCCTAATGCCATTAAAATCAGTAAAATCTGATGACTGACAAGAGGTCCAGCAGGGCACCTTTCCTGGTTGGCTCACTCGCCAACTGTGTCAGGAAGTTGTCTTTCACACACTCCAGGAACCTCTTGGAGTGTTTCCTCTCAGCTGTGTTGTATTTCCAGCAGACATCAGGTAAATTGAACTCTCCCATGACAACAAGGGCTAGCAATTGTGAGACTTCTCCCAACTGCTTGTAGAATGTTTCATCTGCCTCTTCACCCTGGTTGGGTGGTCTATAACAAACTCCCACCAAGATATCTACCTTATTGGCCTTCCCCCTGATACTTAAGCATAAACACTCTGCCTTGTCATTGCCATCACTGAACTCAAGGCAGTCAAAACACTCCCTAAGGTACAGGGCTACCCCACCACTTCTCCTTCCTTGCCTGTCTGTTCTGAAGAGTCTAGAGCCATCCATTGCAGAACTCTAGCCATGTGAGCCATCCCATGTTTCCATGATGGCAACTGTGTCGTAGTTACCCTGCTGCACAAAGGCTTCCAGCTCCTCCTGTTTGTTGCCCATGATGTGTGCAATTGGTGTAGATGCACTTCAGCTGGGCTATGGATCATGCCTCTGACACTGGCATACCCCCACCCCCGGCTCATCTCTAGTAAGGCTGCTTTTATCCTCTTGAAGCCCTCTCAATGAGCCCTGCTGAAACTTGAGCTAGGATCCTTTTCCCTTTTCAGACAAGTGAACCCCATCCGTTGCCAGCAACAGATTTCTTAGGATCCTGAAGCACACAGGCACTGGAAATGGTGGAAATGATGGAAATGATTCTTATGGCCATCTAACCATGACCATGCTCTCGTGACATGGAGTGTGACCATGGTTCAGCTCCCTGCGAGCAAAGGAGAGCAGATTTGAGCTTGAGTACTTTCTGCAAAGAAGGGGTTCATGTGTTCATGCTTGGAACAGCAGACTGTTCTTAGCTCCACTGTACTGCTGTTAGGAAAGATTTTAAATGTTAGTTGACCTGCTCCATGCTTGCATCAAAAATGTGATAATTGGTGTGAGTTTATAATTAGTTTATTACAACTCAAATTATGTTTGGGGGATGAATTTCCAATCTTGGCTTGTATTTTCAGGCACTAGCAATTCTGAAAAATGATTAATCTTTTGAATTTAGATTTCTTATGTGCAGCTAAGCTCACAAGCAATCCTTAGAATAAAGCTATGCAGAGATCTTGTTTTCAAACAACATGAAATGCATTTTTAAAGGTTCTTTTATAGCAGTTTTTAGAAACTAGACCTCCTCTTCTAGAAACTAAAAAGAGAAGATGGAGTCCAACAAATCCAATTCGTTAAAAATTCCCCAAGCCCTTCTAGTCAGTGGGAGTATCACACCAAGAAAGGCCACAAGATGAGGTAAGAAGTACTGTTTTAATCTGAGCTAACCAATTTTGTAGAGAAGTGTGAAGTTAGTAATAGATTTGAATAATGTTATACCTAGTCAAGGATATTTTCATACTTCAGGTTCATTCAGGTTCTCTCTGATCACTTGTGGTTTTTAGCACTGCTTTTGACAATGGATGTATCTGTGCAATTTTTATTCCTGGTTTTTGACTTTTTAGTGGGATGTAAGTGGAAATCCTCACTCCTAGAATTTTTAGATCCTGAAGGCCAAGAGCACATCTGTTCTCTTGAACCTCCTTAAGTTTTTATCAAAATACCTTATTTATATCTGTATTGGGTTCTCCATTGGCTTCATGCTGGAAGGATACTTGATTAGAATTGTGCATGTTATTACTTACTATTCTGGATGATCCTATGAAATATAAGATTTCAACAGTAATAACATTTTCATATCTACAATGGTTATTTTTACCGAAAATCTATCCATCTTAAAATTTCTTCTCCCTGCAAATACTGTTGTTGCTCTTAGACTTTTTTAGGATTTAGATTGCACAGAAAGAGGGACAGGCAAAAAAAAAATTATCTACCTCTAAAAAAGCAAAGAATTGTTGTAGTGTGACAAAATATAAAGGTTTGGTCAACACGTGTTTGCACCAACTATTCCTGACTTTGTCACTTGCAAAACAGAAGCATTGCTGGCAGCACAGAGAAGAGATGACTACAATAAGTTTATTTCATAAGTAGAAAGGAAAGGTTCAAGTATGGTATAAGACCTTTTGCAGTGCAGGTCCCAGCCTCTTCAGGGCTGCCCTGCTTCTCTGGTTAAATCAGGCTATAAAAGCAGTGCCCATTGTTGCGTGGGACGAACAATGTTGTGCTAATGTGCTAACAAACAGTCACACAGGCATTCTTCAGAGTGCTATGCTATTTTACATGCATACTGTTGTTTGTTTTTTTTCTAATACACAGCTGCATCAGTTCAAACAAGTTAGAACCCTGTCCTAGTTTGAGTCAGAGCAAGGTATTCTGTGTTATAGATGTCATATTCAATATAAAACTGAGGGCCAGTCCCTGAAACTTTCACACCAAGCTTGGACCTTGGGGTCTCTTACCTAAGGCCTAAGACCCAAGCAAGGCAGGTGCATGATTGAGCTATTTAGCACCTAATTAACAGCAAATACAAAAAGGAGAGGTTTGGGCTTCTACCCTTCCTGAAGGTTGAGCACCTGAGCCATCCTGGGTGGTGGACTTGTCACTCTCTCTGTGAGGATCAGAGGCCTAGCTCTGCTGTTACAGGACTCTGTCCTTTCTTCCTTTGATCTGAATCCAGTTCCAGGATCTAGCCCCTGAGTCTGATTCCCTTCTGCTGCTGAGGTTTTCTGCTACAGCATCAGTGATGATGGTAATGTAGTTGCTATCAAGAGGTGTTTGGGTGTGGTATTAGTTTTGTAAATATATATATAAATATATTTAATTTTGTTGCTATTATTTTCATTAAAGTTTTCATTTCCAATCCACAAGTTTCTCTCTCTCTCTGTTAATTCTCCTTTTCCTTCCTGACATTGGGGAAAAGGGGATAATAGAGAGTGTCTGTCACTGGATTAGTGAATGGCCCAGTCCTAAACCTTGACAATTCCCTTGCTGCTGAAGGTGACTATTTGTAGTCTCTATTGTAGTACTTTTATTTTTTTGAGCTTAGATCAAATGTAATCAAGTGATTTTTAGATGATCCTTATTTCTCTGTATTGGAGGCTTCATTACCAGCCTAAAGAAATAGTTTGGTCTGCACTGGTAGAGCAATGATCTTGCAGTCAGCTTTGCAACATGAAATTTTCCACTGGGTTTCTCTTTGACTGCATCTAGTGGTCCATAATAAAGACATATCACTTCTTGAATCTGACTCAGTGGGAGATGGTAGGTAACTAATACAGTCCTGCTGCTGAAACATCTCTATTGTATTAGCAATAAAGAGAAATCAACATCCTATTAGCTGGTAATACAGGGTAGACACTGATTATTGAATCTCCCTTGTAGGATTTGAAATGACTAATTTCCTTATTTCTGTGGGAGCTGATTTCAGGTGAGGCTGACAGTTGTGGATGGATGCTCTGGGTGGGTGTTTTTCTGTGATGTTTTTTTATGGTCCTCAGACTGCACAAGGAGGGAGCTATGGGGTCTTGTGGAGATTTTTCCAGGGTGCTTAGGGGGAGCTGGGGATTGCACNTAAAAATGTTCCTGAGAAGTACCTTGTAGGGCAAATGGCAGATTTTGGAATACCAGCAACAATGTTTGAGGTCACCTTGTTTTTATACCATCAGTGTTTTGAGATCAATAAACTTTGAATGACATGTAGATTACAATCACTGGGGAGTTTGAAGGAGCCTATGGTGCTTTTCTTTAATCAGAGTGTTGAAGTCTGTATCCCATCTGAGTACAATGCAGATACAGATTCATTTTCCTGATCTGTTTACTACTTTCCCCAACTCTGTATACTTCCTGTTCTAAATTATGTGGCATGGTTACATGTGAAGGGACATCCCTACCTGTGAAGAACCCATTTGTGTCAGACCTACTGGTTATCTTCATGCAAGGAGAAAGGATTGTACCTGCCCACCCCTAGCATTTATAAAGGTGCTGTAGGATGCTGCTGAATGTAAAAAGATGCAGTCCTGATGCCTTGCTTGCCCTCAGGATTGTGGCAATTCATTCCTGACAACCCCATGGACATTCCTAGTGCCAGTCAGAGGTGCTTATACTCTCCTTTCTGCAGAACTGCTAGCTTCTGCTTTCAGAAGTATTCTTAGCTGAGAGGTACCAGTTTTATTCTTTTGGGGAGAGACTAAATGCATTTCTTGAGACCAGTGATAAGATTTTAGATGCCTTATCTGCACAGTGGCCTGTTTTCCCAGTAGAAGGGAGAGAAGAGTGATTACTGCAAATAATGGCAATATTCTTAGGTTCCTGCAGGCTTTTCACAATGCAGATTTCTAGTGGTTTTCTTATAAATAGTGGTTCTCTTACAAATTACAGCTGATCTTTAGGAGAAGAGGAGCTGGAACTCTGGTCTCATTCTCTGTCGATTTTCTCTGCTCTGTTTCAAGAGATGATGCCTCTCAGCAGCATTGCCTCTTTTTAGCAGACACATGACTTTGCATAGTTCAGAGCTGCCTAAGTGGAGATGTCAGGATGTCAGAGACTGACAGTGCTGCTTATGCCACAAGGAGAGTAAGACAGATGGGTTTAACATCACGGCAGACTGTAACTGTCTAGTTTCACATGCTCAGCTTAATCATGATGACAAAGGGCAATCAGTTTTAGCCAAGGCAATTAATTTACTTAAGTCCCTCTTGACAGTTCAGCTAAAAATTTTTACTGGAGTCCTCTCCATAGGGAAAGGTGCCTGGGAAGGCACTATACATTACAGCAACACAGCTGACTGTGGACAGTAACTGGGACCAGCAGCACAGCATAATTTTTATACCTTTAGAGAGCAAGTATTCAGCACTTTTGGCTTGATCTTCTATAGTACAAGTAGAGACTATCTCCAAGTTGTGTACACAAGAGATGAGGAGCTGGAGAGGGAGTTTGGGAGAGTACCTCACTTATATTTGAAAATGTAAGGCTAGGTAGCTGTTCTTCTCTGCCTGGCTGCTGTGGCAAGAGTGAGGGTAAATTTGTGGGAGGTGTGTAAATTTATGGGTTGTGGGATCAGAACCTTTTGCTAAACTTAGGTCATTGAGATATTTTAGCCGAAAAGGGCTACCTCACTGAAAGCCTCTGTTGTCTATCTGTTTTTCAAAGTAAACACCAAAAAGGAAATCAGAATACTTTAGAAAGCATCTTTGTAGCTACTTCTTCAGCTATAAAAATCATGTTTTCAACATGGAGTTGTGTGGCTGGCTTCAAGAGCCCTCTGGGAAGGCTGAAAATGGAATCACAATGCAATCGCCCTTGTGTTGGGAGGTTCTATAAGAAAATGCCTATATGCTTTCCTTATTCTCTCAACAAGCTGCTTAAGGTAGTCTGCCTGCTTTGCTTACACTACTGGGTGGTCCTACATCCCATTTCCCTTTATCCATTTTCCCCACTGTCTTGTTCCTCCTTTTCCATCACTGTCTTCTCCAAACTCATGCTGGTAAGACCCTTTATAACGTAACGCTAGTACTGTATGATATATAGCTTTAAGACTGAAAACAGCACTACAAATTAAGGTGAGAAGGCATGGATCAGAGCTATAGCTTAGTCCAGCCATCCTTCCCAAAATAAGCATTCTTGCTCTGACACCACTCTGATTTTCTTCAGCAGTGTCACAGGGCATACCTTGTGTGTACTTTTCCTTACCTTTGGATACACAGTGCGTCTAATCCTGTCTTATCAGGGTTTACTGGAGGTGCTGATCCCTGAGGAGATATAATGTTCAGAGGCTCTTTGATGGTCTCATTGTTTTTGAGTGAACCTGTGATAAGAGAAAGCCAAGAGGGTGTTAGATCAGACATTTTCTTAAGGGTCACCTTTACTTTTACTGTAGGTAGTGGTTTGCTTACACCAAAGGCAACAGGCAGACCACAGACAAAGATGGCTACGTTTTTACTTGGATTTTCAAACAACACTGTAGTGCCATCAGCTTGTGTAGCGCAAAATTGTACAACCTTTGCCAAAGCTGCAAATGCAATTGAGAAAAGGTAAAGGTAGACATATCATACCAATCCTTATTATAGGTAGCATTCGCTCCACTGAAAACTGAGTCCCAATAGTGATTTTCAGTGCAATTCTTTAAGCAGAAAAGGCTGGTTTCCCAAGTCAGAGCTTTGTTACCACTCTGCTTTCAGGTACAGTAGATGTTCAGTTAAATCAAGGCTAGATTTGGGTGAGACAGGAGCTTTACTTTTAATTGCTTCTCCAGTTACCCTCAGATGAACCTCTGATCCTTTCAAAGGGAGCCAAAGTTGTAGTAAGTCCATGGCTTGCTTCTGCAGTGCTTGGCAGGAGAGGATGCATCTCACTTTTTAAATGAAACCTCTTGTTTGAGGCTTGTTGATAAATGGGCTTGTTATTTTTCGTTAGAAGTATTCTGGTCTAAGCTATAATTCTGTTTGCATTTCAAACTGATGACAGCACAGGCAGGTCAATGCTCTGACTGGACCTAGTTTCTGATGCACCATTTTAATCAACACTATGGAATTTCAGAGGGAAAAGGCTAAAGCCAGACTTTTAAAACTCCCCAAACCAGTGCCAAGAGCTAGTTTGAGTTATTCTCTTTGCCTTTTGAATAGATAAAACGTTTTATCCTTCTGTCAGAAGACATTGCTTAAAAAAAAACCCCACCAACTTTTTCCATTTAAAGGAAAGCACATATGTGTTACAGCTTCTAGGCTATAAGTCAAAACTAGGTTGGTGCAAAGGGTGCCTATATAAAAGCCTTTATCTCTACTGGATTTGCATTGTTTTACTTTATTTTTCTTATTCTCATTTCTTGAGTCTTTTTTTCCCATTTTGTATCCTACTCTGTATTTTTCCCTGTATGTTTCCATCTCTTCCTTTCTTCTTTCCTTCCCCTCTCCTAGCCCCCAGTCATTCCCTAAGAAAAATGAGAACAGGTTAGCATCTGAGCTTGAGTCAGACTCTAGGATAGCTGCTGTTCAAACGGGTTTGAAGTCAAGATAAAAGAGCTCACCCATCCCTTGCTTCCATGCATGTCAGCAAACGCTGTCAGAAGAGTTTCCTACTACAAATGATGCTGCTGTAGAAGCACCCGCTGTCCATTTTCAGGGAGAGGGAATGGAATCAGTGGAGTAGAGGGAGATGGTGGAATAGCAGCTTACACAATCCTAGCTGAATTTAAAAGCTGTAGCTCTGAGCTGGACTTGCTACAATCAGATTGGAGAAAAAGCTATTGCTCCTAGCCCAGGTCTTGCTGTACAGACTGGAGAAAAGAAACGTTCCCACTGTGTCCTGAACAATTGCAGATATGGAAGAAAAAGCCCTGGTTGGCACAGATCCTGTTTCAGCAGTGGTAACAGAGGGGAGCATAAGAGAAGTGCAGTTCAGCATCTGTGGACGCCTTTAAGCTGCCAAGAGACAAGCCCTTCTTTCACCTTGTCCTTCCTCAATGACACTGGCTAGACAAGGAGGGATGGCCTCCTGTGCTGTTGTCCTGATGCTGTGATGCTGCAGATCTCTGGAGAAGGTGCATCCTGTTGTGCTGGTCCTGCCGCAGTGGCACCAGCAGGGGAGAGGACCTCCTCAGCAGTGCTCTGCACGCAATGACACTCGGAGAGTAAGAAAGAGCTTGAGTCTCATCTGTGTTTGCTCGGCAGCAGTGCTCTCAGAAGGAAGGGAGAAAATGGCTTTGCTCTTATCCTGGAGCTGTGCTGGCAGAGTGGAGAGCAGCTCTGCTCTGGCACAGGCGACACTCAGTTTATCCACAGACCTCACTGCAATAGTAGCAGAATATTAAACAGGAGCTCTCCTTTGTTGCTGTCTGCTTGGAAACTTGGAGAAGGGAGAGAACTTTCCTTCTATTCATACCACAGGGCTGAATGGGCCTTTATACGACTGAAATAGCATGGGTCCCTTGGCGAGGCAAGCAGGAGACACCTATTTTCATGGGGATATTTCCCAATCCTCCTTTATTTTGTGGTGGCTAATGTCTGTATTTGTTTTGTTAGGAATCTGTGTCTGGTTTCAGGGACTGAAGCAGTGTGCTCAACACTAAATAACAAAGCAACAGCTTTTAGTGACCTGCATAGCACTCAAACAAGAGGAGTAGTGTTGTATCATTTTGAGTCATGCAGCTAGCCAAAGCTCAGAGTCCAGTGTGTTGTTTCTGTTAAGATTATAATCAGAAGGTAGGATAGGTATCTTCACTGTGATTCCTTTTGTTTACAAGCAGCTATACAATTCAGTTTCTCTGAACAACTGGGAGGTGAAGCAAAGGGCATTTTCTGTGTTCATAGTTCTAGGTATCTCTCACTGACCATTTAGATTGAAACCACTTCCAGGTTTTCTTGCAGCCCTATTTCCAGTTCTTCTGAGTTTGTTGCAATAACTGAGTGAAAGCCTGGCCTTGCTCTGTACTGTTCAAAGTCAGAGAAAACCAACTTGTTTCATTTCTACTGAAGCTGTGGCTGGGGGCATTTATGTTCTAGGTGTTGTTCTTTATTTCAGTCTCCTAGTTCCAAGGGAGTTTAGGTGTTTCTTACAGCTGTCTTCAATGCAAGGTGGCAGCAGCTGCATTTTCAGAGAATTCTTGCTCCCCTCTCATAACAGTCCATTGCAATTTCCACAGGCTTAGTTCCTAAACATATTGCTCTGGTTTTGCTGACTGTGTCCTCTACATGCTGCTCAGCTTGCCATATTTTTCTCTTGGAGAGCATAGAGGTGGCAGAGCCAGGTCCCACATCTGTACAGGTTCTCTGTCATGAAGCACGTTTAAACATCTCCAACCATTTTGCATTTCCAGGCTGTACAAACAAGGATGGCATCCCTCTGCCAGCTGCACCATAGGGGAGAAGTGTTCTCTATGTTTACAGCTGATCTGTGTTCTACTTTCCCTCTCCCTTTTCTAATCTCATCGACTCTTATTGTTCCTCATCTGACTAGAAAAGGAAACAAAATGCTTTTCGGGTCAGTACTTACCTGTAGCATGCCCCATATGCATTGACTCTCTCAAAGTCTTCCTTTTCCCTCTGTTAGGCATCCTCATTGACCTGTAGTACCTGGAATTTCTTTGAATGGCAATGTAATGTGTATGAGAGTCCATCTCGTGAGTCTCCAGGTCAGCACCTTCTGACTCTTCCTCACCTTCAGAGACTGAACCAGACTCTCTCAGTACCTGCTGAGAAAGACCCTGCCAGAGCCCATCAGTGGACACCCTGCAGGTGGCTTCTCTCCTGTGCCCATCCATGGCTTTCAGGTTTTGTCTCTATGGCAACTGAGATGATGGATCAGCAGCAGAAGACAAATAGCCTCCACAACTCCATCCACTTTATCTGAGTTAGAGCTGGAGTTGGACAGAGAGGACAAAGTTCTGGTTAGTTTAATATGCAAGGTATTCTAGAAGGTAAGTATCTAAATTTTTTTTACTGGGTCTCCTGCAATCTCTGAACTCATGTGCCACAAACAGTTTTCTTGCCTGCCCTCAGCTGACTTTGGGACACTGGGGACAGCTGGGACTTGATCTGTGAATCTTCTGCTTTCCAAAATATTTGAGGGCCCTGTGTTTTGTCCTTATAAAGGGAGGTTCACTACCTAAAGTCATGCAGTAGGCCTGAGTTATTCTGTTCCCTGGCTCTACAGATGAAAGTCTGCTTTCTCCTTTCATAAACTGAACCACAGCAGCCAGCTCATAGCTGCTATATTTGGATCTGGACTTCAGTTATGCCAAGACTTTTGGACTGTTTGGAACTGGTAGTTGCTATGGGATTATTTCCAGTGTTACTGGAAGCATATGAAGGACCCATTTGTTGGCTGTGTGTTAAATTTGGTTTGTAAATTACTCTGAGGTATAGAGATTCACTAAGCCTGTTTCTGTGGTTCAGTGAAATAAACAGTTGCTGTTGGACATGGCTTGAAAAGAAAGAGGAGACTCTTTTCCTGTGCCTTTCTTACTGTCCCATGACTAAAGCTATAAAGGCTTGATCCTTGTAACTGTGATGGAAACATTTCTGTTAGCTGGACCACCATCAATTTTACATATATAATCCTTCCTAACCTTAAACTCTAACAAGTGTTTATTTTATATTTATTTCTCTTCTATAAGATATTTTATGCCTTGCCTTGAAGAGGTGAACCTGTAACAATCTCCTCTGTATCAAAGTTCCTGTGTGTTTCAAGTGGCCACCTCTTGTCCATATTACTTAGACTGGGGCAGAGACCTGTCTTTCTTTTGTGGCCTTTGCAGTGCTGACATAGTCTGCAATGCTTAGCAGATTGCTGCTGCTGTTTTCTTGAAAAAGAAGTTAAAGTTTTCACAGGAGCTGCTCACCAGTCAGAGGTTATTTCAAAACCACATAAAATCTCCTAAGGAATCTTTAGGCAAATAGATAAATGCACGTGTGTGTGTGTGTGGGAAATGCATGCATGGAGAAGACTGTCTTCCCTTTTCACTCACCTGTTGAATATGAAACTACATGATTGATTGCCATTTATGGGCTTTTGAAAAGATACTTTGCAAAGAGGGAACCTTCTGCATGGCTAAGTGAAACTCACTCAGCTGGGTTGCCCAAAGATGTAACTGTGTTAAGAAACCTTATCAACATTGTGCAGTTATCTTTGTCAGATAAGTTTTCAGTACATCAGAGGAATGAAGGATGTCCATCCTAATTAGTTTGCTGTTAGGCTACCAAACAGTCCCTAACAAACAATGTTTGACCAGAAGGAAGTATAACAGTGGGTAAGAGATTTCTATGTTTTCTAGAAGAGGCAGAGGTGAGAGGACACTTGTTCGTTTTAGTGGCTATAAACAATGTACATTTTTTTTTACTTCAATGAACTGTTATAGAGCAGAAAGTATTTCTGAAGGCAATGCTTCCAATTCTGAAATTGATACTCTAACAAATTGAGAAATCATTTAGTGATATGCCAAATAGTCCTGGCTTTTGCAGTTGCTTTAGATATATTAAAATGAGTTCAAAGGATACATTCAAATTTAGTTTTACATTATTCCGGGAGCAGTCAAACTATTCAGTGACAGAGAACGAGTGATTCAAGTGGGTGTGGACTGTAACAATCCCTGTCTGAGTGTTTGTAGTGAGTTTTTGAAGAAGGCATTTACCTCATAGTCACAGGTAGGTGACTGTCAGCTCTTGCATCAGGGGTAACACACCCCAAGTATATTCACATGCTATCTTGAGATCACAACTTGCTGCAGTGTCAGCACCTACCTGAATGTGCTTTGCAGGCAAACATCCTCATACTTCAAGAAGGCCAAAGTAGCAGTCTGTAGGAAAAAAGAAAGATGACAACAGTAAAACCAACAAGTGCTGCATGTATAGCAACACTAGACATATATACATCTTGACTCATATAATTCATCCTCCAGGAATGTGGCTGTATAGAAATTTTATTTGCCAATGGTGTTTATCAGTAAATGCCATGAATTTGTACAAGAGCAGCTGAAGTTGGGGATGTTTGGTGAAATGCTAGTAAAAAAAGTTGTAAAAGGGACTGAGGGTCATAGAGCAGATTGGACCTGGACATGTGAATGTATGTGGGGAAACAAGGAACCACTGCTGCTTCTGGGAGAGTGGAACTGGATATGTTTGCGAGGCATGGTCTGGCTGTGGATGCTAACAACTAACTGCTGGTCCCTACTGTACAAAGAGAGCTGGCTGATATGAATTCAAAGGGCATCAGGTGTATCAAAAGATCCTTTTAATCAGATCTAATCAAAGATATGCATGTTTCTAGTAACAGAAGCTGCAACCTGAAACCTGAGATTGCAACTGTGTAGACCTGCAGGTATTTCAAATGGGTTTATTCTGGGCAGAGTTTGAGCCAGATTCTGGAGAAGAAGGTATAGTCTAGCATCAGCTGATCATGTTTCCCTCTTTGAACACATCATGACATGATAGGTAGGCCCAGGTGCAAAAGCCACTGTAGAGGCAGACTGTGTATTCTGTGGGCTGTCAGCCCTTGGGAAGTCAGGCTGGCTGCCTCAGCTGTTGCTGAAACAGGAGATAGTAAGGTGCCTCAGCTGCTGGGAAGAGCCACCTCTTTCCCCTGCTGAACTTGCTGCTCCACACACCCTGACCCCTCTCTCAGCAATAGTTTTCCAGATTTCCAGTAGAGCAGAGCAGGAAGCTGGATCATGGCTGCTTTGCAGCCCCTGGTAACTTGCCACTGTGGGTAACAAGCTATTCTGTTATGACCTGAGCTGACAGCCTGTGTCTCTGGGAGGATCTTGTGCACACTTTCTTCCACTGCCACAAGGCAATCATTTGCTTGGGACTTAGCTGGCTTTCTGCACTCAGCTTTCCCTATGACAGAAAGGGTGTGGTAGGCTGAGAATAGTGTCTCTGCTTGCTCTTGGATCCAGTGCTTCACTAGCTTTCTAATTCCTCTTTAAAATGGGGAAGTGTCTTGTCTGACTGAAAAATGTTAAGTACTGCAGTAAGGAAGTATATACTTACAGAAAGCTTAATGATTTTCAAATGAAAAATGCTCAGTTTGCCAATGTTATGCAATGGTGTTGCCTAGTTTGGAAGGATAACGAAGATTGCTTAATTAATATTAGAGACAGGCTGAAATCTTCAACTATGCAACCCAGGGATGTTTCAAAGCAGGAAATAAGTATGAATACAACCTGTGTGTGTGATTGTTCTATATAGGGGCATACAGTCACAGGAGAAGAAATGCCATTACATGATTGTGTAATATGTTCCTACCATCACCAGGGACAAGATAAAAGTATTGATGTGCCTGAGTAACCACACAAAATACACAAGGATTGTGTGTCCCCAGGAGGCAGGCAGGTGCTTTCAACAGAGGGCAACGAACATCTACCACGAGTTATCTAGTGGTGTGTTAATTTTTCCATCACTTGAAATCCATCCATGACCAGATGCTTCTTATTATATATAGCTCAACAGAAAGTTTTGGAGCTTAAAGCAAAATTACTTGGCTGTAGGATTTTTATGCTATAGAAAGGCAGAAGGGCATATAATCTTTTCCCACTTTTTTGTGTTGAAGTTGTTTCAAGTATAAGCCCTATTAATGATTCATCTAGGGGATTCTGCATGCTGATTGTAGGGATGCACCTTTCAGGTACTTTTGATGAACCAGATGGAGCTCTTTTAAGATAATATTTTGTCTTCAAGCCTTCAATAGTTAACATGGCTCCTTTAATATTTCTTCTTTAAATACAATTGCGAAGTACATGCAAACACAGATTTTGCTGCATTTTGTTTCTTTCTATAGCATTTTAATGATTTCAAAAGTCTTGTGCAAACTGAAAATAAACCCTTGCCTCCCACTGCCATCAGTCCTCCATTACATCTCTGTTCATGTATTAGGCCTTGATTTCCCTCCCTCCCCTTTTTCTCTGTTGTCCCTAAACTGTTTCACCCTGCATCATAACTAGACAAAATAGTTATTTTGCTCTGTTGGGATGGGGCACAGTCCAAAATCCAGCAGCAGGTCTTACTCATCAGCTGCTGTTGTTGCTCACGTGGGTGCCGATCCCTCAAGGAGTGCCGTGCGTGGGAGGGCCCTGCTGAAGGCACTGGGCTCCACACAGGCTCAGGCCTGCTTTTGGATCGGCAGATATTTTTGTCTGAGTCAAGGGAATAGTAACACCCACAGACTTAGCCTTAGGCTCTGGCAGATTTAGCTCTTAGCAGATGTAGCTATGAATTCATTTAGCTTCATCAGTGGTTTAAGCTAATGCACAGACTTTAAGCCAGTGTAAGTGAGGCATTCTCACGTGTCCTGTTGGGTCACCCCTACCACAGAGGAACTAACTTCCAGCAGAAGGATGCACTGGCAACTGGGCATGTGAACACCTAGGGCTCTGAGCTGCCTGACTACATGTATATTCATGTTTTTGTTGTTACTGGTTGGAATAACCTTCCTTGGGAGTGTCAACAATCCTGACCCATTCTTTTAGGTGGTGGCAAGAGACAGCTAAACATATGTCCCAGTCCAAAGCAAGGTACATGACATTTCACAAAGGAATTGAAACTATTTAGGTGCAAGGCCAAGATATTTGATTAAGGCACAGAGGGTGGGGAAAAACAGAAGGAACATGAGACCAGAAAGTGAGACACAGACCAAAGATGTTCACAGAGGAAGCCAGAGAAAAGTAGACAATACATCTGAGGATGCTGACTGAAAGAAGATCAAATGGTTTGATTCCATATATTTTCAGAAAACAAACATTTTGTATTTATTTTGTAAATCAATTAAATTCTATCAGCTGTCCTCACAGAATCAAACTACAACTACTTCCAATTTTGAGAGAGTCTTTCAGGTGAGAAAAGTAAGAGAATGGCTTCATTGTCTTGATTTATGATGGCAGCTTGCTTACAGCATGCAAAACTAAGAGAATTTCTCAGTTCATTACACTTACAACAATAAAACTGTCTTGCACATATGTTACAGAGAACCTGTTTTAGAAACACTTCAGAGACTAAAATTAAATACATTGGATCTGTCTAATATAGCTTCCAGAGCTGTCTTCTCTAGGTACCATGACACCAAGAGAAGAGGGCTAGGAGAGAGAAACTAGTGCATTTTAAATGGCCAAAAATTACTCAAATAGCCTTGTTTGAGCTAAAAATGTTTCCAGAATTAAGTCTGAAATTGAGACCTTTTATAGGTAGAGGTAAGCATACATGTGTAAACATAGTATGTCCTATAAATGTACACACAACATAAAAACACACATGCTTTCACACAGCTCTCTCTGCATGAAACGTGGAATATTTACAACTAGTTTGTTTTAATTAATATATAGCAATATATACTTAATGAAACTAAACTGCATACTTTGCTGCTGCCAGCATGATTTATTTTGACTCTTTACTGATTCTTAACAATTCAAAAATAATTAAAAAGATGGGCTTTCTTGTATATTAGTTACAATTGTCATCTCTGCTTAATTCAGAAATCTGAGTGGTCCAGCTCTATTCCATGCTTCACCCCCTCTGTCTCCAGTAGTAGGCATAGCTATGGGCTATAGCAAAGATGTTAAAAATTTCTCCCTCTGGAGCTACTCTACATATGTGTATATGCACACATATAGATGCATATATAACCACAAATGCACTCTCCAGCTATGTAGTCAAGCTAATATTTAAAATGTATAGAAGAGCAGAAGTGGAAATCTACAAGCCTTTCTGGGTTTCATTACAAGCTCTTAAAACTAATTAAACAAAAACCTGACCTTCATTTTATTCCTTTCCTTAAA
This sequence comes from Bucco capensis, assembly GCA_013396975.1. Taxonomy (NCBI): domain Eukaryota; kingdom Metazoa; phylum Chordata; class Aves; order Piciformes; family Bucconidae; genus Bucco; species Bucco capensis. Next base: position 1,013,834 of record VWZO01013601.1, read on the forward strand.
TTAGTGTGCATGCAATGGTGAAAGTACATTCTTGCTTGAAGGTTTTGAGAGAGTCCTGAGCAGTAAAATTTATGAATCTTACCCTGTTCCTCTAACATCACTGACATATCTATCTGTATTAATAAGATCTGCTTCTACAGGAACCCCCTTTCCTTTTTCCTGCTGATTGTGAAATGTTATTGCCCCTGATACCATCCCTTTCCTTATTTCTGCTTAGAAGATACTAGTGAAACTGTTGCTAAGTAGCTGTAGTCTAAAGCTCATGAGGTTTTCCAGGCTTATCTGTGGAAGGTAAGTGAATATTAAAAACCAAATCACTGCTTCTCCTAGGCTAAGGGAAGTACACAATTATCAACTTGAGGGCTAGGTGCAAATCACAGGACAGCCTCAAAGCATAAGATACCAATGTACTACACAAATACACAAGAAGATCCTCAGCACTCTGCCTGGTATTCTCTTGTGTTTTAGAGGGTTACACATGAGAGTTGTGAGTTCTTGTTCCTTTTAGTTTGTTGTCTTCTGTTTGGACCATGTGAAGCCTTCTAGCCATGGAAAAATATGCAATATAAGGCTTACACTTAAAAAAATTAAAGGGCTCATATACAGAAAGTTAGTCTGTGATGGAGTGGTTTAGTCAAGAGTGCAGTACCAGAAATAATGTCCTGGGCATAATGCCTTGCAGAAAGCAGAGAAGCTTAGTGATGCCAGGATATTTAGGAAAAGGAGGTTAGCAGATGTCTTGGTTGAAGTTTTTCAAGACAGACTTGTTAGTGAGCAGGCAGGCCCAGTGTCCCTAAGGCACACAACACCTGTGCTGCTCTTGGCGGAAAAAATAACATGATATCCACTTCTATTTCTAGATTTGCTGGTTGTGTATGAGACACTTGTTACAAAAGAAATGAGCATGAGTGGTTATTTGAACAGCAGAGAGGTAAGAAATCAAAGGGGTTTTTATTTGAAAGCTTCCAGACCAAAGCAAGGGAAGAAGAAGGCTGATTTTGTTGACCAAGGAATAATAGAGCTCTCAGTTTTCCCTCCTTCAGTGGTTATTGGGTTATTGAGTGGAGGGTCCAAGGCTTATTTGTTTGGTGAATCTCCTTGCAAATTTGTAGCTGCAAGAGAGCCAGAAGAAAACAAGACATCAGAATCCTGTTGGACTGGTTTTTTACTGTTTTGAAACACCAGTCAGGTTCAGAGTGTTGTTGTGCCAGGCTATCCTTGCCAACTGCATCAAGCTAATTTCAAATAGAGATAGCCTGAATAGTTCAAAAGAGCTCTGGAAAATACTGTACTTTAAGAAAAAAGGAAGCAGTTTGGGGATTCTCTTTTCAGTTCTTCTCATTTATTATTTCCTACGTTTATGTCCCTAAGTGAAAAGCAGGCATTCTGCCTATATTTCTAGTTCCTCAGTGTCCCTGTTGCTTTTCCTAAGTTTTATTTGAGCTGACTGCAATTTCTCCTAGGAAGGAGTCCTTGTTCCAGAAATTACTCCCTTTTGGAACGGCAAAGTCCAAGTTTTGCAGCTTGAGTACCATGCTAGATCTGTTATTTTGTAGACATCTGTTTCAAAGATGATTTTGGCTAGGAAAGGGAAGGCAGGGAAGAGATGAGGCTTCTAGATTTTTAGATTTTACTGAGCCTTGTCAGTTTTTCTTATTTTAGCTCTAATGGAGCTGCTTCCATGAGGTGCTGCCTGCAAACATGAAATATTGCCTCCAGGCACTCTTGTGGGAAAAATTATAATTGCCTGTAGAAGTCACAAAAAAGCACTTCCAAAAGGAGAATTTGAGTGAAAACCCCAAGCATTGACTACATACTCAGGGCCAGATAATGGTATTTATGTACTTAAATTGTTTTATATTGTCTTGCAAGTGTCCTCTCCAAATTGTTGCAGTATGGGACAGTGGGTTTTTTTCTAGGTTGTTCTTTTCTGGCAATTCCTGTGGTGTTTCACACGTACTTCTGTATTTACAGTTGATTTGAAAGTGGATTGGATTTATCAGTCCAAATTCAAGTCTGGAGAAAACCAGATCTGAATGAAACTTCTCTTCATCTCTTAAAATGAATGTCAACCAATTAGTCCTTTCTGCAGGTTTAACAAAACATTTTTTTCCCCCTCATTATTTTAGTGCAGTTTCCTGCTTTCAGCTAGATCTGGAAGTGGCAGCTCCACTGTAACAGTTGAATTCACTGATAGCTTAAAATGTCAAGAGCTAGCTTGTTCTTATGACATTTGAGTCCCTTTTTAGTCTGTGCATTTAAAATATACATAATTGTTGGGACAGTTTACAGCTACACTACGTACACAGCAATTGATCTACTGAGAGTGAAATGAAAGATCAGCTAAGGGGAAGAATCAGCCTGGCCTTAGGAGGAAAACAAGCTGTTTCTCATATTTCTTATTTTTATTTTGTATATATATATTAAAGCAAGATCACACATAAACCTCTGCCAGGAAAAATCACAACTTGTCCTGCTCCTGGAAAAAGACACACAGTTTGATTGGTTGGTTTGGAGGATGTTTGCTGTTTAGCTGGTCACATTAATGCACATTCTGTTCAGGCTGGGTCTCCTCTCTGGCTAAGCTTCCCTCCCTGCAGTGTTTTATATGCCTGTCGAGTTGTGCCAGTGGTGTGTCTCCCATCTGTCAGCCAGTACTTCAACATTGTCATGGTTTGTGCAGTGTCTGGGTTGCACAGGATGACTTCAGTGCAACTTTGCTTTTAGAGCAAAATCTGTTCTTTCTCAGGCACTGGATTGTGCCTTTGTTTGTGGCCTGAGGCTTCCCTCTCCCACTATTCCTCTTCCAGCATCCCCCGAGAATAGGCTTTTACTCACCTGACAGTCTGGGGCTGAACCATTCTCTCATTTGCCATCAGGATGAGGTAAGTCCAACAAGTCTGGGCTAAACTCCCTCAAGCTGTTAGAAATTTGCAATTCAGTTGTAAATCCAGAGGCAAGTATGTCCTGCAGAAGATCCCTGTCCTTCAGCTCTTGTCCTTTCTGTCACTTCTGCTTAAGAGTGAAGTTTCCCTCAGACTTTGTTTGTTCAGTTTCCAGAGTCACAGCAAACATAATTTAAAGGAACAGCTTTCCCTTTACCCAGATAAGTTAGTACAAATTGCCCTGAATGTCCTTTGCACTGCTTGTGTCAAAGGCTTAATGACAGGGCATTGTTAGACCTTCCATATAAATCTTTCACAATCGAGTGAAACTTCAGCCCAAATCTGCAAACTCAAACAAGTGAGAACAGTGAATGGTATTTGCTTACTCTTTTAAGGCCCACTGGCTGAGAAGCTGCTTTTGCTTTACATTATTTACAGCCAATTGAGCTGAAATGAATGAAATGTTTACAACCATTTTTAGGTTGCCATTTTAAAATTCCTTGTGTGTTCATGTACCTGGGCACTGGGGTAGATATAACAGAGACAGCCATCTTTTATTTTAAGGCTTTTTCATAGAATCATAGAATTTTTATCGTTGGAAAAGATCTCCGAGATCAGAGCCCAACTGTCTACCCAACACTGCCTTGCTCACCACTAAATCCCAAGCACCATATCTACACATATTTCGTGTCAAAGCCTTTACTCAAATCTAGGTAGACAACTGTGTTGGTTGGTTCTGGTTTTCCTGCATATGCTATGTGATGGCACTCACAATGATCTGCTCCATAACCCTCCCTGGTACCAAGGTCAGGCTGACAAGCCTGGAGTTCCCCAGATCATCCCTCTGGCCCTTTTTGTAGATTGGCATCACATTGGCTAGTCTCCAGTCATTTTGGATCTGTTAATCCAAATGCATGTTAGTTTTCTCCTGTGAAATACTTTGATTTCTTGTTCAGGTTTTGTTTACATCTGCTGTTCTCTCCATTTACCTCGTTTGCTCTTATTTGAATGTCCCTCTTCTGCAGGCAGTTAGGGCCTAATGCTTCAAAGGAAGATAAATAATACTGCAATTCCTGTGGATACCTATGCAGTGCTATGCTTGAGAGAGGTATTCCCTCATTCTTGGATAATTCATTTGATATTTTTAAGCTTGCACTTTGAATGACTCTTACAAAGAGCATCATATTGCCTGCTGAATTTGCTGCCAAGTGCCTTGTTTATCTCAAAATATTCTAATTGGTCACAACATTAATCTATTCCTTTTAAAATGTAGCTGTATGCCCAGTCTAGTCTGTGGAATGCCAAATGTTCACTGAGTAAAGCTTTGTTTAATCTGAGGTCAGTCATCATAGTGTCATGGTCACCAGTGTGAGTGTCCCTTTACATTAGCTGAGGGCCTGGCCTGAGCATAGAGGATTGTCAGTAATCCTGTAATGATTAATCAAGGTCACCACCAGACCTGTGCACTCCTGGTCTGTGAGCTAGTGTGGCATTAAGGCCTAGCTTCCCGTGTGAAGGTAATACAGGCACGAGAATAAGGGATGCACTGGAATTTGGACTCCTCTCAGTTGCAAGCATACCTCCAGGGTGGAGCTAGCATTGTGCTTCACATTCGCCTATACGAGCATCCCAGCACTGGCAGAGTACATGAAGCAGAGGACTCTGGTTTTATTGCATTTTTCAGTCATTAAATCGCTCCAGTGACTCATTCCTGGTGTTACTATTTTGAGGGCTAAATAAATCCTGCTTTTACAATCCCCTTTTTGAGTGTAACTCTTACCACCTCTCTTCCTTTGCTTCCCATAGATTGTGGAATTCGTTTTGTTAAAGAAAGTAAGTGCATTTATTCTGTTCCAAATGGGCAAAGTAAACAGGAAAATGGTGTAATGTTTATCATAGGCAGGTTGTCTATTGGATGCTGTCTCTCTGAGTAAGGAAGCTTCCAGGTGACAAAGCCACAACCTACTATGGAGCATCAGAAGGCTTACAGGTCCACTATGGGCGGTGTTGTTGCCATAAGGATTGAGTGAGTAGTTTTTTGGATTTTGCCCAATCTTTCAAGGAGTGGAAATAAGTTGTAAAAGACTATTATTTTCTGGGAGAGAAACACTGGCAGCACAATTTCTTGCTTACTACTCCTGATGGAAGTCAAAAGTAATTCAACTGAAGTCAGTGGAGTGTGAAATGAGTACCTGCTCCTCATACCTGTTACTTTTACAGCTGATAAGGATAGTGAGGTGCTGGTTTCAGGTGTGTATAAAGGCTCATCTCCTTAACTAGAAATGGATCCCCCAGAAAACAGTGGATGTTTCCTTGTCCAGTGAATCCTGTTGTCCAAAAAGCTCTGCCATTAGCATTTGCATGTTACATTAATTGTTATTACTTTGGCTTGTCGTGCCCCCACACACACTCCCCCCTGCAGCTTCTGACAGAGCAGACTTCTAGTCAGATCCTAGGTCTATAGGATTTCTGTTCTGCACAAATGATCCCATGTTCCCTAGAGTCTGGAGAGTAGCCCATTATGTTTTAACTGAAAATTTGCAAAACCATGTAATTGCTCTCTCACATGGCCTGGTTCCATAGAAGACCTCTTGATTTTAACTATAGCTGCCTGAAAACAGCTGCCATAGCACAGGAAAACCACTGAATTAGCTGAGCCAGGCTTGCCTTCCTTATAGAATAAGGAAACCAATGATTCAAGTTTGAACATTTTGCAAGGGAAATATATACTGACAATTTTTAGTGGACTAGGTATCACTTATTAAATGTAACCTCTCTTGAATTCACTTCACATATGCTCACAAGCATTAGCTTCTGAATTATTTTTCTTAGCCTTCACTTGCAGCTCTTGCTCTCTCTTTCCTAAGAGGTGGCACTCGAAATTGAACATGGTCCTCCAAATGCAAATGCTCCATTGTTCAGGATTCTGTCATTATATTATCTTCTGCATTATTTTTATATCCTCTTATTAATGCTCCCACACACCCCATTTGCATTTTTTAACCTTTTTAAAAAAAGTTTTCATTACAACAATCAGGTATAAGGGCAATGATGTAAGCATGGAAGAATAGAAATGTAAAGCTTGATTCTCTTCAAACCCATACCCATTTTAAACTTCATTGGTGACATTGATTTTGATTCACACCAAAAGGAAAGGGAAAGAGGGAGGATGAAACTTATCATGTCTGCACTGAGACATCCATTTCTGATAAGTAGCAAGGAATGGTTTTGTAAAATCATTGCAGGGCAGTAAGTTTTTTGGAAAAAGCACTTTCTTATATCAGGAAGGAGTCTTTTTTGCAGATAGAGGACTGTGGAATGGCCTAGTGTCTGAAGAGCAGTGCTGGAAAGCTGTATACTGGCAGCATTTGGCAGTGGCCATGGAGAGAAAGCTCCACAGGTTGCCCACGTGTTGACTCTGTGGTGTCACAGGCACTGGGGTTCACCTATGTTACCCTCACAACAGGACTAATCAGTGCATTTTTCATTTGGGGAGTAGTTTAAGCCACTCTAGGCTGTTATGTTCTGCACAGCCATGTCTGATATCTGCCCTGGGGAGTGGGCAAAGGCATGGCACCCTAGCTGGCTGCAGAGGAAAGTGGGAATCTTGCTTGGGGAGGAAGAGATGATAAAGGGAGATGGGAGGTGGTCAGAGGCAAGGCTACTCTGCCATCATAGACCAGAGAACCATTATCACCACAGAAATTTATGTTTGGGACTTCTCACTCTAAGAAGAGATGGGCAACCAATCTTAAGTTGCAGCTGGACAAGGTGATTTCTATTAAACAAGAGCTTACAGGTTGTCTGGCTGCAGAAGTGTGTGACTAAGAGCATCACCTGAGAAATGCTGCTATTAGCCATGGAGCAGAAAGAAGGTGAAGAAATCCACAGAGCAATCATTCATTTGTGGCCTCTTCAGTGTCTCCCTTCCTTTGCTGCTTCTGGTTTACTTGATTCTGGATTTTCTCCAGGAGTCACTGTTAGAAGTTTTATCTGGTAGATATTAATCCTATTGTCTCTTCAGGGACTTTTCTCACATTGGCTAATGTTTGATTCCAGGTAAAGTGAGATACAAATGCCTTCAGGCTTTTCTTGTGTATCTCAGTCAAGGGAATCCTTTACTTGACCAGGTAGGCAAGGTTTGTAAACACAGAGTGTGGTTTTACCATACAGCTCATTTGATCTAATGGCTGCCAGTCAGAGCCACGAGTCTGCTCCTCCTGTCAACAACTCCATGCTCCTACTCCCTCTTCTACTGCAGATTCTGCTGCCTGTTTGATTTTTGCTGACATAGCCCAGCACAATGACCTTGCAGAAAACTTTGCTCTTTCCCCCCCGCCCCCGGATTACTTTTCAGCCAGACTGACATTCTCTGATGGCTTGCCAAGGTAAGATGAGTGTCAATGCTGGCAAAAGAAGGGTTATGAGGTTGCTTAAGAGAGAGGAATGATAGTCATTACATTAATTTAGTTGGCTGGCTTGTTGATTGGTTGTAAATCCACACCTTTGCAACTCTCTGCTTGGCTTGCACGGTTCAACCAAAACTGCCATCAAACAATGAGAATTTTCTTCCTCCTTTTTCATTAGCAGCAAGATCTATTTGTGGGGTTGTCATTTTCATTTTTCTCAGATCAGTTCAAAGACAAAAATGCACTAATGGCAGCAATGGAAGCACAATAGAAAAGGGGAAAGCAAGAGAAAGAGCAAGGAGTGGGATAGAAGATATCTCTGACAGCAGTAATAACATTAGATCAGTAGTACAAGGTAGTCATGAAATCTTTTGCTTGGGTCCTTCCAGCAGCTGCCAGTACAGCCTCCAAGGGCCAGAGCACAGCTGGGAGAAGGGGTGATGCCATCCTTGTCTTCCTCAGCTGTGACCCTAAGGTCCATACACTCCTCTGTAGCTCATAGACTGCAGCTGCTGGAATGTTTGGCTCTGGCAGCACCTCCACAGAGGCTGCTGGGAGCTGCATCTACATGCACCACCACATCTTTCCTGTACCACTGCCTGGGGACTCTGCCTTAACCCATTTCTTCATCCAGACACAACATACTGATGGATTAGAGGTGTGTGGAGCCAGCAGACAAGCATATCATCACAGCACCATCACCTGCTGGTTACAACCAATTTCTGGATTCTTTTGGTAAGCTTTGCCAGAGGCCAGGAGTATTCCGAGAGGAAGCACTGCAAGTCTCATGCTGGGACCAGAGGAACTTTCTTGTCAGCACAAGGGGACAAGAGGACCAAGAAATAAGACAGCATACTGAACTGTATAACCATTAGAAACAAGAGCTTTTCCACAGTGCTGTGGATGTACACATGTAGAAATATGCTGTTTAATTACTATGGTGATGTAGAAGTCATTCCCCAGTCCTTGTCCAGCTCATGTGGAGCCTCCCCTTTTACGCAAAACAGGTTTGCTATTTAAATGTCAGCTTGTGTATACATGCCAACTGCTAGCTTATTTGGAGATTCAAGACAGGTGATATTGCTGTCAATACAATTTTGCAGGTTGGAGACTAGTTGGTAAGAGTGTGGTGAGCCTCCCTTTTATCTAATCCAATAGGAGTGCTTTTTGTTTTGTTGGGTTTTTCTCCCCCCCTTTGACGTGACTTCCAGGACACAGGGTGAAAGAGGTATTTATTTTTCTTCTTTTTGTCCTTTTTTTTAAACCCTTTTTCATAACAGGGGACATTGCTAGGAACTGAAAGGATAAATATAACATTTTGTAGGTTCAAGTAGGAGTGAAGTTTGTATATTCCTCCACCAACTTTATGCTTAGAAAAATACTGCTGTTTCATGTAATTCCTCTCTAGTGCTAAGAAAACCTGGTCTTTAAGGCACAGGAGCTACAGCCAGGCTGAGCCACAATATTTTAAAGGCAGAACTTATTTATCATTTAAGAAAGCATGTACTGGGGAGACTAAAAATCCCCTTGTAAGTGTGGTGTGAAGTTTTTACCGCAAGAAAAACTTTCTGTTTCTGATGTGGTTTAAAAGTTTAATCCAACTGGCTGCTAGATTAGAGTAATTCCAGTTTTGTGCCTTTTCAGTTTCGAATTCTGAATGTTTTTGTTTGCTTAAAGTTTATTTTTTTCAGATCTTGATGATAATTCTCCTTTGTCTTTACGTTGTGGGTAATTTATTTGACTAAATGTGTGCTATGTGGCTTGTTAAGAAATCTCATAGCCCAGATTTAGTGTAGGATGTGGTCTAGGGCCATAAAAGGCTGGAGATGGAGTGTTCTGATGCTGGGCTATGCCCTGAAGTAGGTACCATCACACTGTTTAGCTGGGAGGAAAGGCATGCAGGCAGGAATACACTGTGTAGCAAGTATTCTAGAAGTAAACTAGGTCTTCTGTTTCTTAGTCCTATATCACTTAAAAACTCAGCCCCTCTCCCCCCATGCAATATGCCAATGGAAATATCTTGAAGTGAAACAAGAAATGCATTTGAGCATAGTGTTTAGTTGACTTTAAGTTTAGAAAACACTGTTAGTCTAGTCTGATGTTAGGTAGAGAGTGATCAGACCTGGATTGTTGGGCTTAACCTAATGAAAAATTCTGCTTTTTAAGGCTTCACATGAATGACTCAGGGTTTTTTGTATGTATTTTCCCCCCAAAACTTCCCTGCATGAGTCTGTTTCTGTGTTTGTGAACTATCTGAATTCCTTCCAGAAGAAGCTACCTCCTGCACAGAGCTCAGAGTACTCTGATGGGGACCAAGGTATAGAGTTCAGTACATTACATTATTTCTGCTGGTTTGTTTCTAAAGGGCATACTGTCATTTCAGCTTGAATTTGTACACATTAAGGACAGGTTTATCCAGAAGCTGAGGCCAGTGAAAAAGTTGTCTTATTTAGTAACTTTTCTTGGAGAGGGTTAAAGCAAATAAATATGGAAGGGCTCATCCTGTTCTATAGACAAGTCCATGTCAGCTGCATTGAAGGACAGAAGTGGAAGGAACAAGTATCCTCTCCTGCTCTCCTCCAGCACCCATCCCTTACTGCAACCTGGGCTCCTTACAGGCATCAGATCCATCACAGATGCATTTGTTGACAAGTGTTATTTCTTTTGACTCTTCTGGTGTACTGGAAACAGTCTCTGCTTTGGAAATCATTACAAGTGTATAACTTGCAAACTGTGAGTAATGGTTTCCTGCAATTTAACTCCACCTTCCCTTATGTGTTTCTCTGGTGCCAGTCTTTCTCCCTGCCTGCCCAGTTCTGTCTGGAGGCGAGGTACTGGATCTTGGTGTAGCAGCTTCCCTGGGTTTTTGGAGAGGAATTGCAGGTAAACATCAGGCTGCCTGAAAAGGACACTTTGTGAGGATAAGCCTGGGAAACAAATTAAAATGTCCAGTAAATGCCAAAACCACAGAAAGGCATACTGGCTTCATGGCTACATGATAAATTTCCCTTCTCTGTACTAGCACCTCTGTCTGGAAAGAGGTTACCCCTTTTTTTCCTAAGAAAACATTACCATATCAAGTCCACTTCCCCTTTCTCACCCCTTTACCTCACAAAGCTACAGCTCACTTTCCTCTCCAAGGCAATTGAGTTGATACAGGACTGAGCATTTGTTGTCACTTTGTGTACAGCTCTCCAGCCTCCTGCTTGTATTTCAGGCCTTTGTGTTCCCAGAAATTTGTCTTTTTTTTCCTCTTACAGCTCTTGGTCTTTCAAAAGATATTGCCTACAAAAGATATGGTCTACAAACTTGCTGATGTGCTTAGATCATGCAGACTGCAACACTACTATCTTCTTCCTTGCAGGCCAGCTAGTGCTATTTCAGTAGGTTTAGGAACAAAGTAGCATCAGGGGCACAAGCATCCCTTGGTAATTCAATTTAGGAGGGAGTGGCATGTGTGATTTTAATTCCTGCAGTGCTAGAGTATGAGCTTTTGAACACTCTTCATGTAGTTGTCCCCTTGATGATTTTCTGTCCTGTCAATTATTTCCTACTTCTATCTTATTCAGGAAAGTGTAGCTAGGTTTTTTGCTTTTGAAAATGGGTAGAAGTCAAGAGAAAAACCGATTCTTTCCAATTAGCTGGAAGTAACTAAAGCAGAACTATTTTTTTATACATAAGCGTTTTGATTCTGTGTAAAACTCAAGCTGTGTTGACTCAGACTCTGCATGAGGATCCACAAGGGAGAAGGTAGAAGAAGCTGAATACATGACTTTGAGTGTTTAAAAAAGGATGAGAGTGTCTCTGCAGATGGATATATAGTGTGTATGTATGTGTGTATATATATGCATACAGACATAATACCCACACTGTGTGTAGGGAGTATATATACAAATGTGTGTATACGTGTATATATACACACACTCACACATAGCCCTGTTTAATTTCTGAATAGATGGAAGAGTTGCTTGATTCCAGTGTTTTCCTTGATTGTAGTTGTGGGTGCTGTGTCCAGGAACCTCAGGCTTGTTTCTATAGCAGCAATTCCCAGCCTTTTAACATAGCACCTTCCCTCAATCCCCATGTGGCAATGTGAGGAAAAGAGTTCTGTGACACCGACCCTGAGCATCTCGTGGAGGGGCTAAGAGCATGAGTAGAGATGTCTGCAGATGACAGGGTCATACAGGAAGGTCTTGGGCACAGTAGGCTCCAGGGAGGCCAGCTGTGGTGCTGGTCTCTTGACTTTGCACTGGGGGCTTTGTGATGAAGCCCAGATCTCTCTCTTGCTTGCTCTCTCCTATTTTTATTTTTGTTTTCCTCCCTGCCCTGCCCTGAAGCAGAATCGCAATATCAGAATGGCATCATGAGCAGGAATGCTAGGGAACTTGTGCTGCCTTAGACAGGCTGACTAATCTCCCTTTAAATAGTCTGAAAGCACTCTGGTGAGCTTCTGTTTCAGGATCTATGAGCCACGGCTGTGTTCCATATAAATAGCCAGATCCATGCTGGTAAGTAGTGAGCAGCACAGTTATTTGTTCTGTAAAGGTCTTTCTGTTTGCTTTGTGTTTTTGCAAGGATGGCTGTGATCAAATTCTGGTAGCATTTCTGTATGGTAGTGGTGCTGCTGCCTTTTCTCAGACTGCCATATCATCAGTGACAGCGAGGAGTGAGCAGCTAGCCTTTGGAGGCAGACTTGTGTCTCCAGTGGCTTTGCAGCTGAGTTGCAATGGGGCTGTGATTTGCTAAGGTCTGTTCAGCTGGCTTTCACTAAAACACTGGAGTACAGACCCTTTTGATTGGTGCTGTGAATTCAAGACCCTCGCTGATATTTATAGCATCTGGAAGGTAAAAGCAAGGAACAAATACTCACTGCCTAGCTTTAGATCTGGAAAGAGCATAATGTGATGGTCCTGTTAGAGGAGGATGAACTTAGATTATCTGTGTGCTAACCTGGTCACCAGCACTGTTAAAAGAAGTTAACTATGTCTGTATTAGTTATGCTAACTAACATAATCTTCCCTCTTATCTCATGGAAGAGTGGAAAGTATTCTCCAGGTAGGTACATGCACTTTGCATCTGAATAACCAATCTTCAGTTTGCCTACATCTGGTCCTGAATTAAGACAGCCTTCAAAAACATAAGGATCTGATAAATGGCCAATAGCCACTCTAGTGCTTTCAAAGATTTAGGTAAATAGGAGAATCCTCAGTGAAGAACACAGCAAGTCTTGTCTCAGCCAAGGTAGGAGGCATTTGAATTTCTTACTCATAGTGTGTTGTCATCTTCTCCCTGCCATCCTACCCACTCAATGCGTCAGAGATCACAGGCTCTTTTTCCCTCCCTCCACCACTCTGCTGAGAAGATATTCAGCCCTTCAGTTTCTGGTGCATCACATCAGAGAATTTTTCTTTCTTCCTCCACCAGTGGGTTTTTACTAGGGTTAATGAGTTCACAGGAGAGGCTTGGTGAAGAGAACAGAGGGCTGAGTGGGTCTGAGGAGAGGAAGAGAGACTATGTGGGGGCATAGCACAGAGCAGTTACTTAGAAGCAGCTTCCCTAAATATCCCCTTATGTTTGCCTCCTTTAATGTTGCTTTTAAGTCACTGTACAGATGACAAGCTTTTTGCCTGGCCAGAAGTCCCAACTGATGCTGTGGGACACCATTCAGACTGTTCTTTAATCTGAAAGGGGGAGGGATGTTCACTTTATTTTTTCATGCTCAGTGCTTACCATCCTCAAATAAGGGCACAGCTGGGATCAGGGATTTCCTTAGAGTATAATTTATGTGGGATTTTAAGCTCACCTTTGGCAAAGCAGAAGTTCTGTGCTAAGTTTTGGGAACATTATGAAGAAAGAAAGTAATGGTCTTCTGAGGGAAAACACTAAAATGTTTGATTATCAACAATCTTCTGAATTACAAAGCAAATTCACAAAAATCTCAGCCTGTGGATTTAATTACAAAGAAAAAGCCCCACAGACAACATTTTTCATTAACTGTGTTTAGTGTACTTGCCTTACATTACTCCAGTAAGTCTAACCAGGCTGTTCCTGCAGTAAGCCTGGGCTGTATTGCCAGCTAGTATGCACATATGTGTTCTTCTTGGAAAAGCACAAGAAAAAGAAAAAGCTGAGTGTGACAGAAACTATATTTCAGTGCAGGACAGGTCCTACTAGGCAAGGAGAGCAAAAAGCAGCAGGAGCTGCCCTGTCACATTTTGCAGGGCTACTGGTGGGTCAAAATTCTGTTTTTCCCTTAGCAGGATGGCTTCATTTCCTGTCTTGAAGCAAGAGACATTGTTCCGGAATGGTACCTGGAGCTATCGAATTCCAGCCCTGCTCTACCTGCCACGTTTCAGCATCATCCTGGCATTTGCTGAGGAACGAGAGGACCTGGTGGATGAACATGCCAAGCTCATCGCGATGCGCAGGGGCACGTATGACCCAAGGACACACCATGTTCAGGTATCAGTGTGGGGGGAAAGTGGGGGTGACTGCCCACCTATACAGCTCCCCTGTCCCCCAAAGAATTGAATGTTTGCCCTCTCACTGTAGAGAAAGCACTTTCTCCTCCCCAGTTATAGGAGTCAAATCTGCCTATAAATGACACAAATATCATTATAACTGCTGGGATTCAACTTAATGACTGGGCAGCTACTATGGGGACCAAAGCAGGCAGGTGCAGCAGATTTTCTGGGGATGGCTTTGACCCATCATCACAGAGCTGGGGAAGCAGATGAGAGAAATGGAACAAAAGTCCTGTTGCAACAGCAAAGATGTGGCATAAAGGCAGACATGGGGAGTGGCACAGGAATGGGGAAGAGTAAATTAGCATTTGGTGACTAGTTTTTTAAAGTCATCTTCTTAGGAGTAATTTCTGGTTTAAAAAAATTTGAGAACAGCTAGTCTCCCCACGCAAAAGAGTGTCTGGCTTGTCTGTGCCAGTGAATTGGCTATCTTATTAACCTACCAGTTATTATTAACAGTTATCTTGCTGAGTGACTGGAGGTGGTTGGTACTCTATTTATAATTAATTTTTGCATTTGGAAATGCATTAATGTCTTGGGGGAAAAGAAGAGTCATTATATTTTTCTATTCCAGTCCTTCATTGGTGACTGGTTGTCCTAGATTATAGACCCTTAAGAGGTGGTGTCTGCCTAGCAGAAGCAGCTTTTGAGTGCACCTGCAGTGTCATACCATTCAGGTAACATGGAATCATAGAAACATTTTGTGTAACCCTCTGTAATTCAGTTAAGTAGGGCTTAGTTAGTCATAAATGTAATAATTTGTGTTCACATACTAGAGTTTCTTAAAATAGAAATATCATACATTCGAAAAAGTTAATACTGGTTGAATAGAAAAAGATAAGACATGGCCAAAAAGAGTAACCCAGCAAGTCAAGGTAGAAAAGGTGATTAGTATAATCTTACTGGAAAATTCTCCTTCTTTTACCAAGCCAATATCACCATATAGGAATAATTTTCTAATTGCAATGCTAGTGTCAGAAATGTGATTGTGTTATATTTTAGTCATTTAAAGATGGATTAAAGGGTATTTTTACCTGTTCTGCAACTTTATTTTCTGTGTTGGACAAGTCAGGGTCCAAATTTCCATACCAGACAGTATAGAGCCATGCAATCAGTGCTAGCAAGGCACCCACTCACACATAGATCAAAATGGAGGAATAGGAGTCTGAATGGAAAAGAATTTGTGAGCATCCAAGATACTTGAAAAGGGCTCAATTGTCTAGCTGACTTCTAAGAAACACTTGCAGCACAGCATCTGTACAGCACACTTTGACTGCTGGGCTTGTCTGTGTGTCATAGACATATATGTCTGTGAGAATGTCTGAAAATTCAGCTACTGTAGTTTTTTTAAACAGTGTCATCAGGCACTAGCTGCGTTGAGATTAGAGCTATCATCTCAAAGTAGTAACTAAAAATGGCACAACCCACCTGTTTGGCTATGTGCATTGTCGTCCAAATAATTTTCACTTATGTTTGGCAATGTCAGTATGTTGTCTTCCCATTTCTTTCTCTCTCCACTAACTTGCTTCTCTCCTGTTCTTGCTGTGCTCTTTTATAACTTTTATCCAGGCATCCTCACACTGCAACGTGGATCTGTTTGTAATGGTGTGTTTCATTCTTGTCTCCCTCCACATGGGCCTTGGCAGTGGAATAACATGGAGACCATTGCCAGTGCACAGCTGAAAGAGCACCGATCTATGAACCCCTGTCCTGTTTATGATGAGGTCTCAGGGAAACTGATCCTATTCTTCATAGCCATCCCAGGAAAGATCTCTGAGCAGTATCAGCTCAGGACAAAGATGAACCTGGTACGTCTCTGCTATATCACTAGCATGGACCAAGGACACACCTGGAGCACTGTCCGGGATATCACCGATGCTACGATTAGCTCCGAGTACAAGAACTGGGCAACTTTTGCAGTGGGGCCAGGCCATGGATTACAGTTGCACAACGAGGCCAGGAGCCTTGTGATTCCTGCCTATGCCTATCGTATCTCGGACCCTAAGCAACACCCCACCCCTCATGCCTTCTGCTTCATCAGCTCTGACCATGGGACAACGTGGGAGATGGGGAACTTTGTGAAGAATGAGAGTGCAGTGGAGTGCCAGGTAGCAGAGGTGCACATCTGTGGCAGGAAGGTCCTCTACTGCAATGCACGGAGCAGCAGGGGAGCCAGAATCCAGGCTGTCAGCTACAACCATGGGGTGGACTTCGAGGAAGGCCAGCGGGTTGAAATGCTAGTAGAACCTCCCTCTGGGTGTCATGGAAGTATTACTGCCTTCCCACCTCCCCCTAATGCCAAATGTCAGGATAGTTGGTTGCTCTATTCTCATCCTACAGACCCAAAGGGTCGAAGAGATTTAGGAGTTTACCTCAACAAAACCCCTTTAAATCCAGTGCACTGGACAAAACCAAGCATCCTCTTTAAGGGCCTGTGTGCTTATTCAGATCTGCAGTACATGGGGATTGGGCCAGATGGCTCACCCTTGTTTGCATGCCTCTTTGAATATGGGACCCACCAACAATATGAAGAGATGATCTTTTTAATGTTTACTTTGAAGCAAGCCTTTCCATGAGAGTGCTGAATCTCGAGCCTCAAGGGATTCCATTGACAGCCCTCTCTAAACCACCTTTGCTGATCCTTCTCGTCATTGTCACTTCTCATCTTACAGCAAAAGGTTTTTGTACTCCTCTTGCACCCTTAGTTTGGTGTTGGCTTGTGGCATCTAGATTATGAAGTCTATTAAACATACTAAAATGGAAAATGTTTATTTTTGTTTTCTGTTGCCTGTTCTCTCGTCTTGCTTTTCCCTTTGGCTGATATCTTAAAAACCACATGCTCAAAAGAAGCATGTCCTTTGTATATCATGTCTTGCCTTGAGGACTTTATTAGGAACATGCACTCTGATGGTGTAGGGATTGCATGGGAACAGGTGGTAGTGATTTTATGCTAGGCAGTATTTAGTAAGCTGTGGAGAAAGTACTAGAGGGGACACTGGGCTTACTATCCTATATCTGCAGTTACCTTCTTCAGAAAATGCTTTGGTTCTGCTTAGGTGGGCTACTTTCTGCAGTCAATGTAGGACTTGCTGGCAACTCTGGCTTTTGGGGCTTACTATCTTCTCATTTCAGCAAGGCTATGGGATGCCTTGTTCTTGGGAGATTCCTTGACTATCTCTGCAGTTGATTTGGGCTTGCCTTGCTGAGTTCCCCAGGCCTCTTGGGGGGCTTCTGTCCTTCTCCTTTCTTCCCGTGCTCTATGTTACTGCTTAATTGTCCTTCTGCTTACGCTGCACTGAGAAGCTGCAATTGCTCATGTGCCACAGCCCCGCATGCTCAAGTTGTTCTCCCTCCCTGTGCAGTGACAGCAGGACCCACACAGGACATCAGGACCTACCTGTATTTGGGGATAAGGCAAGTGGCAGAAATGGCATTTTGCCTGTATTGAAACTGCAGGATCGGTAAAGGTCTGCAGAGGGAGCTCCCAATTTATAGTCAGGAGGGGAAATACTCGCTTGCCTTCCTAACACAAGTGCTAAGCTATGATCCACGCACCAACTGCTCTTATCGCTGACAGTCCAATGTCTTGCAAGCATGGCTGTTGTTACAGAGTATTATTGGCATATGAGGTAGTGTGTCAAATAACATTGCCACATGTCCAGCATACTACAAAAGCACAGGTGTTGGAGGAAAGGGACCTAACCAAGCCCACAGGGCTGTAAGAATGCTCCAGCTGCAAAGCTTTCCAATGTAGACAGATTTTCAGCAGGTTTCCAAAGGAAACTGCCCCAGTTTGGGTGTGAGAGAGAGACTATTCTGAGGCTACAGTGTGATTTGAAAGCAGCCATTTTGCAGTGAGTAGACAATGGGAGTGACCAGAAATGAGTAGATAGCAAGGGAAACATGTCAGAGCAGATGGAACTAGGAAAGCTTTACCCGTGCCTCTGGACAAGATTTTGCTTTATGAACCAAACATGTCAGAGCAGATGGAACTAGGAAAGCTTTACCCGTGCCTCTGGACAAGATTTTGCTTTATGAACCAGTCTGTGCTTGTTTGCTGAGTGCTGTATTCTGTCTGCATGCATGTAGAATAGCTCCAAGAAAAATGTTTACTTGCTCTATTGGTGAAAAAAAAAACTTGCTTTCCAGAACATTCTCAGAACACATTCCCTTTGGAGACACTAGTGTGTTACATAGGATCCTTTGCATTGTCACTGCTCAGGTCTATGAGTTTCTGCTTGCCCTGTGTCCTTACCCTTACATTTTATTACTGATAGTTTTCAGGGGTAGTGGGAGAAGGTGCCCAGATTTTTCTCACTATCTAGGTGTTTTTTTTTTCAGGGCACCTAGAGGCTTTAGGTACTAAGGGAATGAAGAGATCTCACGATCCTCACAAAGACACTTGTAATTTGCCTACCTTTTCCAAGCAGCAGGTCAGTAACATGCTGAGTTGGAGTAGCAGACTGCTACTCATAGCAGATGTGATGAGCTTGGCATGTTCATCCACCAAGTCCTCTCGTTCCTCAGCCAAGCAGTGGTTTGTGGATATCACTCATGTGCTTGTTAGATGTAGGCCAGAGTCTAGACACATCTTTGTGGCTAATAGCCTGTTACTGAGGAAATGTTATATTTAGACATACTTAGACTTCAGCAAAGCTAAATACTGTCCTATAGACTTAACCTCTCATGTCAGGCATACTATGAGATATTTTCATGACATGAAAATGTATATTTGAGAACTTTCCATCTGACCAAGCCTGGAAGTGCCTGTGCTGATGCAGTGCACAGACTGGATATATGTGGGAGTTTGGGGTGACCACTGTGCATTTCAAATGGTGCTACAGACAGTATTTATTCCCTGGGTCTGGACAGGTTGGTGAGTTCACAGCCAGTTGGTATAATACTACCTGGACAAGTGTAGCAAACCTAGTTTAGATAAAGGGTTTATTGCAATGCCTGAGAGAGAGCTTGGAATAATACCCTAACATGGGGGGGAAATGTTTGCTTTGTCTATAGACTATTAGGACTGTAGTTTTTGATTATCCAACATCAAAATATGTCCCAGTTCTTTATGACTTCATTCTCTCAAGTAAGTTTAAATGAAATACTGCTGCTGAGCTGCAGTAATCCAAAAGCTTCTGTTGAGGCTGGGTTGGATTTGTGTGACAGATGTACCCATCATTCTTTCTTTGGTTTCATGAGGGTAGCTCTTACATGGGGCTTTGTCACGACTGTGGGATGACAGTGTAGACTATTCAAAACATGTCCTATTCCTTGTGGAAACCTTTGGGCTGTGCTGGTTACATTTGTAGTATCAACTGGCATATGACTGGTACAGGCTGATAGCTTCCCCTTTATGGCAAACAGTTTAGTTTTTCTCTAGATAACTTCTTTAACCTCTTCTTCCTCAGATCTACCCACCAGCCTTCTCTAACACAGGTAAGAATGGAAAGAAAATGAATGGTATGAATATGTCCTGTAGAACAGCCTCTTGTCTCTGTGTGGGACAGAAGTTACTGCTTCAAAGAAGTTGCCTTTGGGATATGCACACGCTTGTGTGCTTGCTCATGCAGGGACCAGTCCTTCTCCAGCACTGCAGAGTTCATTTGCCAGCTCTGTGAGAAGTAAAACAGATGCCATTTGTTGTGAAGGAGCCATTGGGGATTATAGAGCTGTTTATATTAGGGGATTGAGATTTGCCATTTGACCAGCTGGAGCTGTACTGTGCTTTCTTTTAGGAACAAGAAATACTTGGAGAAAGCAGCCTGCACCTCTTATTGCCACAATCATCATACATGTTTGAATCCCATGCCCTTGTTTATGTCCCCAAGTCAAGGAGTTCTGTGTGGATATAGAAGGGATTCACACATTTGAAGGAAATAGCAGCAACTTGCTAAACACTGAAGCTGACAGCAGGATGGACAGGAGTTAAGTATAGAGCTACTCAGTCTCAGATTTCTAACCAGGGCTTCTACCTCTCTGTTTCCTTGTTTAACTTGCAATAGATCAGGAGAAACTCTCCAAACACAGCTTCATTCCATGCACAACTCACTCTGCATCCACAGATGGGTCCATTGCACGGAGAGCACTGTGAGGTCAAGCAGCAGTTTAACATTCAAACCTGTTCTGCTTCCTGTTGCAGCTGTGCTCTGGAGAAGGTGCTGTAGGTATCAGGAATCCCAAGGAGCTGATACAGGTGAGGCTAGCAGTACACTATGGCCTGGCAGGGGAGAATGAGGTTTGGAACCATACTGCAGCTTATAAGAGCTTACAGCTGTTGTCCATGCAGAGCCACCTCATGACGTTCAGCATCTGACTCCATTTACGTACCTGAATCCATGGGAGTTTGGCTTCTAAAGCCCTATGTGGATCTTCATGAAGCTGAAAGGCATGTTTGGCTGAGCTGATTTTGGTCTGTAGGCAGTGCTTGCTCAGCATGGACAGGAAGCCCTACACATTGCAATTCTGCCCATTTAGCAGGGTCCTATGCTAGCCACGCAATTTTGAATTGCTGGTGCCCACAGTTTAATTTTAATGGCAGAGATTAAACTCCACCCTTCAGAGCAGACACCTGGATAACTGAAAACACCAGGAAGGCCAGCAGGGATGAATGCTGGACTGTACTGGTTCACTCTCCCTCTCTATACCTGCAAATTCTAGTCCCTTCCAAATCAGTTATAGGCTTCTCTCTCCTGCCTTGCCACCCATGCTGTGTTCAGGGGAACCTCTCCATACATGATCCAGGTATTGTGGTTACAGTACTTCTCCTGGCTCTGGGAGGTGAAGGTTGCATAGGGCTAGCAGTGTCTCTGCCTTTCCTAGGAACTTTCCTTCTGTACTCTGAGTCACAGGCAGAGTACTGGCTCAGCTGCTTCTTTTAGGTATAGCTCAAATGTGGATGGGTCTTTAAAGGCACATTGGTTGGAGGTACAGGATACCTCCAAATACAACCAAATTTTCCATGCTGGCAGTGCCCCTATAGCAATGCCTTTGTTTGCTGCAGATGTGGCCCTCATCGCTCTGCCTTGGAGATGCAGCACTGAGCATGCCACAGATGTACAGACAAAAAAAAAAGGGAAGTGAAAGCTCCAGTTCTCCCCTCTCTGACGCAGGTTGCCAGACATGGCTTCGCTCCATTCCACCTTTGGGGATTTAGAGTAGGAAAGATCTTTTAATTCATCTCACAATAGCTTACGAGGAGTTTTGGTCACAAATCTTCAAAGCAAATCAGTCTTTAAGTCTGCTTCTATGCGTGGAAACATGCAGGAGTAATTGTTTTTTTCAGATCTTTGACGTCCTCCTCACACCTAGCTGCATGTAAGGACTAGACATGGCAGGAATAGGGCAGTTAGTGCAAGTTATCCTAATGTGTACTGTGTTTCTGATCAGTTTGAGATTTGTTTTCCATGGAAATCTGTAGTGGGTATGACAGACAGATAAGGAAAAGATGGAAACTCAAAGGGTCTGGGACAGCAGGCCATGAAAGCCTGGGGGACTGAATCATTGGGGGAGTAGAAGAGAACCTCAGATGGGACTCCTTGATATTAGGGCATGAATGGGGAGGGAAAAGCAGGGAACATGGGCTTGCTAGTCACTTCAGCTGCAGCACGAAGAGGGAGAGCGGGGGCTGCAGGAACATGTCACACTCACTCTCTGAGCTGTTTGAGTTGAGGAAGTTGTCCGTGGCTGAGTTTCCTTTCCCTCTCTGTACTATTGAAACAGGAAGCTGGTGAGCTGAAGCTGCCTGATCGTTACACAGAGACACACAGACAGCTCTGGCAGCTCCTGTGTTGCCATTCAGATTTGCTCCAGCGATGGATCAGTGCTGGTACCACGGCAACATCACTCGCTCCAGAGCCGAAGACTTACTCTCCAAAGTAGGCAAGGATGGCAGCTTCCTTGTGCGGGCCAGTGAGTCAATTCCTTCAGCATATGCACTCTGCGTGCTGTAAGTACAGCTTTCAACCTTACGCTTCACGCGGACACTTTTGTCCTCTTTTACAGGTTGTTACCCCCTGCACCCTCTCCAGCACAGTGACAAACAGCCACTGTACCCAGTGGGAAGGTGTAGCCCACATCAGAGTGTGGCTGGCTTCACCTGACTGGGTCACAGGGTAGGGAAGAGTTGAGAGCAGGGCCAGGCTGAAAAAACTCATATTCTTTTTACTGCTGTGGTTGTGCTCTGAAAGAAAACAACCTCTTGACCTCTTCAAGCCTGTTAACAGCTTGGGTCAGGTATTTATGCTTAATAAATCAAGTATTGAGTTTAGTACCCTCCAAGACACTTTTCTTGCTCTATTTCAGTGTGTGTTTGACCTATCTGCTTGTGCAATGCCGTGTCCTATTCAGTAAAAGGCTTGAAATATTTCCTGGAGCAGTGCATGATACACCTGTCCCAGGGAGGATTCTACCTGCATCATTTATGTGGCTTATATGGGAAACAGGGAGAGGAGAGAAGTGCTGGCAGCTCTGACTCCCTTCTTCTGGATTGGGCTGGAGAGCAGAGAGTAAGGCCTGCTGCCTTGGCTTTGAGAGGGGCAGGTGTTATTCCTGTAGGCAGAAGTGCAGGTTTAAGAGGAGATTGAAGTCAACAGGTGAAGGCTGAGGCATTTGACTTTGCATTATGGAGAGATAAGAGTTGCTTTCTGCTTAGGGCCCTGTTCTACCTGTCAGATTCTCTTTGCTGCCTTTGTACAGCAGATTAATAAAATTTATTTCATCCTTACCCCCATTAAATTGCAAGCAGGTTCCTCAGTATAATTTCTTTCTGAAAGTGTATTTCTTGCAGTGGTAAAGGTGGTGCTGCCATTTATAACTCTAGTCTAACTGCTTGTCTCTAAGGTCAGACTTCTGGTAACAGCACAGCCTGCTGCAGAGAAGTTTAGGGCTGGGTAGCTGCCCTGTAAGTATAGATATTGGACTGTCAGAGATCAGTGGCTGGCTAATGGAGGTGTTCACAAAGTACAGAGAGCCTCTGTGCTACCTGTTAAGATGTTTGTAATAACACGGGGAAGAGTTTTGTGTGTCTGGAGGGCTCAGAGAAAGAAGCGTGGCTGCAGAATAATAGCTGGGACAAGCAGAAGGAAGAAGGGCAGTCATGTAGTATAGGCTGGGGGCTTGAGCTGCAAGTCAGGGGACGTTTTACTAGAGTAGACTGTTGCTTTCATTGAGTGTTTTTTGATCTGTCTTGTAGCCAGTATATACACAAAATACTTTTACAGGGTGGTGGTGGTGGGGATTGTATAGAAAGGCAAAGTACTGTAAAAATGTCTACTAACATACATTAGCTCAAGTTTTTCCACTGTAAACCTGTAAGCAGCCAACTTTGAAAGCCTTTTGTGACTTGAGAGACATGGGATCAGGAAATAGAAACAATATAATGACCAGGATTTTCTGAACCGGGAGCCAAAGGTTATGTTCTTAAATCCATTCTGAGGTGACTAACATGAATGGCTTGATTAAAGAAATGGGGAGCACCCAGCCTTCTCAGCCAAGAGCAGACAGATTTGTGGTGTGAAGGACTGTTGGTAACTGTAGACTGAGAAATGTCACACAGACTTCTGTCAAAGTACCTAACAAGCTTACAGCTTATACTGGTTTGCAGTTACTTTGTGAAGGGAAAGGGTTAAAGATGATGAATAAGTCTTTCCCTCTGAATGTCATCTTGCCAAAATGCGCAGCTTTGGTGAAGCTGAAAACTTCCTTAGACATGTATCAGTTTCAGTTGTGTTACTGGCTGGAAAGTGTTTGAAGTCAGAGCTCTTCAGTTGCTTCTGTTTAAATACAAAGAGACTGGAGACAAAGAATGAGAGAGGGGAATCGAAAGCCTGGCTGCAAATGGTTTTCACAAAAAGAGAACTATGTTGAAAGTATGAAAGTGTCAACAGTGTATAGATAAGAAAAAATAAAAGCCTTGAAATTTGCTCTGAAAAAGAGGTGTCATATTCTACAAAGCTCTGATATTTATTGGGCAGATCTGTCAAAATCCAGAAAAAGCACTTATTTTTATATCCGAGAATGAAGAAGTGATTTTCTTAAAGAGCTGCTTTAGGAGAATAAGGTTTGTATAAATATAGACAAATAAGAGAGGTGTATTTGCAGGGACTTTTAAGAGCACTCCCCCTTCTTTTCTGAAACCTAGAGGAGCAGCATTTAACTTAGCAGAGAGCTGAAAGAGTCAGCAAATACAGAGAGAACGCTCCTCCCCCTGCACTGCTGTCCTCTGCTCCACTGGTCACACTGCCCCATAAAAGGCAAGACACAAAGCCATGTTCTTCCTCCTTTCTCTGTGCCTGGACCACTTGATCTGCCAGTTTATTCACATGAAACAGACTCTTTGAGGGGAATGCCTGGATCCTGAAATCAAAAAGAGCCTGCTTAACATTCACAGAGAACTGCACCTGAACTGGTATCATTCCTTCAGGGGATCTTCTGTTGGTGATTTGTGTGTGAACAGCTGTTGGATTAACCATGCTTCTAGAGAAGACCCTCAAAGGCTAGCTGCAGCTTTGGGATCCCTCTCAGGACACTACCTGTGAGAAGTCATTTCCAGCCCCCTGCGGGAGGGTTCACTTAGCACCATGCAGTCATCTTCAGGATTTCCAGGCACTTCCAACATGCACGTCATCACCTGTGCATAAATACATGCACAGTAGGAGAGGAAAGAGCAAATACAAGCCTTCCCCCCTTTCCTTCTCTGATTGTCATCTCCATGTCCTCTTCGTGATACGTTTAAGCTGAGGCTGATGCCATATTTACCACACACATAGACAACCTGAATGGTGGTTGAGCAATTCTGAATTAAATCCAGTTTTTAGGGAGGGCTTGGAATGTGACAGTAATTGGGACTACATAACTTGACAGTCAGGACACTGAAGAGAGAAAGCCTAAGGGTAGAAACAGAGTAAGAGTCCCAGTGTTCTCCCTACAGAAGCATTAAATTAGGAGATTGCTAGAGAGGATTCCAGCTTTTGAGTCTAGGAAGATGCAAGGACCATTGAGCTGGTTTGTCTATCATTTTCATAATCTATATACACACAAATTTTCTCTCATCTGCTCCATGAGCAGTTCTGCTTAGCCCTGTTTGCATATCAGCAAGAGGAAATGGTGTAAGAGGACTGCACTGACAGATAAAAATAAAAGCCATACTCTTCCTTGGGGCACATTCTTAGCTGGTGTTGATTACCCTAGACTTGGTGAAATTAGCAGTGTTGTGACAATCCAAAGCAGCTGGGAATCATGTCAGTGACTTCGAGCTCTGTACCATATCCTCAGATGTGTGAATGAATAGGTGCCTGTGAAATGGTCTTATATTGCTTCATGAAGTGGCACTGAGTGAGCTCTTGGAGCAGTTCTAATTCTTCCATTTTCTTTGCATTAGTGCCACCAAAAGATACAGGTTCTTGTGGATACATGATGAAATCCTCCTAAAGCCCTGGCAAAACTCAGCTGGGATTTATGAGTAATTTAATTTTCAATTGCTCTTTGTGACTCGTTGTACAAGGATGCTGGAAATCCTGGTGGTCTTTCTCCTGTGTGATTTTGAAAGGCATATGATGAATCGACTCACAACATACATCATTGTAAAAGAGATGAGGATATTTCATTGATCTGCTTGATCAGCTGAGGGGCTGACCTCAGCCCACATTTCATGATGATTCCACAGGTGATGTTATGCCTGATCTACAGATGTATATGTACAGTGTGCATCCACACCAGGATAGCAAGATGGGGGTTTATTTAGGTTGTTGTTTAGGATTTGTGAATGAGAATGTGCCTAGCAATAGGCTCTCTTACTGTGATGTAGATGAAATCTATTATTTGGATTTTTTCCAGGACAAGTCAGTGCACATAGTAGCCCTTCAATTTGCTCATTCATTGTTGATTTTGGCCCTGTGTCTTTTGGATTCCTGCTTTTTAATTCCTTCCTGAGACACCCACACTACTGACAGCTAAAGCCATTTGGTGTTTTCTTTCCTTCTGGCCAGAAGAGCTGAATAACTTGCTCTAAGGCTGATGCTGTTAGCACTTGCTGCAGTGACATCTGCAAACATGTCTCAATGACCAGGATCATCACTTCAGGTTTGTGTTAGGTCACAGACTCCAGGGAAAGAAATAAAGAGGAATGTTTAAAACCCTTGTGCATGAGCCTATCTATGTGTCTCAGGACATTCCAATACCTTTTCATACAGGGACAGGTGCTGTGGTGTGATTCTCTTCTGGAGATGGTCTAACCATATCTCTTCTGATCTGTTCCAGGTTCCGGAATTGCGTCTATACCTACCGAATTCTGCCTGATAAAGAAAATAAGCTAATTGTCCAGGTAAGCCATGCTGGATACTATTCTGTCCCACAGAGATGCACCTATGACCACTCACTGCCTTTTTTTTTTTTTTCCAAAGTACTTCTAACACCAAGGAAAAAAGGATATAAGGAATTACACTAATGCCCTCAGCCAGCACAGTGTTAGTGTCCAATCCACTGCTACAGAGATTTTAGTCTCTGGTCCACTTAACATATGTGCCTTCAGTTTAATGGTACTGCTGTGTTTTATATAGTTGAGAACCTCAGCCCATGGAATAACTTTTCCTCTGAAGCCATCATGGATCTTTTAAATCCAAAATTGCAGCACAAGTTACCTACACCCAGAGAATATAAATTGAGTTGTGATCTTGAGATCCAGAAAGTACCAGGATCGAGGGCAAGAGTTTCAGATCTTCTGTTTATTCCTATTCTGCTTTAGGATCCTGAACGAGCCACTTCCCCTTCCTGTATTACCTCTCAGCCCTTGTTTTCTCAATGTACATAATGAAACTTGAGGTGGGGAGGGAGGCATGGTCTCTTCCAGCCCTGACAAGTGGGCATGGGTTTACTAGAAGGCAGTGGGAACTGTAGCCTATCCATCCTCTTAGCACAGCCAGAGCTGTGTGGGCATTCCCTGTAAAATAGCAGGATAGCAGCCTGGTGCTACTAATGATGTCCTTGCTCTGTAGGGAATTCTACAGGGTATTCTGCAGGCATCATCCTGTCTGAGGGAGAATTATTGGATAGCTGCTGGATCCAGACTCCATGGAATCTTTCTGAATAAAACCTTTTGAGATCTACTAGATCTGTTAAGAAAATATGATCTACTAGAAGCACACTCAAACCGATTTGTAAGACTTTCTTGGGATCTGTGTTGTGGTTGTGAGAGATCTCCCTTGTTTTTGTGTTGTGGGATGCAGAAGGACTGTGGTGGAATACCTTTGTGTGCTGGGTTGCCAGGAGCTGTAGGTTGAATATTAGGAGCAGACTAAATAAAGCGTGTTGTTAATTCATGTTTTGAAGATAAAACACCTCCCATTTTGTGCTGCTTTATTCCAGTTCTGTGGGAGAGGCAGAAGGGGGCTGGCTCCTTCTGGCAGGAGAGAGATGCAGTGACAGTTGTAACCAAGGCTCAGAGCAAAACACTCATGTTATCTGCTGTTCTTGATATGTTGTTCTAGCTGGACCAGAATTTTTTGGTTGCTTGTCTGTTGTCTTTTGGATAAAACAAAAACTTTTTCACATATATTAAAAGATCAGATTTTTTTAAAAGAATAGTTCTCCTGTGCAAGGATATAAAACCTGTTGAATAGGAAGGAGTTTTGACATTAAAAAAAATCCCATTGAAATGGAAAAAGTCTACTAATCCTATGGAATTGGAACAGGTGTTAAAATAATACAGAAACCAGTAGATGCTTCTGAGTTTATTAAAAAAAAATACATAGGAAAGATTCAATACTAAATCCTAAGGTGAGCCTTTTTTAGTTTCAAATATGGGCTTTGGTTGTGCAATGTGACCTCTTACGCCTGCACAGTGCTCCTTCCTGAAGCTAACAAAGTTGTCTTCCTGCCCAGATCTGTTGCTGTCTGTCAGCCATTTTTCATGATGACAGCAGGTTCAGAAGATGTGTAATATCACAGCTACATACACAGCACTTGTGACATGACAGCTCTCTCTCTGCCACCCTGTAGAATTGTTTTTACGTTTAAAGCTGCAAGTTCCTTCACATTTTTTTGAGTCTTAGAGGGTAGATCTCTTTTTGTTTGTTTAATTAGACCTTGGTCCTGCACTATTGGAATGATATTCAGCATTGTTTTTTGCATGGTTAAATTCCCTGTTCAGGTGTCAGTGGCAGAAAGAGAGGTGCATATTTTTGCATTTGGGCTGAAGAAAAAAGTATTTGCATATGTCCTTCCAGCATTGTTTGGCATGCTATGTGATCTCCCATTGGGTTGCTGCAGCTGCTCTACAGCAGTTGGCATAATCAGGAATCTCTCTTACCTGCTATATCTGGAATCAAACTGGTATCTCCTCCTAAACACACCAAGCCAACCAACATAGTGGCTATGCTCATAGATTTTTTTTTTCTTTACATGCAAATAGAAATTCTTTCCCTTCTTCTCTGGGACTGCTGAATTTTCTCCTTTCGTTACTTGAGACTTCAAAATACAGCCAAAAAAATCCTGCATCCTGCGAACTCTCCTTGAAATACAGGGAGTAGAGATCTTTGTCATTAGGCTGAGAACAATTAGTCATCAAAATATCTCTGTTAAGACTCTCACTGTAGAACCATACTGAGAACTAAGAAGCTGAGACAGGAAGAGAGCAAAGAACACGCAGAGATCTAGGAGCAAGGGCACGAGGCTGGAAATCAACTGACCCTGAGATAGCTTAGGTGCTGCCTGCCTATTGGGCAACTCACAGTTGGGGTACTTTATTTTCTTCTGTGTAAAAACAAATATGATTTCCTCTTGCTCAAATAGTGAGGTATAATTAATGTGGAGTTGTTGAAAGTTTGGGATTAGCTGAATGTAATCATGCTTGTGCAAAAAGGGGCAGAGCAGCAAAGGAGTCCTTTAGAATTACAAGATCAAAGTAAACACTAAAGACAAACTAAAGACACTAAAACTCTTTCTAAGCCATCATCTATTCAGTTTTTGCCATCCAGATTCACAGGAGATAAAATTTTTCTATGCTGTCACTTAAAGCATCTGATTTATACAACTACCTCATCACTACACGTTCTTAATTCCTTGTGATTTAAGCATCTCTTCAACCAGAGGAAGTACTCTTGTTCCCATTTTACAAATGGGGAACTCAGTTTCAGTCTGAGGACTGCATTACCAAAAGTAATTTTAAATAGTTGTCCCTTGCAGACCTTACCAGGATCAGAGAGTGTGTATTATACATCATTATTCATCCTGCCTTATCTCAGATGTGCGGTCAAAGCTGTCACATAGTCAAACCTTAGTTTTATCTCTGTAGTCAGTAAGGAAAAAACAGGCTTCTGATTTGGGCAGGTCCTATTTCTCTTGCCTAAAAAGCCCGGAGAGAACACACTCAAACTGCGAGATGTGGCAAGCTGCAGTCGGATCAGGAATTCCCATTACAGCTGGCTCTTGTTCAGTGTGAGAAGACACTGAGGTCAAAAGCTGCTGTTAAAAGAACAGTAGTGTACTGCCTTTGCCTAGTGCTTTACCTATATTGCTTTTATATACTGCAATTTTAAGAGGTTGCTATCAAGAGCACAACCTGCCTCACGAGTGTGAAGGTTTTGGGGAGATGTCCTGATGGACAGATGACAGCGCTGTCAAAAATGGTGCTGTTTGTGAAGAATGCCCTTGGTAAAAGCCACTGAGAGAAAGTCAGCCCGAGTAGTTATGGGAGCAGCTTTAGTTTGTTCCTAAAGGTAGAGTCTCTTTGAGAAACTAGGACATCTGCAGAGCAAGCTTTTAGCAGCTCAGTGCCATGGAGGGATTTTACAAGGGTGTGCTCTATCCTCCTGTGCTGTCTGGCATAGTCTGGCCTCTGAATTTGAGGAAGATGCAGCCTTCCAGTGCTTTCCCGTGGGCATGATGTGATGCTTTACCTCAGTCCTGTAATCTTCCTTTTCTGTGACCCTGAACTTGAACCAGGCACATTTATCCACCACCTCAGGGCTCAGGCCTTGCCTGACCACTGCTGCTTCCTTCTGGCAAGGATGCTTTTTCCTTTTGCTTCTTGCCAACCTGATTTTTTTTTCCCCTTGTGTTACCCTTAAGTCTGCTCTCCCATTCATGCCACTAGCTGAGCTCTTGCTTCAAGTTGTGGACCTGCTTTGAAATGTTGCAGCCTGCCACCCACAATGCCTTGAATAGTATTTGTGTGTCTTGACTGCCCTGCAAGAGTGGGCAGAAATAGAGCTTGGCTTGAGTAGGAGTAGGAGCCACTCTGCATTTTCGAGCAAACTTAAAATTTAACAAAATGTATTCGGGTGAAAAGTTTGATTGTGAATTTTAGCTTTCAGAAGTTATCACAGTGTTGCCAGGATGTTGATGAAAAATGTTGTTTCAGATGGAAAAACTGGATCATCCTTTTGAAAAGATCTAGACAAGCAGTTCTGAACTTTGCACCTTCTCCTTTTTTTCTTTTCTAAATGCATGACAGAGAGGATGGTTGAATGAAGGTCATACTTTGCATATCACATGTTGCAACCCCTGTCATTTTCTTTGTAAACTTTATAAACTTTTTTCTTTTTCACTTTGTGCAAAACTGTTTGATCACCTCAGGAGTTTGGCAGTTTCTGTGGACTATACCTTGTTGTGAGGAGGAATCATGGAAAGCAACCTTGTTCTCACGCTGCATAAGAGACTGTATTGCATAAGAGACTGTATTACAGTATGGAAAACATTAGTATTTTTAAAGCTACTGCCTGTCTTTTTCTTTCCACTTCACCTTCCTGGGCTGTCCTAGCTGCCAAGCCTCTTGACAGAAAGCAGCGGTGAGCATGCATCTTTCTGTCCTCTGCTTTGTGGGTAAATGTGGGAGATGCTCATATTGCAGTTCCAGTGCCAGATCATCATTTATGTGAGCATGAGCACTGCTTGCATTCATGCTGAAATTCATCTTTGCTGCAAGGGCTTTTAAAAAACTACTTATATTTATACTTGCTCCATGTGACAGAGGAAGGGTCTGACC
The DNA here is from genome assembly GCA_013396975.1 of Bucco capensis. Taxonomy (NCBI): domain Eukaryota; kingdom Metazoa; phylum Chordata; class Aves; order Piciformes; family Bucconidae; genus Bucco; species Bucco capensis. The sequence continues at coordinate 1,044,633 of VWZO01013601.1, forward strand.
CTATTTACTTGTAGGTTTTGTTGACTTCGGTGAAAATTATTGATGCCCTGGCAATGCTGTTTTACAGTGAATGATTGTCTATCATGCTTTTATTTTTTCTGATAATTTTTTCTAGTTTAATGTGAGGCTGTGTGCAACAGGAAACAAATGGTGCTATGTGAGCAGTTAGAAAGCAGGCCAGCAGCTGTGACTCACTATATCAACTGACACTGAAGCTATAGGTTAGCGGTGTACTTGCAGCACAAGCTCCCAGAAGGTAGAAGTGCTGATAAATACTGTGTACAGGGTTTCCTGCTGAAACTCTCCCTCTCCAGCACACTTCCAGAAATGTATTTTAGGGGAAATGTAGATTTTTACTCTGTCTGCATATGGGTTGACTAAATATGCCAGAATGACTCAAATCCTCTGTCCCAGGATGGGCAATGCATACAATGAAAGGCCTGCCTGTTCACGTTAGCCAAGCCACAGGATTGTCCCTGCCTCTGGGCAGAATTTGTTCTGACTTCTGTTTATGAGTCCTTCAGGGTGGAGCTCAGCATAGAAACTTCATCTGGCACGCTAACCTGGTCTCAGAGCACAGGCATATAGCTGCCCATCCTGCCAGCATGATCTGATAAAAGCATGAGTTTAGGTCAGTTCCTGCATTCCTGATGTCACTGCTGTTGTCACCAAGGTCGGAGGCAGTGTGTGGCTGTGACTTGTGTCCTTTGTGAGCCCTCTGCAGAGAGATGCAAAGTTTTTGTCATTCTCTTTTATACTGCACTGCAATCCCCACTTGCTGTACTTCTCTGACACGTGTGGCCAAGAGAGGTTTTTCTGTAGTAAGAATTTTGTGATTTGCCTTGGATTTTGCTGATCAATCTATATCTGAACAAAACCTTTCTAGGAAATTGCATTTGAGCTGGCTTCAGTGAGAGAGAATGCAAAGCAAAATCTTTTGAGTGATGCTCACCCATTCACAACAGTGAATGACAACTTCTGTCAGAGAGCTCTCTAAAGATTTTGTACTTGCTCAAATTGATGTGAGAACCTCATGGTCTCCAGTGAGGGTGGGCACAGGCCTGCCCAGACACTGCTAGCAGGCTGCATGGAGCCTGTAACACATTCATGATCTGCTTGCAGCAAAGAGTCACTGGGCGCTATTGGCCTCCCTCTGTGTTGAAAGGTAGGAGGAGAGTGGTTAGGCACTGGAACAGGTTGCCCAGAGAAGTTGTGGATGTCCCATCCCTGGCAGTGTTCAAGGCCAGGCTGGATGTGGCCCTGGGTGACCTGGTCTAGTGATTGGCATCCCTGCTTGGTGCGGGGAGGTTGGAACTACATGATCTTTAGGGTCCCTTCCAACCTGCCCATTCTATGATTCTATGATTCTATGATTCTATGATACCAAGTGTCCCATCAAGGAGTATGCTTGGTGGGCTGGGACACACCAGTTAGACAGCCTCCTGTTCCAGGCAGGCATACACCAGTGCTAAGAAGTGCATGTATTTGGGCTAGCGTGCTTCCAACGTGAGAGCTGTGCCAGTACTGCAAGGTGTCTGCAAATGTCCCTGGGAGTCACAGGGGTGCAGCAGATGCTGCAGGGAAGGGAAAGGGACAGCAGTGTTCTGTGAAGGATAGAGGGGTACAGGAGGCTTGGAGGAAATGGTTCAGTAGGAAGCAGAGAGGAGGTCACAAAAGGGAAAAAGGTAAAAGCCAGAAGGTCCAGCCCAGCCTTGGAGTTGGGGACCCCACTGAGGAGTCAAGCTCATTGGTATGCAGAGCCACAGAGCCTTTCTGGGAAAGTGAGATTTTTATCAGTAACAGTAAACTTCAAGAAAAGTTCATTCCCAGAGTGAAACTGATTTCCTCCAGGTTACTTACTACCACAGAAAACTTGCTGTGCTTGTGGTACTCTGTTGGCAGTGAAGGGATGAGGTGACCTGAGGGTGATTACTTTTCTTGAATGGAAACAAGGGACAAGTGGACAACAAGATAATACTCAGGAGCAATGTCTCAAGACAGGGTTAGGGAAACACATTTCTAGTATGCCCAAATACATCATTTAATTATATTAATCTTAATTTTATTACTGAAAATGGTAAATATTCCAATATGAATATTTTCCAATGTAATTTAGTGTTGATTAAAGTAACTTTGCAAAACTCTTTACGTGTAGGACTGAAAATAATTTGTGGTCAGGGCTTAGCAAAGTCTGTGTACTTCATGTTTCTGCAAACTATCTGAATCTGTTTATACAAGAAAATGTTTTTTCCTCTGTTGAGCCTGACGTAGGAATAAACGTAATGCATTTCACAGGTTTGGAAAAACTGAAAGAAGCAGCATTTAATAAGAGAACTAGGTGTTTCCTGAAACTTGCACATTCCTGCTACTGAATCTCTCAGTATACAAAATTCTTCATACAAACAAACCATATCCAGCTTTTGTCTGGTTTGAACCCTTCAAGAATGTTTCCAGTTTCCTGAAAATATATTAAAAAAAAAACCACCCTATTCAGGGAAGATGACTTAAATCAGGCTAAAGTGATGATATTATTTTGTTTTTTTCAAGTTTCAAAAAATGAACTCAGATATTTGAAAGCTAATGAACACCATGAGGTTAAATCCCTTCTCCTTTTAACTGGATGTGCTTTCAAACAAAATTTCACTCCAAAGAGTGAAATGCCAAATAATATCATCCATTTTTCTTACAGTTTGCCCTCCAATAAATGTGTTATGTCATAAAGCCTTCATCACACTTAAACAATTGAGCATTGCAAATAGGCAATCTTCACTGAACGTGCAAAAGCAAATTTCAGGCTCTGCAAAATACTTGAAGATTCAGAAGACCAAGATTAGAACTGTCAGAACAGTAACCTGTTCAACAATTATTGTTTCAGAGGAATAATTGTTTCCACAAGCTTTGACCACCCACAACCACATAACCAGCAGCCCTTTCCTACCTTACTGGATCTGTCAGTTTTCATTATAAGAACTCAAGTGCACAAATATTGGAGTTTACTCTGCTCATGGACTGAGAACTATAAGAAGGTGTTTTGGTTTTTTTTAGTTGTACCAAAAAAAACCCCAAACTTTTCAAATTAGCTAGAGTCTGTGCTTGAGAGGCCAAATGTATAACTCTAAGATGAGCACCTTGGAGACACACACCTCAGCATCTCCAGGACTAGCAAAATGAAAATTTTCCTGAAATTATAAACCAATTCTAGCAGATGAGGAAAAATAATTGAAAACTTAGGCAATCAACTTTATCAACAAGAAAATACTGTCATTTTTCAGTAATCTCATGGATGTTAAGCTTTCATATTATCAGTCACATAGCATTTCATCCATTTGATGATATTATCATTTTAATATTTTATACTTCCCAAGACTTCTGATGAAGCTTCATAACTGAAATTGAAGTATCCAGGGAGATAACAATTATTTGTCTCTCAGCTATGTGGTAATGAAGCACTGTGCTTTACTGATTCCGTGCTTTGAGGCATGATGGGTCACAGAGAAAAGTACTTGCTTTCAGGCAAATCTTGAGTTGTTTTCTCAGAGAAAGAGAAGTGAATATATTGTTGGTGCTATATGAGGCTTTTTGTCCTGAGCATTTAGGATAGTGAATGAGTCTTGGAGAGCATTGTATTGAATTTATTTACAAGGAGTTTTGCAGCAAATATCACTACTTGTTACTGATAGGGTGATGTCCTGTCTTATTTAGAGATGTATCTTGATTTGCTGAGAAGATGTGGATTGCATCCCCCATGCAGAGATATAACTCATCCGGTAGGTCACAAGTAATACTTAGGCTCCAGTTAGATCTTGCACACTCAGTCTACTCTGCAACCTTAAGGTATGAGACCAATAGACCCTACATGTGCTACAGATTATTGCTGATATAAATAACATAAAAAGCTACAATCACCTTCAAATAACTACGTGTTTAATTTAAAGTATTGTCCTGGTTGCACTTGTTTTAGGTAAATGAGGTCTGTTCCACCAACACTCCTCAAATTTACCTTTGGATTGTAGCTATTTCATGAACTTCTAAAATAGATTTAGAATCCTTTAGTTTTCAGATTGCTGCATAAATGCAAAGCATGCAGGACTTGATTTCAAAAGCCAAAATTATTTAGGAGAATGAAACAGACTTTAACAAAGAGCTCAGATTCTAAGATAGCTCATTTCAAAGCCCCTCTGACAGAACAAAAATCACAGTGCAGCTTTTGGTTGTTCTCAGATCTTTGCCCTGCTGTGTGACTTCTTTTGTCTTCAATTCATAACTGCTGACAGTGTTCCATCTTGATTCTCCTCTGAAAGTCTAAATCAATTTCTTCAGTTCCATCCCAGGGCTCTAAAGCTTTTCTTTTCCAGTGTTTTAAAAGTTAATGCACAGCCCAGCTAGGTTCAGCAAATGCCATGGGCAAAGTATAGCAAAGTTCTGTATGAGCTGAGGTTTCTTTGTGTTAGCAGGGTGCTAAGCCTGAACTAAAATTGCCAGATAAATGTGTATTAGACCTCACTTTCCAAAACTTGACAGGGATGTAGTGACGTGCTATTTGAAAGTCTTAGTACAAAGTACTGTTTGTGATCGAACGCAGTAGAACCTACATGCACTAAACACTGATTCTTCACAGAGGCACCAGGCAGCCTTTCCAGAAGTTTGTCTTCATTGTATGCTGTGTTCCTGCATGTGCAAAACTAGAAACTGTGGGTTGGGTCCAATTTTAGGGGGTAAAGATTAAGAAATGTTTTTGACACTACATGTGCTATTTTTATTCCAGAGGTGCAGTTCAGGAGAGTACATAAAAGGAGAGAGTTTGAAGTGTGGATTTTATTTGCTTTTCATTTTGTGGTTAGTTTTTTGTAAATGATGGTGCTTCTTCAGGCTGGATTTTGTATCTGCTCAATCAGCAGGTATGGCTCAATGTTCCTGATTGAGTAAGGGTTTGTCTTACTCATACATTAAATGAATGAATGAAGGGACCGTCCCTCGAAAGAAAGGATGAGTGGTTGCCCTTATTGTCACAAAAATAGAGAACAGTTGCTATAGCTTAAAGCCTGAGGAAGTTTGCAGGCTGAAGTCAGGAAATTATAAAACTAAGGTGCTCACCCTTATCTGTTTATTGTTTAAGGTTTTTAAGTATGCAATCTCAGAAAGTTATGCATTATAGTGTGGTGAACGCAGCTAGTTTACATGCACTTTCTGCCTGCATCGCTTTGTTTCAGCAGTGTATCTTCTGCAAGCAGAACTTCTTTAATCTTACGTTTCCTGTTTTCCACTGGATAGTTAATGTAAGTCATGTATATTTAGTGCTCGGTGTATGTTAAAACTGGGATTCACTCAGCACAGAAGACTACAGGGAAAGCAGAGAGTTGATTACCGATCCTCCATTGTCTGCTTGCACAGGTTAGAGCAAACCCCCAGAAATATATTGTAGGACAGATGTGAGCTGAGGATCCTTGTCCTGCTGTCCAGACACAGCCAGCATAGGCATGCCTTCACCTGACTCGGGGAAAAGTTCTTTCTCATAGGTCTTCCAGCCCCACAGACTGTTGCCTGGGGATATATATATTGCTTTCCACAGAGGGAAAAGCTGAAAAGTGCTTTGGGATTTCCACTGAGAAGCAACTATCAATGACCTGCAATAGTTTTCCCAGCTCAGTTACCATCAGCAGTGAACACTGACAAAATCAGAATGATGACCTGAACAAATTGCCTTCAGAAATTACAGCTGTGTTACATTTGCTGCCTTGGTTGCCTTGCTAGCTTTTGGGGACCTGTGTTTTAAAGCTTGTCTTGGTAATCACTAGCTCTAGATACTTTATGAAGAAATGAAAATGGAAATTTTTATTTGACTTCAAGTGCTGAAGATTTCCAGTGGAAAACCAAAAAGCACAAGGCTTGTGATAAAAATTTCAAAAGTTGTTAGAAGTAGTGTCCTCAAAAACTTTTACTTAAATTCTACCCACACACTACAGAAGTGGTAAAAAAAAAATTGCCTCAAATCCCAGTGGATCTTGCTTATTCATCACCAACTCATCTGACTTGCATCTTGTAGCTAAATTTGACACAAGTCCCTCATGTTCTGTCATGGAACCAGACTGTTTTTTGCTTGTTGTTTTTGATGTAAATCTTATTTAATATAACACAGAGAAATGCTGAAAGGGTTTGTTGCTCAGGGAGTTTCTCTTGGTGCTATGAGTTGGATTATAATATGCTTTTTTGCTAAAATTTCTTTTGATGGCTAGAGTTTGAGTGTTTCATTTAGTGTGAAGGACTATCTCAAGTAGAGGGTGTTGATGCCACCTAAAATTGCATGATGTTCTTACTTGCTTCTGTCTAACTGTATTAGTCAGATAGTTGGTACTTAACATACTACTTGTGTGAACTGTGGAGTGGAATGGGGACCATAAGTAGGATGTGAGTGTATGATTTTTATGACCTATGTCTTTATCTTGTGGGAGAATGCTGGTTCAAAAGACTTCTATAGGTCCTTTACCTTCTAGAACTTCTAATAAGTTTTCCTTTAGGATGTAGACTTTTAACAAGGAACTTGACATAAACATTTGGCAGCCAGCTATACTCTACTGAATACTCCTTCCAATTTTCCTTCACTCCAACAGACTCTTCTAATTTGCAAGTGCCCCAGTTCAGCTACGGGAGCACTTCCTACCTGTGAACATGACCAATGAATGAAGCCTGGGTGGGATCACAGAGGAAGACTCTTGCAGGGCCACAAGCAATCAGAAGTGGCAGATATGACAGTCATTATCTTTTTAAGATTATTTCAAACTGGGCTGACATTCTACCCAGAGAACTTGTTAAGCATTTGAAACTGTGCATGTGCTTCCCAAGTCTTTTCTGTGACATTGCAGACAGGAAAAATTAAGAAGGCTGTTTTGGCTAAAACTGGATCAGGAGAGACTTCAGGTTTTAATCTAGGTTTACACTACACCAGACAATTTGGAAGTGAAGCCATGATGTATCTTTCTGCCTAGTTAGCAATGGAGACAAGAAGGACTATTTGCACCTGGTAGACTTGTTTCCAGCTAGCAGCAATATGATCCACATTTTATACACATATTGCAAGCAAGCAAGGAAGTAGATGCTGAATTTTAACAGATGTTCTATGCACACTAGGGTGAAAGAGAGTGAAAATTGTTTAGAGTTCCCATTTTTTTATATACATAATAAGAAAGGAATTGTGATGCAGTGCCAGTAATAGGAAACAGAGCTTGTAGAAGAGGCAGCATGTAAAGGCATCCTTTAATTGCATTTGAGGAGCAGAGGGAATTTTATAGGACGGACAACATAGTAATTGTCTTTACTTTTCCTCTTAGACTTAGATTTTTTGTTTGTTTGTTTGGTTGGTTGTCTGACTTTTAGCCAAGAACACAAGCTAGAAGTAATACATATTTACTTGTTATTAAATTGCAAAGTGTTTATTTCCTCTCAATAATCTCTTTCAGAAATTCTGAAGCTCTCTTTCCCAGACCTCTCTGATTTCCATGATTTTTCACCCAAAGTCTTATATGTAAAAGGCCACTGTAGTGAAAGTGACATGAATAAGTAAACTTGAGCATCAGGACCAAAACGTATGCAGAATGAGACAAGAAAGCCCTCATCTTCCATCTGAGACGAGACAGGGACAATTCACCTTCCGTTCTCTCCATAACTCATGAAGTTATGCAGTTTACAACTGCACTTACACTGTGTCATTCTCCCAAAAATCCACATTATTTTTTCCAGATGAGGATGTGCTGCTCTAGCTACTCACCAGCAACCTCTGCCTAGGTTCCCTGGATTCCTCCCCTTGCCTCTTCTCTTGTACTCATTTCCTCTGCTGCAAATGCTCTTGCTGAGCTTAACCCAGAATCTGAACTCCTCTGTCAGCTTGCAGGTTCCCATCACATATTAAAGTCCATTCCTTTACTGACTCTCCATATCACAGCATCCCCCTTTTCCTCAGTCACAAATTACACTTCTCCCTTCATACCCCTAGAGTTAGCCCCATTTCTTCCCAGCCTCAGGTGTTGTGTTCAAAACAAAGTGTGTTTCTGAGACAGACTGATATTTTAGGAAGTAGTTCTTTCTCCCAAGAATCACTGCCTATGATCCTGTTGTGTGAAATGCTGCTGAAATTTTTCAGCACAAGATTTGATCTAAAAATAAGAAATGTTTTCTAACAAAACTGAAACACAAACAGGTTGCTTTTAAATGCTTTAAAAAACAGTTTACCAGCAATTTCTTAGCTCTTAGGTTCAGCTCTTTAGTGAAATGTTAAAGCTTGCCTACATGAGAGCCAAAAGTAATTTTAAAAATGCCACCTAGACTTCCTAGCTAACAGACAGTCTTGAAGACAACTTTTTTCCAAACCAGGAAACCCAAGAATTTTTTTTTTTCAAATCTAAATGGGAAAAAAGCTCCTGCCAGCCTTTCACACCGAAGTAGGAGTGACCTGATTTTCAGCTTCCATTGAAGCTAGTGGGGTTTGAAAGCATTTTAAAACCTTGAAAGCTTATTGACTGTTACTGAAAAACCCATATATGGGTTTAAATACCTGTTTTAAGGCACTGTGGTTAGAAAAGATTGGCCTTAAGCAATACAACCAGATGACCAGTTTCCTAGTTCCTCCTTATGCCTTGGCTCAGGAAAGGAAAACACTTCCTCTTCCTTCTGAAGGCCCCAGACTTCCTGTGCCATCTATTTATACAGTTGTTGAAATGAACCCCAAGTTAACCACTTCCTTGCCTGGCTTAGTGTAGGCTTTCCAGCTTTTAAATCTCTTTTCACTTTGTATCTTTATACTTCTAACTTCTCTTAAAGGTATGTTCAGAGCTGCTTCACAGCAAACCCATATTTGGAGTATCTTTTTCAAGGTGTTCTGTTGGCCAGATGGCATGCCTTGGAGATAATAAAGGAGATTTAGGCTGGGCCTTTGTACACTATAAAGAGAGGAAGAGAAGATGATTTCAGCTGTACAAAAAACTGTTGAAAATTTAGGTGGATGAATTTAGAAAGGACATCACAAGATTTAAATAAAGACTGGTGGTTAAAGGCTTTACTCATACCTGTTCTCATGAAATCAAGAACCCAGAAACCTACTCAGCTTGAAGGCAGGAATAAGTTGTAGCTAGTTGTGTTAAACCATTGTACAGTGAGTCAACAGAAGATGGAAGGGAAATTGAAAACTGGAAGGACCTGCAGAACTGAGGGCAGTTCCTAGAGGACAGGAGACACCAAGGCATCCTTGTGGGAAAGGAGGTTTCCAGCCAAAAAGGGCTGGAGTCAAAAGGACATGTGAAAGATCTGAAAGTCTGTGGTTTGGGATGCAGCTGAAACAAGCATAGATGTGTTCAGTTTTAACTATCTGCAAGGATATAGCAAAATCTGGACAAAAAGGCAGATTGGCAGAGGGCCTCCTACAGTTGCAGAATTAGGGATGGCAGGAGGCCTTGCCACCTCTGAGTTCAGCATTTTTCCTGTTTTCAGTCTGAAGCGGTATCAGATGCTCACCAGCCAGCTGTGAGGAATGCTTGGGTACTCTGCACTGCAATGCTTCCAGAGAGGTAGACATGCACTCTTCCTATGTAGCCTGACATTACTGCATGGCAGGGTTCCTTGAGATCTAATCTCAGCCTCCTTTGTCCAAATTAAGCCACCCATATCTGCTGTCCTTGGGGGGCTTGCTGTACAGCTTGTTGCCATCTTCTTTAAGAGAATTCAAAACTTGTAAGACTGCTGCTGTGATGTCTCCAGGCTGTCCCTTTGCCAGACCATAGCAGTGTCTGTCTTCTGAGCTTTCCTTGTAAACCACATTTTCCAACTCTTCAGCCATCCTTGTATTTTTTTCCTTGGGACTCTCTAAGGTAATTTTACATGTTCCTTAATAACTGATGCCCCAGACTTGACACAGGAGTTCACCTAAGGCCTTATGGCACCACTTACAGCAGAAGAGTTTCTCATGTGAAATTTCCATTAATAGATACTAAAGACAGGCTTTTTCTGATGCAATTTCCCACAGTGCAGTTGCTATGCAGTCTCTGATTCACTGTTACCCAGATTCATTTGTGCAATTCTGCTGCTTTATGGTCTCTTCCCTATATTGCATATATTCTCTAGGTGTTTCCATATGCTACAGCTATTATCAACACGAAGCTGAAGTATTGGCAGTGATGCTGAAGGAGCTGCCCATGGCAGGAGAGCCTGTGCTCCATGCTGCTCTGGTGTCCTGGGAGCTGTTAGAGCATGTTTCTGGGGATGTGATGTGTTGCCGTGGAGATGACACTTGCCATCCACGTTTCAAAAGACTTGAAACAATTCACAATTGAAACAAGATCCATCCTGTGATAACCCCAAGGAAATAGTTAGTTACTAAACGAAGCCGAGGGGGGCTGATGGGGTGGGAAGTGGATTTCATTGTTGCACTCTGCTCGGGTGGCTCCAGCTTGCTCTGTGCTGCCCTGTCTTGCTCTGGTTTGTTTGCAGTACTCCCTTCAATGTCTGCTCCTTGTCTCAAAAACCAGCACAAGTATGCAGAAAGTTTAGGCTGCGTTTTGCCCTGTTTCTGTCATACAGTGTGTTTGTCTTGAGGACATTTATTCAGAGTATACCATCAATCCAATTTCTGCTAATCTGGTTGCTCTGCAACCAGATGAAGACCAACTCAATGCCAGTATTTTACTGTCCATCACTGTTTTTCCTTCCCAACCTATAAACCTTTTGCCAGAAGCTCCAGTGTGGATAAAGCATACATCCCAGTTGTGTGCTGCTCTCCTAGATTACTGGCATTGGAAATCGTTTGACCAGCCTTCAGGTAGGTCATCTAGTAACATGAGCACTAGCTGCAACATTATTGAACCAGACTATGTTAAACTGAGGTTTTGTAGGCATTATACCAGAAGCCTCAGGCACTGCTGGACTGGGAACACCCCACAGTCTGGAAGATGGTCCTATTGCCCTGTGTCTGCTAACAAAATTACAGGCTGCTGGATTTGGAGGTGCTCACATGGTACTTGTCACCAGTGGTATCTCAGCACCTTGCAGTTGCATGTCAAACAACGTGACTAACGTCTGCCATGCAGGCTTTGTTCTCAACCTTTCCCCAAGGGAAGAGAAGCAAGTGCAGCAAAGTCTTGCTTTTACTGTTCTCTGTCCCAATACAAACGACCCAATTTGTGCCTCTGTGCAGAGGGAGGCAGCACAAATCAGTGTGCCCTGCTCTCTCGGGGGTGTGGGGAAATTTGGGGTGTGCCTTGAATGGAGTGGAGCTTAATTCATAATGCAGGCAAACAGGCAGAGAGTGTTGTTGGGCATTGCTTTGTGCTAGAGGGGCACAGCCCTTCCCACATGCTTCCTCTGTTGAGGTTCTTGAAATAATAACCATTATAATACAAAAGAAAATGAGAGAATAATCCAGTGATCTTTGCTTTCACTCTCATGATGGCAAAGCTGATAGGTAGTAAGGCAGTGCTGCTTTTGCAGGGTGAGGGACAGCCCCTTGGGCTCCCCACTATGAGCAGGTGCTGAGCAGGTTTGGGGCTCCCCCGTCCTTCCATCTGTGTTTGGCCATGGCTGATCAGAGCTTCTGGCCCTCCTGGTTCCCTGTTTCCTTATTGCACTTCTCATTTTATCTGTGCAGCTGCTTGGGGCACATGCTCAGCTCCCTGCTGAATTCTGTCTTAAAATATGAAAGTGCCATCCTTTATTTTTACTGTGTGCTGTGGGCAGTTGGTCCTTTTTATCCTGCAAGGGCTTGGGGAAGGTGGGCTGTCAGAGGAGATGGCACTGCTGGGATGAAGACTGTCTCTCTTTGGGAAAGTGTGGCTGGATTCAGATGCATACAAAGCTCAGATCCTCCACATGGCCACAAATCCCAGTTATCCTTGAGTAAAGAGATGACAGGCTTCATCAAGAGAAGTGGTGGGCTGGCCGCCTGCCCAGCCAGCTAAGCTACCAGGGTAGGTGTGGTGCATTACAGTGGGGCCTCTCTGCATGTGTATCCTGCTAGACTGCACATGGGCCAAGGCTTATGGCCACTTTGGGGAATTTGAACTGGACCACAGGCTTCAATACACTCTCAAAATATGCTGCAATGAGTTAGAGGAAGGAGGTTACAAAATGCTGCTTCTGGTTGCCACAGAGACCAGCATGGTTTCAGAGACTGAACTATCCTTAGCAGCAAAAACTGCTAATTCAGACTTTCCTCCCACTTAAATCAAGGCCTGAAAAGAGCTGTGCAGGGCAACCTGACTTCATGCAGGTGTCCTGGGAGAGCAGGAGCTGAGAGACAAAACAAGGCTGAGAACAAAGTGTTTGGACATTGGCGATGGAGGGGTGCTCTGCAGGGTGGAATGAGGGGGCTGTGGGGACAGTCATTAGGCAGGGGATTCTGGGGAAGTGGGCAGACAGAAAGGTCTTGGGAAAGTGAAGTAGGAGTGTGAAGATGACTTTGGAAAGAGGAGGAGCAGAGTAGGCTGTAGTATTTCAAGAAATGGGAGAGAGCACTGATGGCAAAGCTTCCCTCCTGCAAACATGCAGATGGCAAACCCTGACCATCTTGCTTGCCCTTGATATGCACTCTGATGGGGCTGATATGTTTTTCCAAGCGCCCTTTGGGGTAGCTTAGGGCAAAGAAAACACCACAAGCCTCCTCTTTCATGAGCTCTATGGGTGCTGTAGGTGGTGGGCAGAAGGCAGACCTCACAAATTGAATCCAGAGGATGAATACTGCCTTGGGTTGGGCATGAAGGCTGTGTGTTGCCATCCCTCAGTCAGTGCTGCTAACAGTACGCTCTGGGTTGCAGGAGGACAGCTGGTCACAGTTGCATAAATAATTATAAAATGTGCATTTCAGAGCAGAGGAAGGTGCTGAAAGGAAGATGAGTAGAAAAACATGGAAGCAGTTGGCTGAACTATTCCAGGCCTGTCCTAGAGTGGTACTGTGACTTCAGGATCTTTTCATATGATGGATTAGAACTGCATGCTTTTTTTTCTTGACTGTTTTCCCTGATTCCTAGGTTTCACAGAGTCTGGGGGGACCAAGACACTATTTGTGTTAATTGGTGTAAAAGAGAAGTCATTCTGATTATACTGAGTTTGTGCTACTCTAGCAGAGCAGAATCTGGCCTATTCTGTTACGATCATGTGGAGTTTTAACCATCAATTTGTTTTAACACTTCTGGCCTCACAAACATATAATCCACTGTTTGCCCAAGCAGTGCCTTCATGCTGAATGTGAAGTTTTCCAGTGTATGAGAATAATAAATCTTGATAAATGCAGGAACACCTGAGAGAAAGAAAAGGAGGCTGGACAGGCAGAGCCTCAGAAACATCCTCCACATTTGTTATAGAAATGTCTTGCTGTGCCTTTAAAGATATGTAAGTGTAATTAAAAAAAAAGGTATTTTTTATGTCAGACTTGAAGGTACTGAAGGCTTCAAATGTGGTTCAATATTGAATGCACTGCCATAATTTCTGGACTGAGAAGAAATCTTGTTGCTGCTAGGACTCACTGAAGGTATTTTTCTGTGTTCTGCTCCCTGTGGTTTATGCTAGCATTTCTCCTGTTTCATCTCTTAGTTTTGTTACATTTGCCTTTTAAACAAAAACGCTCACAGATAATAAGAAACTGAGCAAGCAAAAATGACAAGCAAATAAGCTTGCTGAAACTTGTATTAAAACTTGGTGTACGTTAATTTTTATATCAAATCATTGCAATCCAAAAAGAAGTGAAAGCAGTATGCGTGTTAGAGGGAGAATGTCTGAAGCGTGGCTGTGTAGTAAGTTATTTCAAGCTGGAGGCAAAGCTTTAGTTTGTTATTAACTGACCATGTTTCCTGTGCAAAATCTAGCTTTATGCATGTGATGTTGCAAGTCAAGCCTGCCATTAGAGTGATCAGAACTTCCTTCTGACTGCCCACTGCTGCTGCATCCCCAGTTGTGAACAGTTCCCAGTGTTGCTCTCTTAAGTCAAGAACAACAGTTTTGTGAGGCTGGAATACATCTATCCTGCACTGTTCTGCCTCTGCTCCTTGATGTCTTGCTGTATGTGTAGGTGGAGCCTTCTTGGGTTGGTTTCTCTGGGAAAACCTTTTGTCCAGAAAAACAACATCTTGCCAGGAAAAGCGTGCCCTGTGAAGAGTGGTCAGAGCTTTGGTTACATGTTATTGTTGTTGCCTAAGGTTTGAATGGTACTTAAGTGCAGTTCTGGAGGTAATGCAGAGCTCTTTCTTTTGGTCTGGAGTTCTGTGCTGAGCCATGAAAAATAATTTCTCTGTCTTTGTTAGGGCCATTGATTGAAGCTATGGGGTAGAGCTGGAGGGATGCCAGTTATTCCTGCCTCATGAATCCAGCAGACTTACCATTTGAGCCAATGCATAGATATAATTGCTCTAAAGCTTTGCCTCTGAAGACCTTTAGGACCTTATTCCTGTGTTTTCTCTCTGCAAGTATCTGTTTCCTAAGATTAGTGGCTGGGGCTGTTCAAGAAACAGGTTTAGTCACAGTTAAAATTCAGCTGGCAAGCCTGGTGTCATGCCTGATACATTCACAGTCCTGGCTGTCCCCTGCCTCATCTTCTAAATTCTTCATCTGAGCATTTTTTTATGTGACAGTACCTTCATAGCTTGTTTCATTTGAACCTGAGCCTTTGAATCCTGGAAGTGATGCTAATGTCTAGATTTAGACATGTTTATCTTGCAATTTCACAGAAAAATGTCTTCCTGGATACCACAAAAATCTAACACAGTCCAGAGGCTTTGTGCTCAGTAAAAGAGGGAATGCAAAAATTAATTTGGGAGAATTCTTTGTTTTTAAAGTCTTCCTTTGCTTTGAAGCCAAGCAGTGACTCAAAGGAGAGAGCTCTTCTATTTGGCTTCAGTGAATCTTTGAGGTTGCCATTTTTGCTGACACTGGCTGGAACATGTGTGCATATCTGTTTGTACTGCAGGAGGCATTTTGCACAGAGTCTGTGGTCAGATGGGCAGTGAGAGCTGGGCTGGCTTTATCAGGACAGTAGTAGTGGGGTTTTCTCTCTCTATGACTTTGTTTTTCCTTTGATGAGAAGCAGTGTTTCTGTGGTAGGAAATTCCAGACCAAGATGACCTCTGTTTTTTCTTTCAGGCATCAGAGGGTGTTCCCGTGAAGTATTTTGAGACCTTGGAGGAACTGATAGAATTTTACAAGAAGGAGAACATGGGTCTGGTATGGCACCTCAAATATCCAGTGCCATGGGAAGAGGAGGAGGCTGCTGATGAACTGGAGGAGGATGCTGGTAAGAAACCTATGATGTGACTTGGTGATGCAGACCTTTGACACTTTCTGTGGACGGGAGATACACAGTGCTGCAAGGGCAATTAGAGCATGTCATGCAGTAGAATGGAGCAGGACTTAGAGAGACCTCAGCTGGCAAGATCTTGAGGCTGTGAGTCATCATGGCTCTGGGATGGTACTGCAACTGGAGGACTATTTTAGCTCACCTGAGGGAATAAATTGAGACTCTCTGCAGAAGTACATTGAATTAGATGCAGGGCTGACTAATCTGTTGTCCTTCATCTGGACTCAAGCTTATTTATGTCCAGTCATCTCAGATGTCTCTGTTGTGCCACTGTCTCAGCAGCAGAGATGCTCGCCTAGAGATTTGCAGCACATCTCTCTGCAGCAACACACAGCTGCTGTGTGTCTTGAGTTATCTGAAACTAAGCCCCTTATCTAGCCTGATTTAGAGGACATTTCAAACTGTCATAACCAGAGGGCACAGATCCCGCAGTGGCAGACAATCTAACATTATGCATAGAGACATATGTGTGATGAAGAGGTGTGTTTGGCATCATCCTAACTATTTTATATGAAATGCCACTGTGGGATCCTGACACTCACTGGTCTTGGATTGTTCTTTGGATTTTTCCTGGATCATTCCTTGTCATTGTTCTCCTGAATCCCAGGGGAAGATCATGCCCACGGAGCCATCCTTCCTGTCCTCTCTGACATCTGTCCGGAAATGACGAAATTACAATCAAACTTGTCTGAAGGACATAGTCCTGTGACAGACAGACAGGCATGGGCACTACAGTACATTGTGTGCATTTAATCAATCCAGTGGATGTCTAGGAGGAGCTGGAAGATTTTGGTATGCAATTCTCATGAAGAAATAGAACAACATTTTGCAAAGCTGCTCAGGAAAGATATTGCTGGTTTTTGGCCAGCAGCACTGAGCCTTCAGCTCTCAGGGCGGGGGAGGGAACTACAGCAAAAATAAGAAGAAAAGAGGCAAGCAGCAGGGATTGAAGTTCTAGCCAAGACTAAAAGTGCCTTTGAATAAAGAGATATTAGCACTGGGGCTGGGCTGTTCATGGACAAAATTGACTTTTGCTACGGCACTTTGATGCCATAGTGCTGGAGCCAAGTAGGGCCAATAGATATCTGGCCATCTTACAAGTAGTATTGCAGAAGTGGAAGATGAGCACCCAGATACCCTGCAGATGCACAGCCCAACTGCCATTGCTCAGTGCTGCAGGGGCTCTGTGAATCACAGCTTCTGCCAAGGATCAGTTTTGGGTATTTTGGTGTAATGAAAATTCCACCATTAGGAAATACCTAAACAAAACATCACAGCTCAACTAGCTGCATATGACAAGTGTAAAAAAAGTGCAGGAGTAATTGGTATGAAAAGAAAGGCAACCATGGCTGGGATAAATGGAGATGAACCCACTCTTCTGCCAGAAAAGGGAGATATGGAGGTGTATACAGAGCAGAAAAGCCCTCTGTGCTTCCAACTTAATACCCACAAGACAAGGCAGGATACTCAGCCCCTCTGTACTGGATTATGGAGTCTGTTTTCTTCATCTGTGTTCACTGACTTTAGCTGTCCACTTCTTTTCATTGACAGATTCTGGTGCTCTTTTGTATCATGTCCCTCCATCCATTCTGCTCCAGTAACAGATCTCCATGGCAATGCTAATGATATGGATGAGGTGCAGCTGTGTTCTCTAAGCGTTATGTTCAAAGTAACTAATTAACCTTCATAGCTTCTGTGCAGATGAGATAGTCAAACCAACTCAGATGAAGTTACAGTGCCAGGCAGAGGCATATGCTGCCTGCACATGAGGTCCAAGACTGGCAGCTTAGCCCACTGATTTTGCACCACTGACATTCCTGAGAACAGTGCTGGGCCAGTACTGAGCCCTGAAAGGGCCCTTCAGACTGGATGGATTCTGTAGTGACAGCCACTGTGTTGCAGACTCTGCCCTACCTGTGGGTGAGGGGAAGGAGGTCAAATTGCCATGCTGGAATGACTGTGCCTTTCCCTTCCTCCTTGCCAGACCTGATACCCACACCTCCTATCCTGCCCCCACGCAACATCCTCGTGGCATTACCAAGCAGCGAGACAAAGGAGGTATCTTCTCTCCCTGACAGCTCCAGGGTGGCAGATGTTAATAAACTGTCCCTTTCTGAGACACTACTCCAGCGACTACAGTACCAGGACACAAGCAGGTGAGGATGGCAAATCATAGGACTGTAGAATCAGCCTTCAGCCCAGCTCTGTGCTTTCTGGGGCCTCTCTGTCTGGGACAACTGAGGACCTGTTTGATTCAGTGACAATATTCCTCATTTATACTAATAAAGGAAGAACAGAACCAGATCTATAGTGTGTTGGCTGCTCTTTATAGTTCAGCTGTCATCTAGAAAGAAAAACAACTTTGCTGAAGTATTAAAATCACCAACAGACTTTCTCCACTGAGGTATAGTTTTCTAATATAAAGGATGGTAATACGTGAGAGAACTTGGTATATTAGCCATGTGCTTAAACTATAGAATGCATCAGCCAATCCCCAAAAAGAATAAACCTGTGTGTGGATTTCCAGGTATTCATACTTACTGATTTACTGCAGCTACAGGTCTGACTCACATTGTCCCATATGCTAGTTGTGTCAAATCTGGACATGCTCTGAAGACTTAGAGGAAGACATATGACATTATATGACTAGATCTATGAAGATTAGAAATAAAATCAAGCATGCCTGCTGGCACAGTCAGTTGGAGACTGAGGAAACAGGGGCTGTGTGTGGCAGCACAGGTCCTCAGGTCCTCTTTGGTGGGCTAGTAACAGCTGGCTGACTGGGAGAAATCCAGATTTGTTCAGCTGCCTGCACCATTTCATCTGCTAAGCAGCCAGCTGGGACTTGCTGCATCTGTCAGGGCACAAGACAGCCCTGTACAATGTGCCTGGTTCATCCTTCCTCACGGTGCTGGAGTTCAGGCACCACAGAGGCAGGAAGGAGGGAAGCATCCCATACAGCTCTTTTGGTCTCAGCCACTCCAAGGAGGAAGAGGAGAAGGTGGTCTGTGATCTGTAATCTGTGTCAGCAGTGTCCAATGGTTCTGAGATCTGCATGTTTACACTGAAATCTAAGGCAAAAACCTCCACATCTGTCTGTGCTGGTTGTGGAAGTTTCAGAAAAGTTATAGAAGTGTCTGCTGTTTGAAAGCAGAGAGAAGAACTGGCTATTGACATGTCTGTTTCTTTCACAGTGTCTCTGATGAGCATCTTAAACTCATCCAGGATTACCTAAGAGTTCACATCATCAGTGACTTTGAGATGGTACAGACTGGTTCAAGCAATCTTCCTCAGCTGAAGAAACTACTTACAGTTCTTTGCAAAGGACTCTTCAGGTAACCAGAGGCTGATTTTCAGAGGTCAGAGGAAATTCTGTAACACTGTAGTCTAATGTACCCTCAAAAACATTATATTTAGATTTCATGACCTGTGATTCTGGTTCAAAAATGTGAAATCTATATAAAAGAAATAGCTCTGATGGTGAAGTTTTCCTGTAGGTGGTTTCAGTCAGTGCAGTATTATTTATTTATGCTTTGTTTAGAAAGAAACAAAACAAAAAATGCATTGATTAACTGCATAATTTAGTAATGCATTAATGACACCCACAGAATTGTCAAGCACAAGTCATTTATGGAAACAAGCATATATTGGTGTACTGGTTTTAAATACTGATTTTCCTTCCCACTAATGCACTGTGAACCTGGATTAATTCCACTGGTGTCACTGAAGTCCAGCTCAAATGAGAAGAGAAACAAGTCTAGACACTGTAAATTTTTGACCTTTCCTATTTATAAACCTTCCAGGTCCCAAATATGAAAACTCCTATAGGGAATTAAAACCTTGCAGCATTCCCCCTTTCTCTGGTGGAAGGATGTGATTTTTTTTTCTCCTGCTGCTGGTAAGCAAATGAGATTAGTCCACACTTCTCCAGAGATCTTAGAGCACTGTGGCAGAGGCACATACTTCCACACTTGTATCTGTGGCTTGCAATATCCTTCTCTCTAGGGTATTTAGAAGTGAGGCTGGTTAGTGCTAGTGGCCTGATCTTACTCTCCTAGAGCTCACCAAGGCTGAAGAAAGGGCTAGAATGAGGGGCTGGACTTCTGAACTCAAATTTAATGTCTAAACTTAGTTTTTATTTACGTCAGCTTTCTCCAGCTGCACAGGGATTCCTGCTGAAAGTACAGGTGATTCCTGGGCTGCTTCTCAGTGTTTGTGCCCTCTTCTTCTCCATAATGTTCAACTTCATTATCTTCACATTATTTGAGAATAGGTTTAAAAAAACAACCCAAAACAACAGGAAGAAATGTTAATTGGTACAGCTTGAGCTCTTTTGCTGGAGTTGAAGCTCCTTTGAAATTCTTAGCACTGCTAAGGGTCAGGAGTGCACAGGTAGACACTTGCTGTGGCTGAGCTGATCCTGGCTGTTTGTGAGCCACACTGATTTACTGTGAATCTGAGATTTTTGCAATGCTGTATTCTGGCTTCTTCCAACCTTCCAGAGCTCAGCTGTGTCATCTTTCAGGGTCACTCTCAGACACACTGCCATCACTGTGAAAAATGACTATCCCGATTCCCTTTGGGTGACTCATTTCTATGTTTTGACACTGGGCTGTGGGGAAGCGCTGATTGCTAACGTTAGCAAGGTAGAGGGGATAGAGCTGCTCAGTGATTAGGGAATGAAAAGAGCTTCTAGAGAACCACAGGTTTGAAGAGTTGGGCTAACTGTTTGTGAACAGTCTGTGCCTTTTGCAGTTCGTGTACTGCCATGGACAGGTGCAGGACACATTTCTGACCAAGGAGCTCAAGCACAGCTGGACCACAGCAAACTAGGAGTGCAGAGGGTTTGATCTCTTCCCTTCATCTTCATCACCACTGATCCCGATTAATTCAGCAAAGACCAGACCCCAGTGTGCATTAGAGACATTGAAAGCTGATTTTAACTCTGCTGGAAGCTGCTACTTCCTTCTAGGCAGATCTTCTTATCAGAGCCCAGGGTACAACAGGGCAACCACTCCTAGGAGAAGCTGTTCACTCTGGCAGCTCATATACTAAAAATGAAATGAAACAGAGACTTGTAAGGCTGATGGGTACTTTTGTGAAGCATTCAGTGCTAGAAGAAATCAATATACAAGGGTTTCCTTAGTCAGGGCAATCCTCCAGAGGCCGGAAAGCTGACTCACGGGGAGCTTGATGTCAGTGTATTCACTACCTATATGAATGGACTTTGTTCAGAATTTCCTACCAGCTTTAAGTGAAAAACACTAACAGTGACCTATTTAGCTTGCTACTGTCTGAAGCCATCATTTGGTCATTGATCACTGCTCCACATTCTCCTGTTTATTCTTCCTCACTGGATAATTTGCACACAGAGCTTTTAAGGCAGCTTTTCAAGCACTTGTGATACCAGCACTTGTGCAGTCATGTATGGACACACAAGCTTCTGACACTTCAGTGAAGATTGCTATATGTTTTGCCTTTATACCATCAAGAGAAGACAACAAAAGGAATTACAAGTGTAATTAAAACCACTTCATGATTTCTGTTGAGTTTGAATGCTCTTCCCTCATCCTTACATGCACAGTACAGTAAACAGAGGGCAGTTTTCCCATGAGAAATAATTTCTAAACTGCTTCAAGCAGCTGATGCTCTGTGTTTTAGAGAGATGGCCTACAATCCTGCTCTCTTGGTTGCAGTAAATACCCTTTAAATCTTTTTTCAAACAGAATTCCATCCAATGCTCCTGCAACTGCCTGCAGCCTCCTGGGGCCTGACTCCACTGCTGCAGAACTCAATGGAAGTCATGGGTTTGGGGCAGAACCATTTGCAGTGATACTGGCCCTAGGTGATCTGAAGTTGAATAGTGGTGTTGGAGAACTAAATTTAGCAGATCCAGATTCCTACAAGTGTCTTCTGCTTCATATGTGCCCCATGGCAAATCTTTCAGACTGAAATTTCAAACATGAATGTCTAATTTAGGCAATTAATCATCCATGGTTCAGCACCTAGACAAATAGCTAATCTTTAGGCAGTCAGGCATACTTTTGCTTTGGAGCACTTTCCCCAACAAACAGGGAGTAAAATCCGGTCCATTCAGATTTAGGAAAGTGAAGGAAATCATAAATATCCACTGTTGACTAGGCACAATGCAAGCATCCTAGCACTGCTCCCCACCATCACCTTCCTTTTGACCTGTGCTCCCTAGCTGCTCTTTCTGTGATAAGTCTTGCCATTATCAGAGTTCAGCTTCTGTGCCAAATTCGTACAACAGCATTTTGACAAATAAGCATCCTGTGGAATCTAATTGGGAAATGTTGAAGGAATCTCATTGTAACCCACAAATGGTGTCTGTTCAACAGATTAAAAGCTGGCTCTTCCATCCCCTCTTTGCACCCAGCCCCTCTGTGTCATACAAGCTGAAAAACTGAAAAATTAGTTTCCTCTTCATGCAATGTTGACAGCATCCTGCATAAGCTTCAGCAGCTGCATGAGACCTGTGCAAAACTGACTGCTCCTGCTGCTGCAGCATTCATAGGCACTAAACTTAGCTGGGCTTTGAGATTTTGGAGTGCATTTTGATCTATGAGATGGCATAGTTGGGTTAATGCTGGTTTTACACAGTATCCTCAGGTTTGGCCCAGACTGGGACATCTCTGTGGGGAGATTTAGGAAGTTACCACCTGCAAAGCAGAAAATGAAGAACAGCCAGTGTGCCATGCTTCAGCCACTGCAAGGCAAAGTCAGCTGCCTGACTCCAAGCTGCCTTCTTTGGCAGTGTTATTAAGGTAGCTGAGAAATACTCTCATCACCCATCCCTACCTACTCAGAGAGCAGTAAGCAGCAGAGGACAAGAGCATGACACATGGTGAGAGCAGGCCTAGTGTGAATATGTGCCCATAGTCTCTGCTGTGTGGCTTTGTCCAACGAGACCAAGTACTAACCTATCCAAGGACTGGACCACAGCCTTAGACCTCTGCCACATCTCTGTTCCCAGTGAAGCCTCTAGGACTCTCCCATCCCTGGAATCCATCCAGAAGGTGTTTGAGCAGCAGCTGCACCCTGGTATCCATCAGCGCTCACAAGTAAGTTGGCTG
Organism: Bucco capensis; assembly: GCA_013396975.1. Taxonomy (NCBI): domain Eukaryota; kingdom Metazoa; phylum Chordata; class Aves; order Piciformes; family Bucconidae; genus Bucco; species Bucco capensis. The sequence continues at coordinate 1,067,049 of VWZO01013601.1, forward strand.
GAAGGTAGGAGAAGAAGAGAGAGGAGTGTGAGTGGCTGTCTGCACAGGGGGAAGGAAAGGTTCTGTTTGCACAGCAATGACCAACGGCATTCGGGTGATCAGTTACCACTTCTGTTCTCTCTAGTCTCTTTCTGGCTGCAGTGTAGAGGGCACACAGTGAGTTGTGTCCCCACAGATTCATTCATCCCCGAGTCCCCTCTGCCTTCTCCCTGTCCCTGCCCCAGAGGAAAGTGCAGGGAACTCCCTGAGGACTTCCATCATCCTGCAGTCCTCAAGCCTGTGGGCTAGGACTGCACATTTCTCTTTCCATAAACCTCTCTACAAGGTTTTCCACTGCCAAATCCTTCCTTCTCCCAGCCCACTTAAGTTCCATGACCTTCCTCTCCCTGCCAGTAGCCCAGAAAACCAGAAGTCCAGGACAACCTGTATGTTGAGCCCTGGATCTGATGATGCAAGCCTGTCCCCAGAGCAGCAAGTTGTCTCCCTTGCATGTCCAGCTGCCTCTAACCTATGGACAACATTTGCAAACTTTTCCTTCCACCCTCCCATATTTCTGCATGTTCAGCCAAACTCTATGGACTTGTGCTGCCTGTTACGGGCTAGAGTGGCAGAGGCACAAGTGCTGCTTCTTACTCTGTGTATGAGGTGTTTTTGAGGCAAAGCTGCTGTGCATCCAGGCCATGCTCTGTGGGTTTGGTAATTATGCATCTCTCTCTTTGTTTCTATGTTGCATTTATCAGATGCTTGGTGAAGCTAGTCCAGTCAATATTGTATTGAAGCTCAATCAACTGATTTCTTTGCTGTCTTCCATTGAAGAGAAGGTAGAGTTGTAAAGCTATTTTATATCGTCTTTTTGTCACCTTTTGCCTCCAGTTATGCCTCTTGCTCTCATCATCAGTACAGACCTCTGCTACAGTAAAATTTCCTTGCTCTAACTTCATTCTTCTCAATGTAGTGCAAAATCACCAAATCCAATTTGGTACACATAAATTCTTTTCCAGGTGAAAACACTGTTGATTGAAGGTCCTGATTCAACACACCGGCGTTCCCTTATCCCCCCTGTCACTTTTGAGGTAAACATACTTCTTTAACAATGGTGATCACTATGTGGAAGGACAGGAATGCAGATTTATGTTGGTATCTTAGTTCCTGGGAATTTGATGTGCTTCCACAGAGATAACAGCTGTTCCTGGATGCTCTTTAGCACCATGAAAATGCTTAAGGGATGTCTAGCAATATTGTCATAATGATGATACATGTCCTTGAATTCAGGCAAGTTTTGCATTTGTAAAACATATGAAGTTTGCTTATGAAAAATCTCTTTATTTTCCAATAGGTGAAAGCTGACTCCCTAGGAATTTTCTCAAAAATACATCTCAAGGTTGATGTGGAAATGGGAAAACTGATTATCAAGAGAGCTAAGGATGGTCCAGAAGACAAGTTTTATACCCACAAGAAAAGTGAGATGCTTAAGGTCACAAATGCTGGACTAGACCCTCAGTCCTTTGCATGATAGGGAGGAATTCCCTTTGGCCCCACTGAAGGCACATTTTGGCTCAGAGTGCAGATATTTCTGCTAGGTCCAGGGTGTTGTGCAAGGTTCCAGTGAGTCTTGTCTGCCTATCCACAAAGCAGCCTGCAGAGAGCAGGCAGTCAATACTGGGGTAACCAAGTTTCACAGATAGTTTTAGACCTGGCCTCCTGGTCTAAATGCCAGTGGTAGCAGGACTGCAAAGGAGCAGGTTTTGATAGAAGATTCCCTGTAGAGCTGGTTGCCATAGACCTATTTTCAATTGAAAAAAAAACAACACCCAAAACAAAACAACAAACCAAAACAAACATTCTGCAGGAACATACTGACTTCTGGGATGATTTTTGATAGTAAAAAGCCAGATACTCAGTTTCAGTAACATTTTCCAGTTAATTTGGCCTTTTTCTATGTGAATCAATATCTCTACTGATGAGCAATGCCAGTTTGGTCTGTGAAGGCCCAATTCAAACAACTTCCCTTTTTTGTGTGTTTCTGGACAGGCAGCTCACTCAGATTGAGCCAAACAGAGTATTGGAATAGGCTCCCCAGGGAGGTGGTCATGGCTCCAAATCTTGTGGAGTTTAAAAGATGCTTGGACAATGCCCTTAGTCACCTCATGTGATCTTGGGGTTTTTGTCCTGTGCCTAATGGGAGTTGGACTTGATGATCCTTGTGGGTCCCTTCCAACTTGGATTGTTCTATGATTCTATGATTTGTTAGAGAGTAAATGATGCCCTTGGGCTCTCTCCTGCTACAAAATCAACCTGTTGCTGGCAGTGACGGAAAAGATTAGCTTTCATGTATGGCTTTCTCTACCTGGTGTTCATAATTACTTAGTTGCTGTTTTAGAGGGAGAGGAATGACCTTTACCACCAAAAATGAGTTTTTACCTCCTCTTTTATGGATGGGGAAGGAATATATGTGGGCTGGCTCAGGATGCAGAGAGGTTGTCTGCAGCAAGCCAAGGCTTCACTTCAGACTGCATGGCTTGGTACAGGCAAGAGTTCCAGGCAGAATAAAGTTTGGGGGTCCTCTTCACTTTGGAGTCTAAATCTATTCCAACAGAGACCAGGATTAAGCAACATTGAAATGTAGTTATGCAGGGCAAAGTGAGCCTCAAACATAAAAGACTGTTTAAGTCCTGAGCCTGCAAGCAGGATGCTGTTAGTTTTGGTGGGATTTTAGTTTCAGTGACTGCAGCTCATGACACTCAGTCTCTGTTTAGTCTTGCAGCTTATCAAGTCCCAGAAGGTCCCTAATAAACTGGTGATTGTGCTGGAAACAGAAAAGGAAAAAACACAGCGGAAGGAATATGTTTTTTCTGATTCAAAGGTACTTACACAACATTTACTTCCTGCCAGCCTGGAGCAGGTACCTGGGTGGGAGTGGTACAAGGGGCATTCCTTGGCAGAAAGAGGAACTGTTGAAGGACAGTGGTTGGCTTTGCAAAATGAAATTTCTCTTTTGGTCTGGAAACATCCAGAAAACAAACAAGTGTGCTGTGTAAAGGGAGATACTGGAATGGGCAACCATACCCTAGATGCTGTCACTGAGGCAGGAGAACAGAGTGTCAGCAAGCGGTGAGAAGAGGCAAGGAGTCATGTGAGGGTAGCTGTAAAAATGTTCATATAGACAAGCAAGAGGGGAGACTAGGCTTGTGCCTAAGAAAGCACCACAGGAAAGATAGCTTCTTTGGTTTCAGGGCAGTGCAGAGCTAGTCTGCTCTTCAAGTGTCCTGGGAATTTTGGGAATTTCCCGGTTCAGCTAGTTTTTCAAGAGGTCATGCTGGAGGAGCTAAACATCTTGTCAATTGTCTCTGCTCCTCCCTTGCCTAGAAGAGAGAAGGGTTCTGCCAACTTCTGCAGCAGATGAAGAATAAACATTCAGAGCAACCAGAGCCTGATATGATCACCGTCTTCATTGGGACCTGGAATATGGGTATGGCCTCCCTTCTGAAATGGATGTTCCTTCAGACACTTGCTCCAACATGTGCTTAGTTGCCGTGATGAGCTCCAGACACTGTGTTTGTTCTGTAGCAGATCTGTACACCAAGGTTGTCTTCCACTGGGACAGGGGAAGGGCTAATCTCTAGGCTTGTTCTTGCATGTGCTTTGACACTCTTCATGGTTCCTGTCAAAGGACCACAAAGTTGGCCCTGATGGGTACTGAAGGATTCTTCCAATGACAGGGAATTGCGGCTGGCACAAAGCTAGTGCAGCAGTGTATGCTATCCTCCACCTTGCAGGAAGGGTAGGAGCAATGTCAGCTGCTTCTGGACCTAACTTCTGTTAAACCCTTAGGTAAACCTAAGGGCCTGTTTGTGTCCAGCCTGGGAAGAGAGCAGAGTATTTGTGATATTCAGAGAAGCGGACAGGATGTAGCTGAGGACAGTGGAATTTAAGCTATTATTCCCATTTGGAGAGAAAAGTCTGGTTCAACTGCTGTAAGCTAGGCTGTCTGGGCTCAGTCACAGTTAAAGGGCACAGTAAAAGCAGTGGCAGGCCAGCAGTACAGCTCCTTACCTTTACACTTGTCTAATCTTGGCCTTGGTAAGCTAATGAAATGGAGGAAGATGGTCAAAGCAGAGTTAATTCTTTATCAGTGAGTCAGATGGGGTAACATCTTTGTCATCTTAGAATAGTATGCTCTAGGTGAGAGAAATTTATACAGAACAACGTGAATGTGAAGCCTGTTATTTCTGTATCCTGGCTTTGGCAAAACATACTCTGACTTACTGTGCTGTTTGATTTTTTTATTTTTTTTTTTTAATAAAAGGTGCTGCACCTCCCCCAAAGAAGATCACCTCCTGGTTTCTCTCCAAAGGGCAAGGGAAGACTCGTGATGAGACTGCTGACTACATTCCTCATGACATCTATGTGATTGGCACCCAGGAGGATCCCCAAGGGGAGAAGGAATGGCTGGAGGCTCTGAGGCAATCCCTGCAGGAAATCACCAGTATCAGCTTCAAAGTGGTGAGGGTTTATTCCAGCTATTACACATAACTCAGGTGTATAAGGAGAATATATATATTGTGCAAATAAAGGAGACAGAGGAACAAGTGGCATTTTGCCTACAACTCCTCTGCTTCCCTCCCTTTATTGTCATTACATTTGGATGAGGAAGAGTGAACTGAATCTTCCTGTGGATTCCACAAGATCCTCCCCCTGGAACTGGCTAGATAGCTTGTGTATTGCTATAGACAGTGACCCCCCTCTTCTGCAAAACAGGGGCCCTACATTGAAGATCCTCCACCTGCCAGCCTGGGAGCAAGGGGCAGATGCTGAGCACCTAATTCAAGTGGTGGTGATATTTTGATCTTCATAAAGGAGGAGACTGTGAAACTTTCTGAGCTAGCTGTAGACTAGTTCTCACCCTAGGCTACTGCACTTTCAAAATAGGACATAACAGCACAACAATAAAAGAAATGGAACCTTATAAAGACCAGGTTTGGACATTCCTGAGTTTCAGTAATGTCAAGAAACACATCTGAGAACATCTGGAAGTCCACAGGAGAGCAGAACCAATGACTTTCATGGTGATTGGGAAACTGAGTTTTGTGCAAGCAAGGCATTCCAATGATTAACTAGAAAACACTGGAAAATAGCTAGGCCCTTCCTCCCACCTTTGATTAAAATGACTGAAAGCATATCCTCAGCACAGAAAGAAAATTTGTGTAGGAGAAGTACCACAGGAGTCAGGAAGGCTGCAGTTACAGCACAGCTGTGCAGGTGTGTACAGAAATATAATCTCTAACCTTCCTGTCCCTGCAGATAGCAATCCATACCCTCTGGAACATCAGGATTGTTGTACTGGCCAAGCCAGAACATGAAAACCGCATCAGCCACATCTGCACAGACAATGTGAAGACAGGCATTGCAAACACACTGGGTGAGGAACACAAGTCATTTCCAAAGGTTGAGATCTGCTCAGTCTGTGCCAATATTGTCCTCGAAATGGAACAGTGCTTCCTCCACAAGACTCCTTTGATTACATCTGTGTCATTATTTATGTGACACTATTGGTACTAAAGTTCTATCCCACTGGCACTGATTATGTTTTACCCTGTAAGAGAACACATGTATTTGTATATACTTAGTGGATATATGTATATATTTATATTCCCAGCAAACACCTTTGACTGGCTATTGGATTGCTCTTCCCTGGGTTTCGCAAGGAAATTGCACTTCTTTGCTTTCAATTAAGGTTTTTTTTAGCATCCTTAGAAAATTTGCTACCACATTCTGTACTGTGTGTACTAATTCTTTCTGTGCTGATTAAGTCAACTTATTTCTCTTCTCCATCCTCCACTTCACTTAAGATGTCCTAGGTGCTTTATTATCTTTGCTAGACTCTGCCTGGAGGTGGATTGATTTCTTGACGTTTTTGGCTTATCTTTTTCAGGTAATAAAGGAGCTGTGGGGGTGTCATTCATGTTTAATGGAACCTCCTTTGGGTTTGTTAACAGCCATTTGACTTCAGGAAGTGAAAAGAAACATAGGTAAGATATATCCTTCCCTCTCAAAAATGAATGTTGACCCAGGGTGAAATGCTCTGAATTGTGTTTGGAAGGAGAGTCCACCAGACAGTCACAAGCATGTTTTCCTGACAATAACAAATCTTTAAATGTCTCCTGGGAGGGCAACCTGTGCTGAAGATATTGCTCACTGTGTCACTGTTTAAAAGAGGGTCTTCTGCTATATGGCCATACCATGTGGGTGCAGGTGAAATGGACAGCAAAATTACTTCAGAGCCAAGTGTATATGTGTTGCACCACACTTGTGTGACCTGTCATGAAAGCCAAACATGTGAGGAAAGCAGTTCCCTGATCTACAGGGTTCTGAGAGATGTGGGAAGGCTATTCCCATCCCAGAAAAATGTGCTGAAGGGGACTGTGTGCTTCCTCACTGTAGGCAGTGCTGCAAGCATGGGAGCTGTGCTGCTCCCTGGGGCACAGCAAAGAAAGATCCTGCTAGGCAGAGCATGCTGTCAGGAATACCAAGAGGGAGGCATGTAGCACAGAAATATCTCCACAGTGGCTAATACTCAACTGTGAAATAAATTTCCGTAGTCTAGGGAGGTGGAAGGCAAAGATCCTGACATTGGTGGGAGATCTGTGCCCACACTGGAGGAGCTGGAGCTGTTGGAAGGAGTTGTTTTGAAAGCAAAGAGGACTTGAAATTAAGAGATTGGCTTTGCCATCTTTCCTAGTCCAGGACCCGGAAAATGTATGCTGTGGGATTTCTCCACAGGGTCTGTGCCACTGATTGAGTTAGCTTCTGTGGAAGGGTTCCTCAGGGCCTGCAATAGCTGCCAAAATCTAGTTATGTGTTTGCTGCTGAAACCTGAAAGCAACCATCTAATGCTAGGTTTCTAGGACATGCACCTCAGAAAAGCACAGCCCCAGGAGGCAACAAAAGTGGCTTTAGGACAGCTTTCCAGCCTATCAATTCAGGTGGAAACAGTCTGACACCCAAGGTAGAGCAGCCTGGAGCTGCTGTAAATGCCACTGCCCCCTCCTCATGGCAGGCTGCCCTCCTGCCCCCAGCTCCCCAGGCCACATACAATACCAGCTGCAGCATGAGAGTTGTGCTGCATTACTCATTGCACGAAGTAGTTTGGCTCATGAGGAGACACTGAGCACATTACCTGGGCCTGCCTGCTGTGATGCAGTGCAAGGCAGCAGTGGCAAGTTCTCTGCTTCTAATCTACTCTTTTCCAGATATTGAGCCAGGTTGGTTCATGCCTGGTAAAGCAGAAGTCTCTGCCAGCCCAGGTATTTAGAAACTGCAGAGCAATTTAGTATGTCAGGCACATGTTTTTTGTCTTGACAGACGCAACCAGAACTACATGAACATCCTGCGCTTCCTGACACTAGGAGATAAGAAACTGAGTCCATTTAACATCACTCATCGCTTTACTCATCTTTTCTGGCTGGGAGACTTGAACTACCGTGTGGAGCAGCCCCCAACGGTTAGGGACTCTGCATGAATCCCTGCAGAGACAAAATACTGTGTTGTTTTAGAACTGCTATCTCTTTCTAATCTAGGACACCATGGCAGAAAGAGCAGCAGAAATAGGGGAGGCAGAAGGGATCCACAGGGCACGAGTGTGGCACTAGTTGAGGAAGAGTAAAGAAATCCCTTCTGTCCTCTCCAAGGATTAAAGGACCCAGGAGTGCCATCTGGCACACTTTGCTGCTCCAGGCAGCATTGTTTCCCTAGACCTCCCAACTCTCCTTCCCACTGTGAGCGAGCATCCTTCCCTGAGCAACTTGATCCAGAGATTGCCCTTCTGCTCTGTTTGGTTAGCTTTTAATGGCAAAGAACAGGACTTCAGAAACAGGCGAGCCATAATAAATTCTGGGTAGGTTTCAGTAGGCAGGACAACAGCAAGCCTGGTGCTGATGTGCATCTGTCTGTGTTTGTGCTTGCGTAGGGGATGTGTAGGCATTTTGATGCCTATTTCAACAGACAAATATTCAGCCATGCAGCAAAGGTGAGGGCCTTCCAGTGAAGGGAAAGGTGGGGAGATGGCAGGGGGCAGAGCTCTGTGAAACAGTCCAGAATCACTTGCTGACTTACCAGTGAAGAGAGTATTTATAAGAAGGTTTTGCATCATCTGCAGCTCTGCTGTTTCCCTGTTGGCAGGAAGCAGAGAATATTATCCAGAAGATCAGGCAGCAGCAATATCCGGAGCTGCTGGCTTTTGACCAGCTTCTCATAGAGAGAAAGGACCAAAAGGTGTTTCTGCAGTTTGGTAAGATTCTGAACTTGTTGGCAGGTTCCTCTCCCATTTCCAGTAACTTTGTCTGCCAGACTTGATGTGGGGCAGGGTGTAGAGAGCAATGGTTGCCTTGCCCAGAAGAAGGTTCTCAACAGGCCAAAGAGTAACAGAGCTATCTCTCTGCTTTAGAGGAAGAAGAGATTACTTTTGCTCCAACCTACCGTTTTGAAAGAGGTGCTCGGGAGAAGTATGCTTACACCAAGCAAAAGGCTACAGGGGTAGGTGAAAACTGATTTCCCTTTCGGAAGTATGTGGCAGAGCAGAGAAAGTAACTCCTACAGAAGAAAGTGATTTAAACCAATCTGCCTTTTCTGCCCTTGTGGTATTTTGAAAGAAGTCAATATAAAACAAAAAAGATTTGAGACAAATATATGGTACTTGGGCAAGTGAATTTCCTGTTCTTTTGTGAACTGATCTTTTCCCTTCTTCTTGACATCTCTTCTCCTTTGGTTTGCAGATGAAGTACAATTTGCCATCCTGGTGTGATCGAGTGCTCTGGAAATCATACCCCATGGTGCACATTGTGTGTCAGTCCTATGGTGGGTAGATAACAGATTGTAGATAGCAAAGCAATCAGTCTGAAACGGAAATGATTCAGAGTAGAGTCTGTAGGATCTCCCTGCACTGCCAGGCACTCAGCATAGAGAGACCTGATGTTAAACCAGGCAGAGTGGAGCCAAATCTCTCTGCCTGTAACCTTTCAAGGTTGGGAGTTAATTCTGTTATTCCTTTATACACAGAGCACCACTCAGCTGCAGATTTAGGCCACACTATTATACCAGTTATTGTAGAACCATTTTATACCAGTTATTTCTTCAACAGCACCAACCACTTTTCCTGTGTAGTTACCACCAAGAGCACCTTACTTGATGGTGCCAGCAGGGCAGACCCTGTGTACACAGTCCAGTCTGCAGAGGCAGGAGCTGCAACCATCTCTCTTCTATCAAATCATATGCCAGAGAAACTGTCTGGTACCAAGGGCCTGTTCCCCCTCTTGCTGAGAAGTGTCACAATAGTGCAGTGTGGGGAAGAAACCCAGAAGAGGCCTAGAAGACCTGTTTAAAAAAGAACAGTAGTTCCTATAATGTTATTGACTATATGCAGGACCAAGTATCTGGGTATGAAGTTAATGGTTCCTGCACATGGGATTGAGAAGAGGGCTGTAGAAGTCTCATGGGTGATGAAGTGGTCTGATCTGATTACAGAGCTTGTGATGAAGAGGTGTGTGGTCAAATAGGCACCTCTAGAAAGCCTGGCATATGCTTTTATACACTGTTTTGTTCAATAGACTGTGCTTACTGGAACTCAGTGTGCGCTTAATTCGAGTCAAGACCTTGCTCACTCACTGTTAATCCTGGGCCATGAGTTGATTTGCAGCACTGAAGCAGCACCAGGGTATTCTTGTGTGATTTCCCGACGTATTGGAGCTTTAATTAGATGTTCATGTTGCAGAGGCAACCAGGAACCCTGCAAATGCTTTCTGTATTGGAGGAATCTAACACTGACATTGGTTTGCAAAATGATACAGTAAAGTTGTGTCCATTAACCCAATATTTATGTATTTTGACATGAGTTACACTCATATATACTTACATGAGATTATGTAGAAACACCTTTGACTAGAGACAGTTACCACAGTGACAGTTATGTTTTCTAGGAAATCACCTCATAATATTTCTGTTGCAGCAATCTAACAGGAGCAGGGCAGAAATATAGGGTAGTAACTATCCTCCTTTCTCGTTGGCAGGTTGCACGACTGACATCATGACAAGTGACCACAGTCCTGTCTTTGCCACCTTTGAAGTGGGAGTCACCTCACAGTTTGTTTCAAAGAATGGTTAGTCAGGTTGGGTGCAAATGTGCTGCCTTCACCTTCAGATATAAAGTATAGTGCTTTGTACCTATTGAAAGAAAAAGCTGATCGTGAAAGAGGATCAACTCAAAAAGGCCCTCTCTTTATCTCTTACTGAAAATGCCATTATTTTCCCTTCCTTTTTCCTAGACTCCAAGTACACAGATTCCCAAGGGGAAATCGAGTTCCTGCACTGCTATGCTACTCTGAAGACCAAGTCCCAGACCAAGTTCTACATAGAGTTTCACTCTAGCTGCTTAGAAAGTATGGTTTTGCCCATTTTTATTCTTTCTGCTAAAGTTTCCTGGATTATTTCCCATTTCTCTTGCTTTGATCTAAATAAATAGCCATGTGGATCACTTGTTCCAGTGCAAAAAAAGAGATGTCCTAGAGATTTGTTGTGGTTTCCAAGTCATCCTATGCTGTCAGGAATACAAGCCAAGGCTCAAAGCCATTTAGTTGTAATCCATGCTTAAGCATGTAGCCTTCCATCATTTCTTCCATCTTGTTAAGCAATCTGATAATCTCTCTTGAAGAGAAATACATGTTGTTCTTGCTTATCACACAGAAAATCTCTACCTAGCAAACACAATTGATTACATGTCTAATTGGGCTTACTACAAATGCCCAGATGCTTTCAAAGCAAAGCACCTGCATTATACTAATAAAAACAACTTAATTACCCTGGTAAAAACCAGAAAATCAGAGGATCAGCTTAAACTGAAAGGACAGATAGTGATTTGATTCTGTAAATGGGACTGCAGATTCTACTCCCTGCCCTTGTGCTGCAGGGCTGAGTCTCAGCTGTTTATGTAATGTGAGCCTACATGCCCTTGCTGTGGGTTTTTTTTCAGCTATTCCCTATCACAGGACTGCTCCTGTAAGTGGGACAGCATGCCTTCAGTGTATGCTTCATCACATTATCGCATGTCAGAGCACTGTGTCAAAGACATAAAAGATTATTTTTTGGCTGTATCAAAATTTGCATAAATTTCTATGGAAACAGTGTATTACGAATCTTAAATTAGAATTTCAAAAGTGTGCTATCTTGAGTGGCGTAGGAAGAGCTGTCATGTTCTTATCCTCCAGTCCATGTATGCACTGAGCTTTTCAGTGCCAACTTTAACTGTAAAATAAAACCATTTAACAATGCTCCAGTAAAATCACTTCGAAATTAACTGTGTATGCATTCACCCAAAGCTCACATTTTAAACTTCTTAATACTTTTAAAACTTGTGTCCATCTGGGAAAATAATTGTAGGCCTGTTGGTGACCTAGCATCTGAAAAGGGTTTGTAACCAAGTTCTTGCTGTCTTTCTTTTGCTGAACTCCTTTCTTATCACTTTGCAGGTTTTGTGAAGAGCCAGGAAGGACAAAATGAGGATGGGAATGAAGGGGAGCTTGTGGTAAAGTTCCTCGATGCTCTTCCAAAGGTAAACTGGGACTATGTTTCCATATCCATGTGGAAAAAAAGCCTCCCATGTGCATTACATAAACAGCACTGTATCTTTTGCTTACATAAACATTATTTTCAGGAACATGGTTGTGGTCTTGTTTACACTCAGAAGGGAATGTAAGAATGCAGGATGAGCTTAAGTTAAGCAAAGTATGTTGTGAGCAGTAAAGGACTTTCTTGCCAGTATACTTTCATCTGTATCAGGAATTTTGCTGGCCTGATTATATCACTCAGGAATGTGATTTTTTTTTCTCACCTTTTTAGTAAATAAGGCTTTTAAGCAGGCCATTTTTTTTTTTTAAGTTTTAGATGAAAAATAAAACAGCTGTGCTAGAGTTTCTTTGCCTCTGTGAAACAAAGATGTTTTTCTTAGTATTTTTGAGAAAATTTGACTAAGTATTTTTACTTGTATTAAAAAGAGCATCGATGGCCAGAAGTAGTAATCTGTGTGTCAGTGTCAAAGACAAGTCCTATCCTTGAAATTTGAGCTGTTCTCCATTTCCTGACATGATGGGAGTTGGAAGAACTATTGGAGCTCTTGGACTTGGATGAGCATGTCAGTGAATAGCCCAAAAGAAGAACTGTTGACTCTGGAAAGTGTGTCTTACTCTGAGAATTGGGGAAAGAGTATACAATAAGTCCTTGTAACAACAGCCAAACAGATTTTTGGGAACAGACTGTAATTAGAGTCCAGATCACTTCCTCTTAGAGCAATTTTCAGTCCACACTGGAAGAAAAAGCTGCAGCTTAGTCCAGTGTGAGTGTTTGATTTGTAGTGTTCTGTCTGCTGTGATGGGAGTGAGAGTGGAGAAACTCTAGAAGTGTGTAGCCTTCTACAACAGAACTCCAAATACCATCAGAGGCTGATCCTGAGGGTGACATGACACCCTCATGGGTCCCTCCAGATGAACTTTGCTCATTTGGGGCTGAGGTTCAGGGACAACTGTGTCTATGTAGACCACCTGTTGTATTGACCCATGTTAACTTGTCTTTGCAGCTGACTCCAATTATTTCAGACCCAGAATACCTACTGGATCAACACATCCTAATCAGCATTAAGTCATCAGACAGTGATGAATCTTATGGTAAGTGCTTAGCTCTAAAGTTCTGAAAGAGTCAAAACCTACTTAGATTTTTCTAAACTGCTGAAGGACTGAGAGACAACAGAAAGTAACTCTTACAGACTGAACATCTATGATGTTCTGACTCTGATTTAGAATTCAATACATACAAACACACATTGTGGGCAATATTTTGTGAGGTAATAATGATTACAGAAATTTGAACTAGAAGCAAGAACATGTGTGAGCTTTACCAGCCCTAAAAAAGCAGTGGATTAAAAAGAAAGTACTTCACAGGAATTAGATCAGGAATCAGCTTGTTTAAATGGGTTTATTCAGACCATGCAAATCCATTTCACTTGCATATACTTGATGCTTTTCTCCTGGCTACAGAAAAGTCATTGCTAGTGCTGCCTGCTTCCAAACTCTAACCAGCCAGGGACTGCAGACCTTGTCCACAGAAGGCTCTTTGCTGAAATTTCATTAACAGAAATGGCAGTCACAGGTTCACAGTTTCCTTACCAGTAATGGAAGCTCAGAGCCCCATAGTCACCTGCAAATGTCTCCAATGCCCAAATCCTTCACACGTGTGAAGAAGTGAAATGAATGCTCACAATTTCTTAAAAGATATTACACTACTTACTGTGATCCAAAGCAGATTCTCTCCTGTAATTTCAGCCCTGTCAGCATAGTGATAGTAGATGATTGACATGAGAGATCTCAATGGGTTTTTTTACCCAGTCCCAGGCTCATTGTTGCCTTGTCATCTTCTAGGGGAAGGCTGCATTGCCCTGCGAATAGAAGCAACAGAATCCTTAGTTCCTATCCATACTGTGCTGACACACCATGGTGAGAAAACAGGGGTCTTCCAAGGTGAAATCAAGTTACAAACATCACAAGGAAAACAGAGAGAGAAACTGTATGGTAAGGAATGAGATCAGCTCTGCAATGCTCATTCTGGATAATTTCCATCTCAAAAGATTTCTGATAACTGTTCAGAAATTGAAAATTATCCTTGCCATCCTATCAGTCCCAAGGAGGCAAGAGCTTTTTATGCTGACTGCAAGGAGAGGTGAGTGGTGTTAGTTCTCAGGAGTATACCTGTACTCTTTAAGAAAGACACAGCTGTTTCACTTGGGTTTTTCTTTTTCATTGTTCAAGTAAATACAGCAGACTGAGAGAGCCCCCTGTCTGTCACTGATACTGATTTTACTGAATGGTGGTATCTTATTTCCACTTGCAATGCCTTACATGACAAGGTGCCAAAGCTCTCCTGCTCCTATTACCCTGGGGAACATCTGTAAAGAGCATGTGGAGCTCTCAAGGAGCAGTTCCTCAGCTATAAGGTCACAAACTTTGCTTACTTTCACCTTGATATCTGTTGTTCACCTTCAGCGTGCAAAAGCAGCTTCATGATGTTTACTATTATTGTCAATGGTAAAATGACATGTATATGACTGTTTGGGGATCATGACCTTTGGAGTTCAAGATACATTTTTTTCCTACATCAGCAAAACATGATACATAATAGTAACAACTGTTTAAAACTATCTCACTCCCATTCCAGTAGAAAAAGAGAGATGCCTTATAATACAGGCAGTAACACAGAAAACGTAGGGAATCAGAATGTGAAGCTCCCAAAACACCCTCTGTGCCTTTTCTTTTTTTCAGATTTTGTCAAGATTGAACGTGATGAAATTGCTGGGCAAAAATCAAAGAACATCAGCAGCTTAGAGCCTAGCAAAGACTGGGATCAGACTAACAGGTAAAGGGCAAGTGGGATAAGTCAGTTACAGAAAACTAGTTGGCTCAATAAATGCAAAGCCAGGCTTGCTGTGGGAGCAGTGCTGACAGGCATGATACACTCTGGGAAGCTACCCTTGTGCCTCTCTGATCAGAGCTGGTTAATGTTTCTGTGCCCAAAGCTTCAAAAGCTAAGAATGCATTTGTCAGATGGGGTACCTGCACCTCCCTTAAAAAGAACCCATTTATTTCCAACAGAAAGTCAAAATCTACTCATCTGATGGCCAGAGAGGCAGCAGCCATTGCTCGCTACTGGGGGAGTGCTTCCTCTTCTCCAGACAACCCAGGAAAGGAGGATATGTTACGGTAATCGTGCCTCTTTACCTCTGCCAGGTTAAGATGGGAAGCTATGCTCAAACGGCCTGTTCCATCCTCTCTAAGAGTCACAGGATGCTTTTGAGTCAGGCTTTCTTTTCACTCCACTTTCACAGATGCATTTCTTCGCACGTGGCTTCCTGCCTTCTGCTTGCTAGTCTGTATGGATACACCTCTATACAAGAGGCCAAATGTCTCTTCTGTTGTTCCAGCAGCATATTCCTATACTGTGAAATGCTGCTCAGTGCTGCAATTTGCCTCTCGCTTGGAGCTGTCCTGTTGCAGCTGCCAGCTGAACTGTTGGGCCCAGAAACCTGTAAAAGCCTGTGCGTGTCTGCAGAAGCTGAGTGGTCTCTGCAGTCATAAGATGGAACCATCTGCAACTGCCAGAGGAACTATTTGGAGCTGGGGGAGGTGGCTTTGACCCAGTTACTTCCTCTCCAGTGACCCAGGGGAGAGTAGAACTGACAGGACTCCCACTTACTCTCTGATTCTGAAGCAACAGTAACAGCAGGGAAATTTTAAAAAGTAGGTGGTATTAAATCTAAGCATTAGTGGGCACTAAGTCCTTTGTAGCTGGCAGGGAGACAAAAAAAAATAAATGTATTTGTGCATTTATCTTCCTAACATTTCTTTTTTCAGCAGCTCCACTCCCACAGACATCAGCAACCCCAACTACCTGGGGATGGCTGCTTTCTCGCAGCAACCCTCTACAACCAGCCAGCTTAAGCAGATACCTTCACCAGACCAGCCACCTTCTTACTGGAACTATGAACAGCAGTCCAAAGAGGCTACTTCCATAATGAGACAGTCGTCTTCCACATCACCATCCTTGTCACCTCTATCTCCAAAAACATCCCTCCAGCCTACACTAAACAGAAGCATTTGTAGTCGGAGTCAAGAGTACCTGTGAGTCTTTCGAGTTTTACTCTGGGACTAGTCCCCACTCTCCTGTCACTGTGCACAGTCCACTATTGCATTATCTGTACAGAGAGTTCAAGGTGCAACATATTCTTTCAGTCTTTTATCTCTAGAACTAGAAAAAGATAAGTGAAAGGAGCAAGTACAGAAATTACATACTCAAAGAAAACTAGTGTAATAGTTCCTTAGACTTTTGTGAAAGAAAAGCCAAAAATGTATGTATAAGTTTGATTCTCTGCTAAGAGAAGATGACTAGAGTTTACTGCAGTAACAAAGAAGAAAAGGGAAGTGTAGCATAGATCTTTCTGCTGGATGGGAAGGAGAGCTCCTTCACATGTACATATGAAGGACTTTAACTGAATTGCTACTTACACTACTATACAAATGTTCGGCTTGCTGTAGAAGTTAGCGTCTATCACAAGTCTTGCTGCAGAATTTCCACTGAGCAATTGAAAATATGCTGCCACCACCCAACTTAGTAAAGTGATGAGGCTACTCCACCCTAGCGCATCTACGTCATCACTGTCCTCATTCCAGACCTCTTTTTCATAATGGCAGCTGCTTTCTAAGTCTGGGCTAGAGTTCACCGGTAAATGTATGAGGCACTCTGTAAGCTAGAACTTGCAGAAGTCAGAGCTGCAAGCACTGCCTCAGTATGTTATACACCTAAGAACCCTCCATCATGCTCTCAGTTCTTTACTCCTGAATACATGGACTTCCAGGAAATAACTGGAAGCAAGGAGCACAACTCCTTTGAAGATACCCAAAGAACATGTGCCACTCACCCCTGTTCCACTCTGTTCAGTGACACTGTGGCTGATCTTTAAGTATTGTAACCCTTCTCCACATGAAAGCCTTGCCAAATCAGGTCAAGTCATACAAAAACTACTAAACCTTCCTTATCTTATTGTACAGCTGTGCTGTCATTCCAGTCTGTGCCTCAGTTTGAAGGGCTCAGCTGTGAATGCATAATGATTGTCTCACCCTATAGTATATGGCTGTTCCTTATATATTCTGCATTTGGGTGCATTAAAGAGTTTTATCCCTTTCCTAGGAATACCATGTGACATTGGTAGCAAGATTGACCTAGTTGTAAAATGTTATAGTGGGATGTAAGCATTAACTGTCAGATAGCCATTTCAGTCCTCTCTGCCAGATCTGAGGATTATTATTAATGCTTGAATTCAGATTTGGGCATGCCACAGAACATTCAAAGCCCATGGCACTGTTTGGCTTGGTAGCGTATCTCTTTTTAAAGAGAAGCCAAGTATCACTCTGACAAGACTGTAATCCAGCAGAGAGTTTATACAGTACCATGCATATCTGCTTTCAGTTGTCATGTTAATAATGATCAAACAAAGTAAAACCAATACAATTCTTTTCTCTTCCTCTGAGTTTAACTGTTATCCTGTTACCCCTTTGAACAGTCAGTTTAATTTTATCATGCTAATTTGCTATTAATTTTCTCTTGAAATCAATCAGTATCTCTTGCCTTCTCTTTACAAGTCTCCTTTTTGCACTGCTTTGATGACTGTAGGCCGCCTGAACTGGGGAAAATCACAGCAGAGCCTGTGCTTCAGGAGGAGGGACAGCAAAAGCCAGAGATGTTTGAGAACCCACTGTATGGTTCTATGGGCTCTAAGGGCAAGGTGGCATCCAAGAAAGAGCAGGACTACCCCAAGGCCTTGAGAAAAGAGCAGCCACCACTGCCTGATCAGAGCTGTCATCTCACAAAGTCACAGGAGCCTGACAGCAGCAAGACCTCTGGCAAACAATCATCACCACCCTTCCTGGTCCCCACACACGGATTTCGGTCCTATACCTGCTTAAGCCAATCTGAAGAAAAGAATACAGGTGAAAAGACTCAAGGCAAGCCAAAGATGACTACATCATCAGAAAACTCAGCACCAATCAAAAAGCTAGTCAAGCCATTGAGGTCTGAAGTCAGCCCAGGCATCCAAGGACAACACAACAAGCCACCCCTTCCCTCAAAGAGCCGGGCAGTGCTGGACATGCAGAACTCCAAGGGCCGAGACTATCGGGACAGTTCAGAGCTGCCACACTCCGGGAAGCATCGGACAGAAGAGGGACCAGTTGGCAGGACAACTACTCCGGTGTGTCACTTGTGAGAATAAGGCAGAGTGGAAGATTTATTAGCCTATGGCATCAAAACAGAGTACTGCTAGAGTAATACTGGCTTAATCACTGTGCCCTGCTCTGCATTTCCTAACCAAGCTCAGAGCACTGTCCCACAAACCAACAGGGCTTGCAGAGCAGGGGATGCATTGAGTATCTTAAAGCAATATTGCTGCAGAAAATGTCATGCTGTGAAACCACAACCTTAGTTTTACATGAAGTTTTAACTTCTGGACCTTTTAGGCTTGATGGCTAGAAAAGGAATGCAAATAATCAGCTGCTTTTTTATTGCTGATTTGGTGCATACTGCACTGTTACTGAGAATGTGTAAATTTGGCCTGACAGCACAAATTTACAATAGTGGCTAATAGATTTTCTTTACTACAATTAATAAAAAACGTGATTTAAAGTAGTTATCTATAGGAAACACCAGCTTAGAACAGTAGTGTCCAAAACCATTACTGAACTACAGAACTACTGAATTACAGAAATAATCACACATATACTTCTCTGGGCAAGTGATTTTTTTTTTTTGTTGGTTTGTTGTTTTCTTTTGGTTTTTTTCTCCAAGCATCATCAGCTGGATGAGGAGAAGTAGGGGAGGTCTTTATAAATGAATTTGGGAGGAAAAAAGTAAGAAAAATAAAGCTCGCTTGAGCAAGCTCCATCAAAGCTTTCAGAATTGACAATAGACAAGCTGTTGTCTTCTCTTGTCTCTACAGTGAAAACGACATGGCAGATGGCACCCTAGGAAGAATCCTGATGGGAAGAAAGATGGAGATTACTGCTTTGTTCACACTGATATCCTCTAGTCTGGTTATAGTAAGACTGGGGATTTTTATTTTTGAGGGTCTGCTGCTCTCTGATTATGAAAATGTTCTAGCTGAGAAGTGTATCCTGTGCTGCTCAGAACAAGAGAAGTCAGGACCACAACACCAAATGCAAGTTACTCTTTTGTAGTGTCACTTTGGTACTTCTATTAAGAGGCAGGTGGTTAATTACATGCATTATTAAATGTTTTGGAAAAGAAGAAGGTACGGTATAAGGCCTAGGAGGTGGAAGGGGAGTATTTAAAGAACTCCCCTTCTACAAAAGCAAAATTTTTATGTTATGGAATTTCTATTAAAGAGTGTTACATAAAAGAAAGCATTTTGAAAGCGGTACAGCTCCTAAAGCATGTCCTACCCATGCAGCAAGGGGTTAGGGGAGGGTGGTAAAATAGTTTGAATAGCAGATATTAATGAATGTCACACACAGTCAAAGGAACCAGCCTTGCATTTAATGTGAGCTGCCAGGCTGCATACATCCATTATTCCTGCAGAGAGTGAGGGTTGGCCCTTGGCACCGCATCTTTTATTTTTAACATCAGGTAGTGCTTTTGTATCCCTAACAAACAAACAGAAATATCAGAACTACGTGCAGAAATGGGAGAATAGGCAGGGCTCATGGGCAGCCTAGATGTATAGCTGCCTGAAGGGATAGACAGCAGTCATTACAGCCTTGTCTTACAGCAAGCACTCTGCCTTGGAAGGACACTGGATGGCTGGTTTTATACCATTCTTAATAGATTAATGCTGACCTTACTGTACACTTTGAACTTTTGTTCATTGACTGAGAATGAATAATGTTAACATATTTCTAATTTCTGTTATATTCATGTTAGGTATTAATGCCATAGTTACAATTAGACTATGTCTGTTTGTGACTTAATTGTTGTTATTGTTCCCATGTTGATTACTTAAAAATAACAAAACAGTCATTTTCTGATCATTCTTTTACTGAAAATTCAGAACTACCTGCTACATGACTCAGCTTTAGCTGGGTGTTAGACCAGCTCAGTCAGTGACAATAGTCCCTGCCCAGAAGAAACACCAAAGGTATCAAGGAGTGCAGGGAAGATGCCACAATGCCACTGCGATATTGCAACTGAAGATGCATTTGTCTGTGTGCACAGACTCTTTGTGGATACAGCTGGTTTAAAAATTCCAGCACCTGGAGCAGAAGAAGCCATTCTTACAAGGCTTATAAGAAAGCATAGAAGAGGAAAATCTGTAAGGTAGAAATCTTTTTAAAAGAGAGGTTTTTCTGCCATGCAGGCTGCAGTGTCAAGGCAGCATGAGTGAAACACCTGGCTCTCTAACCTACAAGTCAGCAAGACAGGCATGAGCTTACATTCCTCTTGCTTTATGCAACAGAACCCTATCTCTGTAATCCCCATAATTCAATAGCTGAGGTATTTCCATGGCTCTGGGCAACATTTCATGTTTCTAGTCTAGATTCCAGAAGAACTTGTATGGCCACACAGTAAAAGCTTCCTGGAGAAGGTGAGGTTAAATCAGTTCCTACTAATTCTGTGGTGTGTTCATATATGTTCAGAGATGGAAATGAGAAAGGCTTTCTGCAAAATGTTTTAACTTTTCAAAAAAGAGACAGGCTCAGATTTTCTTTGATGCTAGTGTTTATTCATCAACTTCCTAAGCCATAGAAAAGAAAGTATATTTCCAAAGTTTGCAAAATAAAAGCTGATATGAAGCAAGTATAGCTTCCTGCAAAATATATTCTCCTAACTGGGAAAACTTGGCCCAAGCTTGCAGATGAACAGAATTTGAGAACACTGGACTTAATACATCATATTATAACATGCAGGTATTTGATTTGGCCTGCCCTTTTATAAAGGTATGTTTTTAAGGGAGGAGAGAAACTCTTGGCCAATTTTTCAGAAGAAAAACTTACATTACTATTCCCATAGTAAAAATGCATTACTTGCCCAGCTCAAGATAATCACTTGTGACCTCAAAGACAGTCTCAGTTATTCTCTATGACAGGAAAAATGACAAATATCACCACAGTTTTTGCAAATGGAAAATGTTCAAGTGAAAGCTCTGTAAAGAGCTTTCTGAGGGCTCTACAGAAGGAAGTTCTCAGGTGAGAAGGTTAGACACAGAGCAGTAGAGATGGGCTGGTACAAAAAAGGAGTGGGACACTGAAATACTTGTCTTTGTAAGTAAGACCACCTGTACCTCAAGATGATAGAGCTGATAACACCAACTGTGGGAGTTTGCCAAATGTGAATATTAGAAAACTGAATTTAACAAATAAATCTTCTGCTTACGTTTATTTTGTTTTGTTTTCACTTTGTCATAAAGCCTTTAAGATGATCTCTACTGTTTTTACTGCCTGTGTCCTGAACCAGATGAAACCAGGACTGAACACAAGCTGCTTCTTTCTCATGTGTACATTTAGATATTACTTTTTCTCTATCTCCCTGTTCAATTGTAAGTAATTGAATATAAACTGTTGTAGTCTGGAGATAAGATTATACATCCAGGAGTACATTGTGCCCCATGTGGATGAGGGTTTAACCTCACAGCTAGAATGCACAGACTTCACCAGCTTGTGTACTAGGAAAGCTGATGAAAATGTGGCACGGCCCCACATATAGGCATGCCTGATGCAAGTATCTCTTCCTCTGCAGCTGCTAACAGTTGAAATTGTCTCCCTGTGTTTCCTTCTACATGTACCTGCTGAACAGGGCTTTTCCTCCTTTGCCTTCCCCCTCCCCCTGTACAACTCTCAAACCCCCAGTAAGCTTTCTATGGGAAGCAAAGTTTCAACCTCTATGGATGCAGAGTACAACATACTTTCACTGGAGGTAGTTTTTACTTTTTCACTGTGGAATAGTTTTCAAAAGATTCGTTAGCGGCCTTAAATTTTTATTCCTGAATTAAGCTGTTGAACAAATTGGCAGATTTTAATGACAGTAGCAGTAGAAATGTGCTTCAGGAAGAGAAAGAATCTGCTTTCACTTTTATCACGTGTTCTTGTAACTCTTCTTGATATAAAAGGAGAGCAAGATGACAGATGATGACATGGAGCAGATATGTGCTATTGGAAAGACTGCCAAAAGTTTAGGCTGAACTTAAGAAGAAAAGGAACTTTGTAGTGGAAAAAACACTGTTAGCAGGTACTGTTAAAAAAATCAGGATGTCCTGCCCACTACAGAAATAATAGATTACAGAAAGCTGGACATCTTTAACATGTGTGATTTTTCTAAGATTGAAAAAAAAAAAAAAGGCAAAAAGCCTGCTCTCAAAGATGAGCTGAGGTTGGAGAGGCTGAAAGAAAGCAGGTGGTTGGCAATTCAAAGGCAGTGAGAAACTTTTGAGATTGATTATATATTAAGGCCAAGGAAAAATCCTCAGGAGAGGAGTAATTGAGTCTGATCCTTGTATTTCTGTATTTTTGTCCTCTTCCTTTTTCTAATGCTTCATGTTTGGCTTCCTCTTTCTCTGCAGAGGATTAAGATGTAGAGAAGATTTGAAAGGATGAATTTCTCTCAGCACTGCCCTTCAGCAGTTCAGTAACTATATCCATAGAATTAGGATTTAAGGTTACAGTTACAACTGATTTTATGTTTTCACACATGTACTTTGATTTTATGATTTCTAAGCAGAAAAAAGTAGGCTGTGTGCTTGCACTTGGCCAAATTAGTTTTGTAGAGAACATATATATAATCTTGTGCATTGTGTACTTGATAAGACAGAGTGCATGAGCTATTTTTAACTCAGCCAGCAGCATGCTGTCCTCTAGTGTAATAATCTAGTGAATCCTCTATTTTTTTTCTATTACAGTTTAATAAATTGTATGTTCATTATTTCACTGTAAAGAAAAAAAAACATATAGGTAGTCCATGACAAGAAGCTTCATGAACCCTGCCCAGTTTCAAATTAAATTAAAATAATCTTGTTATCTAACAAATTACTTAAGAAGTTAGGCAGTTAAAAGTAAAGCAATGAATCAAGTCGTTGTGGATTTTTACATTTGCCAGAGAATGCATGGTTTCTATGTGACACTGGACAGGATGTGCTAGTGCAGTGAAAGCTGCCCTTGTAACAAGTTTATGCTCTGTTCCACAGAATTTTTCAAAGTAATCCTGTCTAAAAAACCCCAAACCACACTTCATTTCACCACCACCCTCCTTGAACAGCTGCATGACTCAGTAAAGCTTCATAACGGATGCTGTGTATGCCCTGCTGGAACTGGAGGTTGTCTTGTGGTAGAGATTTGGGGAAAGACTACAAAGACCTTTCAACAAATATCATTGCAGGTCCCTATTTTGAGTGATGTGGTACATCGCCCCTCTGCTAGCTGTAGAGCTTTTAGTAACTATTTAATATTTATTCACAGTAATAATTTTGCTTGAAAAATAAATGGCAGAGACATTAACACTAGGGAGGCTTGTGGCTCGTAAGCCAGCACCTGCCCTCCGTGCCACATGTGCACCAGTCATTTAGTTCTCCAAAGCCCCAGCAAAGTGTCACTACTTCTTGGCTCTGCTAGGTGATAATAATAGCAAAAGCTTCTGTTACTCTTTTAGGGAAGCTATGTATGTGTGTTACAAGTCATGGTTTCTCAGTGTCTTTCTGTTCCCCTTTTTAATACCTGTAAGGACCAGGAGATCCTGGTAAATCCAAAGCACTCTCCACACTCTGTTGGAAAAGGTAAGTTGTGCTAGTAATATCAACTTATTGAGTCTCCTCAGATTCCCCGATTCATCTCATCAGACACAGGCGTAGAAGGGAAGCTATGTAGGCTTCAAAGAGCAAGCTAGGATTTTTTCCAGATGGGTGACTTTGGTTAGGGCCGCCCTTTTGCGGCACAAGGCACTCACTCTCTTCTTTCGCTTCAGCTCAGAGGGACCAAGTGCTCACTGTCTAACAACGCCACTCCTGCTCTTTGTCCAAAGCCAGGGAAAGCTTCGTCCGCAGCGGAAGCAGCCGCTGGGAGGGTGGAAGAGTACCGGATTTGGTTTCTTCCCCGAGCAGGCAATACCAGCCGCCGGGAAAGTCGGGAACGGGGCAGTGGCAGGCACCAGCGGAACGCTGATGCCCACCTTGTTAACCGCAGCTGTCTGTACTTGTGTCGGCCGGCACGGCGCTGCCGTACTTGTGCTCCCCGCTGGGACAGCCCGGGGCCTGCGAAACAACCCCACTCCGATAGTGCAGCAACCACTCCCGACAGCAACTGCCACCGTCTGAAAAGCAACAGGAGACATACACCACCGAAGGAATGGTTAGCGCCCTCGTAAGACTGCAGCGCGGGTTGAACGGCGGAAGTGTTCCGACGCCACCACAAAATAACGCGGTGCGAGGAGGGGGCCTCTTTAGAAGGGTGCCTGACTACTTGCCTGCCTTCCTGGTGGTGGAGACTGACTGCGCGCTTGCAGTGCCACTCTGCCGCGGGGTTGCGTGGTGTGAGGGCAACAGTAGTGGAGCTTGCGGCACTAGAGGTGGGCGGACGGCGCCGGGCAGCGGTAGGGCAGCCTCTGTCGCCATTGAGGTGCGCCGCGAGGGGCTGAGGGCCCCTGACAGAGCGCGGCCGCAGCGCTATGGCGGGCGTGGGGCGTCGGCTCTGGGCCGAGCCCCGGCTCTGAGAGGGCGCTCGTCGCCGCCGTGCTTGCCCCGCTGCGGGCTGGGCACGGGCTCTTGCCGCCTCCCGGCGCTCCTGCTCGACTCCGCTTCTCCCTCTCCCTTCCTTCGGCCGCCCGTAGCGAGCCGCGGCCTGGGCGGTGCTAGCCCTTGCTGCTCGTCCCAGTTGCGGCGTGGAGATGGCGTCGGGGCTGCGCGCTGCCGGGTTCCCCCCGTGGAAGCGGCACATCGCGGCGGAGCTGCGGCGGCGGGACCGGCTGCAGCGACAGGCCTTCGAGGAGATCATCGGGCAGTGTAAGTGGGCCGCGGCGGCATGGCCGGGAGGCTCTTGTCTTCTACCCTTGTCCTCGGAAAGTGAGAAAAATGCGGTGGTAAAGGCCTTCTGAGGCCTCCTGTTGTTTTCAGAATGTTGGATGGGAGATATTTGTTAGAACTGAGAGAAGCTTGGGTTTGTACGTTATTGGGGAGACTAAGTAGTTGTTTCTCTCAGTTCCCTCACAGGCTAATCCGAGTTTGTGCTGTAGACAATGAATGATTGAATGTCTAAATTAACTGCACAATTCCTGCTCAGATGTTTGTGGAATTAAGAACAATACTTCTATTGACGACGTTCACAATCTTTTGTAAAGTGTGGAGCTACTCAGGGGCCAGCACTTTCTATCCAGTGCTTTCTTGCCTATCCCTCTCCAGCCTCAGCTGTGGCAGGAGCAAATAGAAGTGGGTGGTCACCTAACTATGTTGGCGGTCACAGTGAGGTGCTGTGTGTTTTGGGGGAAAAAGCCAACACACCTCATAAGGACTGTGTAGTGTTGGATATGACCAGTTCTCTCGCAGGTTTGTTTTCCTTGTTGCTGTCATTTAAGGGGCTATAAAGAGCTTGAACATTTGTTATAGCAGATAGCAATATGTTTGAGCAGTCTCTAGTAAGCTTCCATAAGACCAGTCCCACACAGCATCTGGATTAATGAGGAATTGTCAGGAGTTGTACTGCCTTAGCCTGCTTGCATCAAAGAGCAGTGCACACTAATGTGGTGGAGGCTTACATAGTGCTTGGTTGTGTCAGAGTAATTAAAGATACTAGGTCTTAGCTGGTGGATGAAGAGAGTGGGAATCTGGTTTTTCTTTTAGGTTATCTTCATAATTGCAATTTTTGCTCTTTCAGATAACAAGCTACTAGAGAAGTCAGACCTTCATGCAGTTTTGGCTGATAAGCTTCAAGCAGAAAAATATGACATGCAGAGCAGACATGAGATCAGGTATTTAAAATTTCTCTTCGGTCTGTCATGCACAATGTAACCAAAAACAGTGTTTGATGCATTACACAAACAACTTCTAGGTTACTGCAGGAACTTGGAATAAAACAAACTGTGAAGTCTTGTGAAGAAGTCAATTTATCACAAACTTATGGTATGGAGGTGAACCAGAATGGGATTTTGCTTCCGATTGCTTTGCCTTATAATGTTAATAATGTTTACCTTGTGTTAGTTCCTAATGATTATGGTAAGATTGAACAATTCCAGGAATCATATGAGCTTTGCAGTGCAGGGAGAACCCAGAGTCTTAGTTCTCTTGATCTGCATTGCCACGTACAAGGGGAGAATTGGGAAAATCATGGTTGTTGTCAGTCCTAAACATTGTCAGCATATGTTTAGCACTGTATGCTAAAAAGAGTGTATCTTCTGCCTGCTTTTAGGCTTTTTTCAGGAAACTTCCTCTCTAACCTGGGAATAGCGCTATAGTGCTGCAGATGGGGGTCATGCTGCTTTACTTGGCTTGTTGACATTTGAACAACCAGCAAACCTGTAGCTAGTAATGTGTCCTTTGTCTGGACAGCATGTAGATACACCATCAGATAAAGGAGGTTGGGTTCTGCTCTTGATGTAACTGAAGAAAAGGCAGGGCTAAGTAGCTCAGAATTTCCTACTTCGGTAGGAATTGCTTCCTCTGAAGCTCTTTACGGCAAAACTGTACATGTGTGTCTAATTGGGATACAAAACAAACACACATAGTTAAGGCTATTTTGTACTGTTACCAGTAAGGAAAGAAGAATGCCTAATTTTACAGGAATTCCAGGAAAAATGACATTTGGCTGTCAGGCTGGAGTTAACACCCATGTGAAAGATCTCAAAAGCTTTTTTTGATGACTGCAGTTGTCTCAAACTGTCTTTCATTTATGAAACCTGCCCTTAAGAGATGAGGATGGAGTAATGAGGTTGAGAACAAATGCACAGAAATGGAATCTTCAAAGTAAACACTAATCTGAGCTCTGATACTGTCCTCAGTATGTGACAATTTTTTGAAGCAGAATGAATTCCCTTATGCTAGATAGCTGAGGAAAAATGCTTTTACTTACCTTAAGGCCAAGGAGGAGTATTTAGTTCTGCCTGTAGAGGTATACTTGGTCAGACTTACAGGACATGTTGGATATTACCACAGGACTTGGCTTCCAGTCTATTTGGACACATTTTTTGGAAATGGCATTGTCTTCTAGTACTGTGTTAGTTCAGTGAGGTGGTGTTTGTTTTTTTTTGAGAAGAGCATTAAATTACTGATGCCACTGTGAGACCTTTCAGCTTCTGAGTGCCTTGTCTGTTTCCCACTGGACTGATACAACACAGAATGACTGCAGAAACAGATGCTTGCAATTACCTTGTTCTTTTTGTCTGGTATAGTAGTGATGAAATTAAAATTACTATTTTTAGAAGTTGTAATTTAAAATACAGCTGCAAACCTCTGGATGTCTGTGTGATGTATATGTATGTATATGCTTTTAAAAAATTGACTTCTGTTCTTGTCTTATCTATCACTCATTTCTTTCAAAGCAATTCCAGCCATAGTGATTTGGGGGGTGATGTGTATTTTCGGGTGTGTAGAAGTTCTACCTTATGTCACAGTACCACAGTGTTGTAAAACACCCAAAAACTGTTTCATAGTGTCTAGAATGTAGTTAGGACAGTGGGAGAATGGCTGGGACTATAAACCCAAAGACTTGGGAATATACCCTTGGTTCTCTGGCTTTTGCTCCTGTGCCCTGATATCTCTCCAGATATCTAGCATCTTCAAGGTCTACCATCTCCCTCCAAAACAAACTTGAAGTAGTAAAATATTTGTAATTCTTCCAGAATTTGGAGAACACACTTTTAAGACTCAGTTGTGTTCATGCCAAAGTAAAGGCTAGATACCTTTCATGTGAGCTTGAATTCTGCTTTAGAAATGTATAAAAAGGTGAATCGAGTCCTTGGTGAATTCATAGTGACCTTTTGGCTGGTGAGAAGTGTGTTATGGGGAAACTAGCTGTGTTTTAGTTCATGATGAACGACCTGTATCTATGATGTAGTATAGAAAATCCAAGGGAGGAATATCCTGACACTATCTCTCTTGCACAGAAGCAATTGGAGTTTGTTTTCTGACATTTCGTTTCTCTCAAAACTCCAGTCCAGGACACGATGGCACATGGAATGATGCTCAGTTGCAGGAGCTGGCACAATTGAAGATAAAGCATCAAGAGGAGCTGACAGAGCTGCATAAGAAACGTGGCGAGGTTAGAAAGTCCTCATGTTCTTTATGGTCCACACATAGGTGGCCCTTAGTGAACAGGAACTTAATTTTATCAAGCTTACTCATCATCATTTTTTTCTCATTTCACATAGAGCCTTTTTAAGCTCTCCATGTTGATGATTAAAATAAACCAGAGATGGTTGGGCTTGAAAACCGATAGCCAGGAGATAAGAGCTTACATTGTCAGCATAGCATGATTTTTAAGAAGTGCTTAATTTTTAGGTTTTTCAGTGTGTTAGTGGAGGAAGGAACTGATCCAGATTAGAACTGTGCATGACTGCTGATTCTATGTTGAAAAGACTTTGAATGAGTGAGAGAACAGGTGGCTCTGTTTGATTTCATCTGTCTCACTGTGAAGGACTAGTGCTATAATGGACAAACTAAACAAGCACAAGCAAGGGCTGAAAGTGCCGTTGTGTTAAACTGCAAAGGGAGTACTGGTTCTACCATGTAGGTGCAGTAAGGAGCCCAGGAGTCCTTTAAGCTATGGCACTTGGGTCTGGAAGGGAGGTAAATACACTGAATTTTTGGTTTGGTTTGTTTTTTTTGTTTTGTTGTTTTGAGTTTCCAGACAGGAAGATGTGGAGTTTTCATTGGCACAATTGGGGTTTTAAAAACCACAGCAGTAGACTGAATGAGTCCAGGAGCTAGCACCTGAATGGTATTGCAGCCTTTCATAGGAAAAAGGTGGGAGTGACCTGGAAAATGTTATCATGCTCCTTTGATCGCATCTCACTGGAGCTGTGGATGAGAGCTTTCCTAATGGGAGGCAGCTTTCTATAGGAGGTGTACACTGACTAGTCAAAGCACAGATAATTTTCCTAAGCCATTTACCCAGGCAGGCATTCTTCTCAAAACTTAGTCTTCTATCTCCCCAGGCAGCCAGGGCTCTGCATGCTGTGGGACTTAGTACTGCTCTCTGATTTGAGTAGCTGTGAGCTGGGTGCAGCAGCTCATTAGTGTTGGCCTCTGCGCCTCTATTTCCTGTGCACTGCAGAGACTCCACCAGCAACTTTTTTTCTGGGAGCATTCTACATGAAATGTACATTTACAGTATGTGACCTGTGTATCTCCTGTATTGGCTGTCTTGGCTGTAACAGGAAGATTTGTTGCTTGGTTGTTAGTACTCATTTGCTGATTTACTTGGCAATTTTTAATTTTTTTCCACAACTTTAAAAAGAAAAATAAACCCTAATATGCATTCTGTTTGATGTGACTTTTAAAGAAACACTTTGAGGGAAGTGAGATATCAAAGGACAGTAACTTTTTGACAACTCCTTTTTGAAAATGAATTCCCTGATTTAATGACCTGTGTGATAGGGGCAGTAAACAGATCTGTATAGAAAGCTGTGAAGGAAGACCTGAAAGGTATGCTTCATGCTTACCTTGTAATGTTAGACTGATCTGTACTCTCGCTGGTTGCTGCTCCATGTGTGTTATCCAGCTGGCATTTTGTAATATAATTTTCTTCTCTCCCTAGTTGGCCCAGTCTGTGATTGATCTGAATAACCAAATGCAGCAGAAAGACAAAGAGATGCAGATGAATGAAGCAAAGTGAGTAGTAACCATTTCATCTGTATGGTTGGAATGAGACCCAGACTTCTGGTTGAGTTATTAGCGTTCTAATACTCTCTAGGAGTCCTAGCCTCAGACTAAAAATTCCGTTGTTAGGCATTGTACAAATAGCAGAAAGAAGATAGTATAGATCCCAGAGAAGATCCTCATTGTTTTATATATTTTGTTGCCATTCCAGGATTGCAGAGTATTTGCAAAAGATCTCTGAATTGGAAACAGAGTGCCAGGAATTGCGTAGCAAACTGCAAGATCTTGAGCGAGCTAATCAGACACTGAAAGATGAATATGATGCTCTCCAGATCACCTTCAATGCCTTGGAGGAGAAGCTGAGGAAAACTACTGAAGACAACCAGGAGCTGGTCTCACGTTGGATGGCAGAGAAAGCACAAGAAGCCAATCGTTTGAATGCAGAAAATGAAAAGGATTCAAGGTGAGACAGATGAGCTCTATTTGATAAAGTACTTCCCTACATACACAAATCAACATATGTAAAGCTAGGTATAACTTGCAAAAAATAAGTTTATACATTTTTTGCCTTGCAAAATAGTATTTTTTCCTTACTCTGTTAAATTGCTTCAGCTAACAAAACTTGAAGACTAAGAACTATAATACAAGTCTCATAGTACTTGGCAGTTTAGTATTATCTTTACTAATATTATTTTTGCGAGTTGTTGCACTCCAAGCAAATCCAGGTTCACAGGGGTCATAAAGGACTGTAGGTGCACTTTGCTTTATTTCCTCACTTGATTGATCTTGTCCTGATCTATTCACAGTACAAAACCTCCTGCACAGAGTATCTTGAGAAAGAGGATAAAATTAGGGCAGTGGTCTGTTTGGTTGTTTTTGGGGTTTTTGGTTGGTTGGTGGGTTTTTGAATTTGTTTGTTTTTTTTTAAATCTTATGAAACCCACCAGAACTATGCAGGGTAGACTTTGGAATGGGATGAAGGAAGTTGGGTATTTTGTGGTTTTTGTTATATTTTGTTGTTTTTTTGTTAAATAACCTTGCTTGCTTTCCTCTTAGGAGACGACAAGCCAGGCTGCAGAAGGAACTAGCAGAAGCTGCCAAAGAACCTCTGCCTGTTGAAACGTAAGCAGTCTTGATCACTTCATGCTTCAGTTTTTTGCAGATGCTTGACAAATGGTATCTTTGTTATTTTGATATTTGGTAGTATAGAGGAGTGTTTAAACTTTGGTGTAAAGTCAGAAAAGTATTGAACTTTCAGGAGAAGGAGCTCTGTTATAACTAAAAATAGATGCTTGGGATGAAAGTCTTAAGAATGGTTCATACAGTGTGTGTATGTATATATATATACACACATATTGATATAAATGCACATGGAATATCTTAGACTATTAAACTCTTCAATAAATAATGTTGCACAGAAACATATATAATGTCTGTGGCCACTTTCCCTGTCGAATGAACTTCTTCCTCTCCATTCCCAAAGCAAGACCTTCCTATCTTAGAGCTGACCTCAGAGGTAGATGTAGCACAGCAGCTTGAATATTTTATTTCCTATTGTGGTAGGGATGATGGTCTCAGTGTTTCATAAATAATATGATATGAAACATAATTTTAGAGAGCTTGTATTGTATAAACGTACTATTTACTGAAGGGGAATACTGCAGCATTTTAAGGAGTGCAGCCTTGTGTTTATAATCACTTCAGAAATATGTTAACATGGAAAAGTTATTTTGCTACATACTGTTTTAATAGCTCAAACTTCAGATTTTAAAAAAGCAATACCAGCAAAACTTGATAGTGTTTCAAATACCAGCATGATGCCCTCAATTAGAGTATATATTTTCTGTAGCCTTTTCATATATACTGTCCTCTGAAATCTTAGAACTTAAAAGTGCAGCTATGTTCTGAAATGAGAAAATAAAAATGGCCCCATCCTCTTCAATTCTTTTGCAGCTGAATGTAATCTGATGTTTATTCCTACTTAAATGCTGAATTTAAACTTCCTGTTCAGTCAAATGATATCAGGTGGATCGAGTGTGTTTAAAAGTAGTTTGGCCTGCAAAATCAGCAGTGGAGGAAAAATCATCATTGAAGGAAAAAATACTAGACTGTTAGAGCCTACTGTGACTAATGGGGACAGACCTTTTAGCATTAGCTGAGTAGTTTAGCTAGATTAATTTATGGTGTATGTATTAACCTTACACCAGCATTTCTTGTACTTAAATGGAGCAGCAACCGAAGTACAACAGTGCAGAAAATATGACAACGTATTCAGTGTGATTGAAGAAGGAAAATTCAAGCTCCTGTGCTTTTTTTAATACTTCCTTGTTTTGGAACAGCAAAAAAGGTGCTGTGGAAATAGGATATCATTGGGGTTGCAGTAACTCATGGTTTTTTGCTGTTCTTTAACTGTTTGAGAAATATAATTCACTCTGAGGCAAAGTCTTGCTTGGCTGTGATAGCTCATTATAATGCTGTATGTAGTGCTGGAAAGCTGAAGTACAGTGCCTGTAGTAAAGAGAATCTGGAAAGGATGCCTGCGAACATACATGTGGGTGGGAGGAAAATCCAACCCTGTTGTCAGTGAAGAGGGTAATTGGTAGCTGAAAATCAAAAAATGAAATCTAGGTGCTGCCTGTACTTGTTTTCAGACATTTTATGTTTGAATGTAGTATATCTGGTAGCGATAACTAGATCAGTGTTTGTGTTGTCTGGATCTACATACATGTTACTACAGCTAAATAAACCTAGATGTGGGTTGGATGCAGACACCAACAGACCCTGGAACAGTGTGGTTCATTCCATTCGTGTACCTCAGTGGGTGGTTTCCATAGAAAGCTCTGGCTGATTGAAAAGGAGGTGTTTTCTCTCACTTCAGCAGGGATGATGATATTGAAGTGCTTGCAGATGAAACCTCTGACACAGCTGAGGAGACATCTCCAGTGCGAACTATCAGCCGAACATCCAGGTTTGTAGACCAAGAGATTTTTGGTTTTTTGTACCGTGTCACTGAAGAAGAACAAGGGATATAAGAGAGTTGAAATGATGTTGGGAATGAAACTTAGGGAATTTATTTGCCTTTAACTGGAACGCAGTATGAAACTCATGTGCTGTGTTCTCTGTTACCATGTCTCAGATGTGCTGTCTTTCCTTTGCCATTTTAACTATATTACACTAGTGATATAACAAAGGTTTAAGAACAAAATAGACAATAACATGGGTTGTATTATGCCTGTGTTGCTAATCAAGCTATTAATGTGACTTTGCAAATAGCTGGGTTTTTGGATTTAATGAAATGCTGAAAATCTCCTAGATTAAATACATCTTTTTCTTTCTCTAAAATAGCAGTGAGTGGAAAGTAAGAGGTAGTTATATGAGAGCATGGATTAATTTGGTTGAAACTTCAGACTTGGCAGAGGGTGGAGGTTGAGAGAAATTGAAGAAACTTCACTCACAAATTATTTTCTGAGTTGTAGTTACTGGTGACTTTTGAACTGATGCCTACCTTCAGTGTTTTCTTTCTGCGGACTGGGACTGCAGGGGAGGGAGTCTTTCTAGAGAGTTGTTGCTATGAAATGTGTTTGTATTGATCTTTATGTGGAGAAGCTATTCACAAGGTTTAAACCTGTCCTCCCCTCCTTCAGTAAGCGACTCTCCCAGCCAGCTGGAGGCCTTCTGGACTCTATCACTAATATCTTTGGGTAGGTTAGAACACTTTCACATCTTTATTTTGTATATTGGTTTCAATGTACACCAAAATCTTGGTGATGCAAGGAATACAAACAAATAATTTCAGCCTTTCTTCTAGCTTCTGCCTTTTTTTTTTCTTTTTGTTCTCCTCAACTTCCTGTTTCTTCCATCTTGCCGTGTGCTGACCTCTGACCTTTCCCTCCAGTCTGTCTGAGTCTCCCCTTTTGGGACATCAATCTTCTGATGCTGCCAGGTGAAAACATTATCCGCTCTTAGTCCAGCATGTGAATGTATTCCATTGAAGTAACATGGAACCCAGCTGCATTATCCTGATTAGATTTCAGATATTGATAACACTGGCTAGAAACTGTCTTAAGTTAGAGGCAATGAGCCCCTCTGGGTGGAGAGAATACATAGGGTTTGCTCTTACTTTCCACTGCACTTTGCTCCTTTAATAGGATTATTTGAAATGAGTCATTGGTTTCTGTTCTTAATATCCAGAGTGGAGCCAAACTCTTGGAAGTTAAGCTGTGCATTAGGTGGATGTTCTTTGCTTTAATGGTGGAGCCTGAGCTTTTGAACGGAGCATATTACTGCCTTTTGAGTCTCCCTAGACATAATGGAGTTGCAGTCTCTCAAGCTGAACTCAGCTGCAGTCATTCCTATGTTTCTCTTTCCTATTAAAAAAAGAAGACTGCTCCAAAATTACATCAGTAATCAGTTCAGGTAACTTATCTGGTGTTCTATGAGATATCTAAATCCACAAATGTATGTAGTGCTATATGACAAAAGTAATTTTTGAAAGATGGGACGAAAGAAGGATTAAAAGCTTCTTCCTGCACTTTTTAATTGCTGTGCAGTGTAGTTAAGTGACAGGTACAGATGTGGATGAACTCAAAAGAAACAGCATTCATTTCTTGTTTTAAAACATTTCTGCTTTGTTTCGTCCCAGGAGGCGTTCTTTGTCCTCATTTCCTGCTCCCCAGGATAATGCAGAGCCACATCCAGGTGCCAGTAAAGAAGTGAGAGTGCCCACTACTGCCATATGTGTCTTTGTAAGTATAGAAGGAATTCTCTATTTTACCATTCCTTTTACTATCTTTGGAGGAAGTGAATCCTATCTGTGTGGGAACTGATCTGCTGAAACTCTCTGTTAACATCACCAAACAAGGAATTCTTGATTTGGTAGCATAGTTCATCCCATTTAATTCTTAGCCCAAATGTTTCTCAGAGCTAATGTGCTTGGTATCTGTCTTACTGAGGTCAATGATGAGTAGTAAAAGGTCTGAGGGCACAGGGGAATTACACTCTATTACCCTTTGGCTCCCAGCAGTCCTTGTTCTGTCATGCCATAGTAGAGCAATGACTGAGGAAGAAATTGCTGACAGTTTGGGATTAATTCAGTTCCAGTTCTCCACAGAGAAGGGAGTTGTGGCACTGAATGCCATCCAACAGAACTGGTTAAGAGGAGCTTGTGGTAATGGAGTGTATTCATTTGCTGTGTGTGATCTCAAGTTTTCAAGCTGAGACCTCCTTTGTGTTTTTCTGGCCTTGCAAGGCCAAACTTAAATTCCTGTGAAAGGCATTGCCTTCTGAATGGAAGATTGGTGTAAACTGTCTTGTAACCTAGCTACTTTAACATTTCTCTTGAGCTTTCTCAGGCACTTTAGTTCTCAATATGGGTATTTCATGGATATGAAGTGACTTGTATTTTCCACCTGGAGTAACAAAGTGGCTCCCTGCAGCATGGAGGCTTGTGTATTCCTAGCCTGCCCTCTTACCACTTTCTCTAGTGGCAGTCATGGGGTTGAGGAAGTAGCAATGTTACCTTAAGTGAGAACAGGATCATAACTTAAATAGCAACCTGGAACTAGTTTGAATGGTGAGCATCAGAGATGTTCATGGCTCTGCCATGTGTTACTTTATCTCTTCTCCAGCTATGTACAGCAAGCACAGTTGATTGAAAGATGTAAATCCTGGCTAATTTCATCATAAAAGGTATTACAAAGCTATGTATGTAAGGTTTTTCAAGAACCATGTGAGAACTTACATTGTTTTCACCTTTCTCTTATCTTCTGTAATGTCTTCTGAACTTCCTAGAGCAGTTCAGCCTGTCTTCCCCATATGCTGGGGCAAACCACAGTAGAATATGCTGACTTGGAAACGTGGGGAATGCTGCACCATTTCGTTTCCCATCTTGCAATATGAATAGGAACAGCTGCAACAGTAAGCCTGTCAAACTGTGGCAGTATGGAGGAGATGGGTGCTTAGCACTGCAATATTGAATGGAAAAAGTCCCAGCTCATTTCATGGGAATCCATATGTTCCTTCTGCAAATGATCTATGTTATGTTTTAGCTCCTATGTTTAGAGCCCAGATGGAGTGTGAGGACATGTCTAGGTCCAGCAGAGCATTCCAGGAATGAATGCAAGGACTCTGTGCCAAAGATTTGGCAGATGCAGGAAACAGGCCAGGCTCACTTCTGGAGAGATGAATAGAACAGGTTTGGGAAGGTAGAGAAGGTAGTCACTTCAGCTGTAATTCTCAGGCATAGTTTTTAGGCAAGACTTTTAACCAGTTTTGTTTTGAATGGCTCTTCTGAACTTGTGGAAAGATCAGATTTGAAGTGTGATAACCCCTAAGTATAAGCAGCAGGCCAAGTTAAAGCAGTATGCTTTGGAAAATACAAGTTTCCAGAAAACCTGATTTTGAAAGAACAGTTACTGAAAACACTTAGAAAGGAATGCAGCAAATTGAGAATGTGGTACTTACACTGTGTGGGTAAGTAGTCTGAAGCTGTGAAGTTAATATGGGGAAAATAAAGGAAGGAAGAAATCTTAAAAGAAGGTTAAGAATCACTATTAAGTGGCCAACTCAAGCTTCAAAACATTAAGCTAAGAGAAAGCAGAGTGCAGGTGTGTCACTGCACCTGCAGGTAGGAACCCCAATTTAAGCCCAAGGTTTCTGTGAGGGAACGTGCAATCACAACTCTGCTGGTACTGCTTAATCACCGATATAAAGTAGCATTATCACCAGTACACTAAATGAAAGCAGTTAATATGTTATGCTGTTTTCTAGCAGACTTACCTAACTCAAGCCTGACTTGAGTGTTCTGTGACTGCATGAACTGATTGGATCATTTTCCTTGGCTGACTCTAGATGGAGAAATCAAAAGTTAGTTTCCTTCTACAGTGTATCACCTGTAACTGTTTTCTGTCACTTCCTTAATTTTTTCTGGTGTAACTTTAAAAGCCTTACTTTATACAGCCTAAACTTATGAAGCCTTTTAAGGATTCTGGCAGTTTGTTACCACTCTTGAGTCCTTGCTAGAGTTTTTCTTTATGTGCTTTTGGTTTTTTCTTTAAGTAGGATCAGCCTTTTTGCTCTGTTTGTATACCATCAGCCATAGTACAGTTTCAGTCTGTGGCTTAGTTTCCTATATACTGCTGAAAGATCTACAGCTGTGGTCCTGTATAACCTTTAAATTCTATAGCTTTCTAATCTGTGGGGTTTTGGGTCTATGCTAATTCCATTTTGGGTGGCTGTTCTGTTCCTCCCACTCCTCAGGATGCACATGATGGGGAGGTGAACGCAGTGCAGTTCAGCCCTGGCTCCCGGTTACTAGCAACAGGAGGAATGGACCGGAGGGTTAAGCTTTGGGAAGTCTTGGGAGGTAAACTTTTTTGCTTTGGAATATGGTGGGTTGCTGAACAATGTCATAGTACAGTTAACTTTGTGTCAGCTTCTCTTGTAATCTATTGCTTAAGTTTTGTTCATCTTTCTCTGTGCAGATAGATGTGAGCCCAAAGGTTCCCTCTCTGGTAGTAATGCTGGGATTACAAGCATAGAATTTGATAGTGCTGTGAGTATGTGCGGTATCCACTGTCTGTGATTGGGAATAAATGAGTTACATTATGTTGTGATCTACTATCCATTTCCATTCTGATGCTTTGAAAAGTTTTCTAAGAAATGAGTTAAAATAATTATGAGAGTAACTGCAAATAGTTAAAAATTGTGTGAAAGATTTTTATTTGATATGCTGCAGTCTGTATTTCTCATGTTTGCTTAACAGTTCAGAGGATGATAGGCAGCTCAGACATTGGCTGTAACAGGCTATTATAGAATAACAATCAAATGCACTTCATCTAAAGTAGGAAATCAATCTACAGCTCCCCACTAAAGCTGGCATAACAGCACAAAAGAAGCAAATACACTGAGGCTTAATTTCTGTGATGTTTATTTCCACAAGTGCTCTGTTGAAGTCTGTGATGAATAGTAAAAGGTCTGATTAACTCAAGACTTGCACTTCCATGACCTTTTCTCCCAGCAGTTTCTCACCAGTCACAGCACAGTAATGATGTGGCTGGTAGAGTGTTTGCTGACATCTAGTGATGTGTTCCGTTCATGTTAACCGGAAGCATTGGATACATGACTGGGATCAGCATCCAACAGTCTTACTTGAAGGAGTTTGTGGTCTTGGATTGTTGTAAGTGGCCATATGATCTGACTTCTCTGCTGAGACTTCTTCCGTAACACAGTGCTTTTTACTGCATTGACAGTAGACCAAAGCTGATAGGATTTCTTCCATTTTGTGATTCTACGTGCTAAACTTCATGGATAGACACTCAGAAGAATCATTCCTTTGGACACTGACCAAAACCAAAAAAGAGGATAAAAACCTCACTGCAGCAGAAGGGAAAGGAGAATGTCCTTTCTGGTGTGGTTATTGTTACTCCTTTTATCTGTAGTCATGTTTTTACAAAACACTGTCACATTTTGATGAGAAGAAAAGCCATAGCCTTTTTGAAAGTTCTTACACTAGCTTTCATAACTGGTCTGTGCTGCTGTGGTTTTGGTTCTGTTCTTTTTTTCCTTGGCAATGTGAAGCTAATATGATTTTTGCTGTGGTTTTGGTTCTGTTCTTTTTTCCCTTGGCAATGTGGAGCTAATATGATTTTATTGATCTATTAGAAACACTTCTTGAGTTTAATTTATATACTGTCTTGCAGAAGTAGTTTTAAATCAATCTTATGTTCACAGGGTTCTTACCTCTTAGCAGCTTCAAATGACTTTGCCAGCAGAATCTGGACAGTTGATGACAATCGATTACGGGTGAGTCTCTTGAAGACAGAGCAGTGCTCAGACTGTTTCTGTCTTGTATTCCAGTTTTGTTTAATGGGGACATTGTAATTTTGGAAGCTGGGCATTTCCAGACATTTTCAATAATTCTTTGTTAACAGAATCTTTCTCTTAAGGGAAGACCTAAAATACACTAGTATTGTTTTCTGTACAGCCTGCAAAAAACTCCAGTTACTGCATATTTTCACAATACAGCACCCCCCACTAGCAAAGCCTTACCATGTAAATCAAATACACTTTTGCATCTCCCTCTGTGGAAATTCAAATGCTTCTTAGGGTTTATGGAGAACCACTTTAGTGTATTAGTATCAGTCTAAGGAGAGGACTGCATTTGCAGAAGATGGGGATTTTTTTAGCTTAAGTCAGGAGCAGCACTCTTGAAAAGGAGTCCTTTGTGTAGCTGTTAAATGGAGCAAGCTGAAAAGTGCTTGACTTCATTGTCTGTGTTTTGAAAGATTCCTCCTCTCAACTCCATTGTACTCCTATTCTTGTCTAACACTTAGCTGTAGTTTAAAGAAAGATTTACATTTGACCAAAAGAAAATTTCCTTTTCAACTTTCTAAGAGTTTTTTTTTTATTTGCTTATGCATGCTTTTCCTCAACTTTTTATTTTAGGAAGATGCTACTTCTATGTTCTGAATCTTCTGATGTTTCACATTAGTTACAACCCACAGCTGCATTGTAATTCATTGGGTAGTTCTCAGAGTGGAGATTTCAGGTCTCATTTAGGAAAGCAAAGAACATTAGTTCTTTTGCAGTTTCTATTTAGCTGCAAAACATACTGTTTAGCAGACTACAGGTTACTCACTGCAAAATATTAGTTACCCTGCGAACGTCCATCTGGCTTCATGGTATCTTACCATAATTTTTTGGTGTCCTTGGTGACTACCAGCTTTGGGCAAGCACATTCAGTATTTTCTGGCAAAAAAGAGTGCATTATTTGTTTTAAATGTATGTGGTATGGATTTGCCATGACTTGCATGTAAGCAAGAGGCAGCAAAGCTAAAATTATGGTAATTTTGCCACTAACCACCTACTTAAATGCAAATATCTGTACATAATGACTGTGCAGCAGGAGCAGAAGAGAGATGCAGAGTGAAAGTTTGGAACTTCCTTTCTGAGTTTATTTCCTTTCTTAAGATGAATTGGTCTTTATGGGATGATTCATTGTTTCAGAGTTTGTGTTGTGTCGAGTTTGCTTTTTCCCAAACTTTAATCCCATTCTTTTCCATTCTTGAGGAGTTTTCTTCTGTATAATTTGATAGTCCTTTGAGTATTTGAAACAATCTTAATTATATACCAAAGATATTTTTCTTGCTTTTCATAATTGTTACTTCAGCCATTCATTATCTGTTTTGTGATTTTAGTATGTAAATATTTAGCAATTTGAAGTGAATGTGGTTCATGTTCTCAGCCCCACAGAGCCTATCTTTGCAGTTACAGAAACTGCTGCAGGGAGTTTTTTCTGAAATCTGATTGTCTCAGCTTTCAGACTTGAAGATGTTATAACAGTTGAGACTAGATACTTTTCCATAGGTGTATCGAGCATTGTGGATGAGAGCTTGCAGATTCCCTGAGTAGCTCAAGAAACTGCAGCCAAAGGTGACCTGTCTCTCCCAGCTTCAGGCTGAGCTCTGGTATCAGGCTGAGCTCTGGTATTTAGCACTCCTAATCACTGTTAATCTCTGTTTAACTATAATAGTGTTTTTTTTTCTTCTCCAAACAATGCCATAGACATGGAAATTATGATTTAAGATTGTCTTTGAATCTTTAAATAGCAGAACTATTAAGCTATGAGGAAAGGAAGCAAGTGAAACTGTGATTTACCATGTAAATCTCTCCTCCTCAGCACACCCTGACAGGTCACAGTGGTAAAGTTCTGTCAGCCAAGTTCTTGCTGGACAATGCACGCATTGTTTCAGGAAGTCATGACCGGACTCTCAAGCTCTGGGACCTCCGCAGCAAAGTTTGTAAGGAAACCTAACTTGTGTCTTGCATCCATGTTCTGTGCCTCTGCTGAATGTAAATGGAAGTCTGACATCAGTCAGATTATTTCATATTCTTGCTAGTCTAAAAAAGACAAAAAACAGCAGCCATGCCATCTTCTGTTGTTATTTAAGTAATTAGATTCTTTCTGCCTGTTACCTGAAGTAAAAATAAGAATATGCAGGAAGCACTGGTAATGCTATTACGTTAACAGCAGCTGTTGTGTGAGTGTTCTTTGTTTACCAGTCTGGGGTGGGTGTTTCAGTCTTCCATTAAAAACTTTCAGCCAGGTCAGAGTTTTTAGCCTTGAGGTGGATGGAAATGTACCAAAAATTCCAACATTTCACATGAAGGAAATGCTAGGAGCCAGATTTTTCTTTGGGAGAAACACTTTATTTCCTTATCTTCTCGTATTGATGGCTCTTAAACCTGCTTGCACTGAGAGCAGTCAGGATTCAAGGATACTTTCATATATGGACCACAAACATAGGTCAAGGAGACAGTTTCATGTTGTTTAACAGTAGCAAATTATAGCTGTCTAAATACAATGTGGAAGTAAAGCAGCTGTCATGGGAGCATTTAAAGGGATATTAGCCACAGCAAAGGAGATTGAGAAGGGCAGAGGGGTTGTTGAAGACTTAAGTCAGGATTATTCTAAGACAGAGTTTGTTTGCCCTATGTCACTTCTTGGGCACTGGCTGTGTGGCTGCACTGTATGTATGGTACAGTGATAATTTTCTGTCTGTTTTCATCAGTTTGTACAGTGTAAATGTCAGTGTGTCACCGTTGGTTTATGCTTTGTAGGTATAAAAACAGTGTTTGCAGGCTCTAGCTGCAATGACATCGTGTGTACGGAGCAATGTGTAATGAGTGGACATTTTGATAAGAAAATTCGATTCTGGGACATCAGGTAAAACTATTGTAAGAGAGCTTATAGAGTAGAAATGGGTATGGGATTGCTGTCCAAGTATAAGCTGAGCTTGGAAGCTAATGAGACTGTTGTAAGAATTCCAGAAAGCCATTGAGAGGGACTTTTTTTACTACTTTTATACTGTTTGGTGTTTTGGCAATTTTTTTCTTTCTTTCTTTCTGAAAAGACAGTTTGCTCTCTTATATTTTGCTTTGGTCAGTACTTGCCATTCTGGATATTATTTACTTTTTGAGAGAGTGGGATTGTGAGGAAAGCAGTATA
The DNA here is from genome assembly GCA_013396975.1 of Bucco capensis. Classification (NCBI taxonomy): domain Eukaryota; kingdom Metazoa; phylum Chordata; class Aves; order Piciformes; family Bucconidae; genus Bucco; species Bucco capensis. The sequence continues at coordinate 1,108,442 of VWZO01013601.1, forward strand.
TAGCTATTGGTTGGGAAAGTTATCCACTAAGTGAGATCTAGTTTGGGAAAGAATCAAAATGTGAGAATAAACTTATAATCCTTTTTCTCCAGTTCTTCCACTTTAGAACAAATCAAGGTTTTGATGCAGTAGTTTGGCTTTTGAACCCTGCTTTACTCTTTTTTTCTCTTTCTTTTTGTCTTTAGGACTGAAAGCATAGTAAAAGAAATGGAGCTGCTTGGAAGAATCACAGCTCTGGACCTGAACTCGGAGCGAACAGAGCTTTTGACCTGTTCACGTGATGATCTCCTAAAGATCATTGATCTACGAGTTAGTGCTGTCAAGCAGACATTCAGGTGAGTGTGTTCTCCACAGTAACATTATATCAGAATGAGTTTCAGAACTTTGGATTGTGGATTGCCCTCAGTGCTGGGCTGTTTTTCAGTATCTCCATGGAGAGAACAGTCTCCTAACTTGTTTTAGTTTTTTTTCTACCCAGGTAGCAAATATTTTATTTAGAGCCTAAATAACAGCAAAGATCTACTCTGGTGGATCTTTTCATTTACTTCTTTAAAGAAGATAACTTGTCTTAGAAATCTTTGACCTAAAGAAAAGAATTTCTTCAGATGTGTCATAGAGGAGGGTGTATAAGAAATGTGAGCTGTGGTAAAGGCATACTTAAGCTTATTGTGAACCATGCAGAAATCCTTACCACACTCTTTAGTGAGAACCTAGAAGTCCATCTTCTTATAAATTAATTTCCAATTATCTGATTCTAACTTTTCAGTGCCCAGGGATTCAAATGTGGCTCTGACTGGACAAGAGTTGTGTTCAGGTAAGGTCAGATATAAGCCAAATATTGAATGAGTGAGTGGTTCCTGATGCTTGGCTTTGTTGTCAGCATTTACAGCTAGGAAGCTAGGACAGGGTTTAATTTGTCTGAAGGTACCTCTTGGTCAAGACAAAGTAGAATGTTGATCATTGGATCAACAAGGCTTGGAAACTTTCTGATTTCAAAGTGCTTTCACCTAGTGTTAGCAACAGCTAACAAATAACTCTTGGAAGACTGTTTGATGCCAAGTTACTTGCTTATGAGGTTGCAGATGGAATGATGATGTGTGCTGATAAATTGCTGACTTGAAAATGTTCTCTGCCTTCTGCACCTTCTCTGATCTCATAGCCCTGATGGTAACTATGTGGCTGCTGGTTCAGCTGATGGGGCCCTCTACATTTGGAATGTGCTTACTGGGAAATTGGAGAGGACACTAGCAAAGCATCACAGGTGAGGGGAAGCTGGCCGTATAATCTAACATGGGGATCTGGGTTGTTAACCTTGCTGGGCTATGAAAGAATTGTAGTTGTACAGCTTTGCAGCTTAGATTGGTGTGTGAGAATTTTTAGTGTGCAAATTCTTGGTGGATTCATGGCAGTATTTTCTAGATTGAACTGCTAGCTGTGTTATTATTCAACTTCTTAAACTGAGATAGGATTCTGGTAAAGTACGCTTAATATATTCTGAAGAAACTCTCTCTCTTAGGCTTACTAAAAGCTGTAGTCTCTTGAGAGCTGAGAAAGTGCTTTCACTTTGATAGTCAGGGTACTATAAGACTTCATTGCAGTGTTAAGTGCTCTTGTGGAATTCTTGTCAGATTTTTTTGTAAACTTATACTTGGCTTCCATTTCAGTTCTTCTATCAATGCAGTCGCATGGTCACCAGCAGGTGCCCACGTGGTCAGTGTGGACAAAGGAAACAAGGCTGTCCTGTGGTCTGAATTTTGACTGGATGGAGGGTGAAAGGCAAAGGTCCAGCACCTCTGTGTGTGGTGATGCTGGTCCATGGCTGAACAGAATGGAGACCTGAGCCCAGATCCATCCTGAGCTGGGATAATGAACAAGCATGTGGGCTTCACTTCCCATAGGAAAGTTCTAAAGCAGTGGAGAAGGAGCCTGAGTCAGAGACTTCTTATGACCGTAACTGCACTGTGGCACTCGGACTCGGCAAGGGATTAGCTATTTTGGTTGGAGAATGTTACTTAGTCATGCCTTTATGTGCAGTATCTATGCACCAAGTGGAGCTGAAGATACTAGCAGGATTCAGCACCAGACAGCTGTGCCAAATACAAAAGTATCTACAGCACTCCTGAGTTGGAAATGTTGGAAAGAGATTGCTGTGTATGCTGACTTAATACATGTCCTATCTCCTGTGTTCTGTTCTTGTGGCCTAGTTCAGGCATGGGCTGAGAGATCCTGAAATGTGGATGGGTCCTAGGCACTGTAAAAAGTTGCAACAGCTTTCAAAGAGTCTTTAAAGGATCTGGCAGCTCTGCCTTTGAATTATCAGCTCAATTCAGATCTGTCCTTAAGGCAATGGTCCGTTCTTGAGGGCTTCTGCACCCTTTGGTTAAAATGCCCTTCAACAGCTTGGGTATCACAAAATAGGAGATTTTTAGTCTTTTTTATTCCACAAGCAGTTTGTTTACTGGGTGTGAGGGGAGAGAAGGTCAACTTCTGTTGTGCTGCTGTGATAAGGAATGTACTCATACTGTGACATCAGTACCAGAATATAGATGTTTGGTCCCTTTTTCTGTTCATCCGTCCTGTCCTGGCGGCTGTCAGTAGAACACAGGGGAGCAGTGGGGTTAAATATCAAATCCATTGTTTTGGTGCTGGCAATTCCAGGCCACTTGCCCCCTTCATGAGCACATGTGCAATATTCCTGTTTGTGCTGGAGCCATGTCTTGGCTCTGTCCCTCTTCTAGTATCCAAAACCATGATGTGGCTGGGTGTGAGCTACCTGGCACAGCTTAATCCAGCCAAACCTTTCCACATCATCTGGGCCTCAAGACAAGCCACCAGCGTTTTATTGCCTTTTTATTTGCACTTTATTTTCTTCTTTCTTGATGACATTTTACTAAGGAAGTGTGTTCTTTGGAGGAGCTGGATTAGGGGGGCAGCTGCTATAAAAAGCCTCTAACCTAGCCTTTTGTTCAGACACTTTCTGCAGAGGGGAATTAGAGTATATGGGGCAAAGTTTTTATTTATTCAGCTGCCCTTAAGAACTTGATTGTAAATAAACCTGTGTTCTGCTTTTAAAACCTCACAATGCTCTGATTCATTTATTTGTGTGTCTGTGTGAGATCTTGTTCTGGCTGAGCAAAGGGGGGAACCTGGAATGTTTTTTCTGTGCTATGTTTTCCTGATGAACTGTGGGTTTGTGTTCAAATACATTTTGGGATTTGTAAGGAAAGAGGATGATGCTCCTAGCTTGAAACTGGGCATCCCACAGATACAACCTGGTTTTGCCCAGTCTCAGGAATACTATCTTCAGACAAGTGCCTCTGTCTTTGAAAGGTTGATGTTTTCCAAGGTGTTTTAGGTAAATTACTGATTGAGGAAATTAACATCTGTATTTCAGATACTTCTGAAAATAGGAGCATTTTTCTTCTGTGATTCTTTGACAACTGCCTTGTTAGGTTTTTAAGCCAGGAATAGGAGTTGCATGTTCCTTTAAAAACATGAAAACCCTTGTTGAAAATAATGCTCTAGTTCCTACTTCAATGAAGCAAAGCCTTCAGCTGTTTAATGTACAAATTTCATGAACATAAGAAGCCACCTGTCCAGCTCCTGAGAGTGAAAACTGTAGCAAAAATGAAAAGATTCACATTGATGTTCTGAAGCATTTCCAGAGGTAAAATATTCCTCCTTCTGCCTGTTGCTGTGACAGAAGATCCTTCTTGAAAAGACACCTACCCAAGAGCTCAAGTGACCTTGGTTACTGTGGAAAAGAAGATCACTAAATGACAAGTCAGCATGATGGAAGATTATCAGGAGATTAATGTAATAAAAACTCTGCAGGCTCTGCTGAGGAGGATCAGAATGGGTTTAGGAAGTTTATAATTTGGGTTGCTGTACTTGTGTTTTCCTACAGCATGAACACACCATACACAAAGGGCTTTGTTTTGCTTGCTGATGCTGTTATGAAGTAGGCTAATAATACTCAAGGATAATGGCTAGCTAGCTAAGACCTGAAGTATTTTAGATTAAAATTCCTTAGGATCAAGGTATGTAAGAAATTCTAATGACCAACTTGACCTTTTTTTGCTGTTGTTTATTTATTTACTTCTATTGGTCCATTTTCTGCTTAAACCTGCAGAGGGAAGAAGAGAAACTGAAGTTACCTACAGTGCAGAGGTGGCTATTGCGCTGTTTCTCCACTAAAGGTAGAGCTGCCCTTTAAGTGTTTTTGGGAGGTAGAGGACAGGATCTTTCTCTGGACATCAGGGTCTATTAGGAAGCATGTGTTATGGAGAGTCTGATGCCAAGCTCCCCTGAAGATACTTACAGTGGTGCATGTGCCTGTGCCTCCCTGGCACTCAAGGCAGTAGCAAATATAACAGGAATGCTCATTCCTCTCCTGAAGGGCTAAATCCTGCAGTGGCAGCAGCACAAACTCCTAACAAAACCAGCTTTCTGCTTTTGTACTGTGTTACTGATTGATTTTATGAGTCAATTTCTGGTCTCTCCTACTTCCTATAACCAGGATCTGGCTTTCCTTCAGCAACACAGGCACATGTGAATTTCTGTATTTTAGAGCAGGCTGGTTTGTTTGCCAGAGTTGGTTTAACAGAGTAGTGATTAAGCTCTCAAAATAATCCACCTCCAGCTAATAAAATGTTGCTGGAATTTGGAAAACACTGAAAGCTGAGGAACACCTCTTCTGTGCTGATTTTTTTTTTATTAATTTGTCTATCCAGGCCACACTGTATTGAGATAAATGTTGATTGTTTGCAAAAAACAAGCTTGATTTTTGACTGCACAACTACCTAAGCTTGGAGGGTGCTACCGTTCAGGCTGGCAAGTGGAAAGGACATCACATGATCTTCCTAAGCAAACTAGCAGATGCAGCACAGGAAAGCTACAGCTGTTTATGCAGCTTGCAAGCCAGAAATTACATGCATTGTGCATAATATCAACACCAAATTCATGGGGTGGGGGGGAAAAGCTATTCTTGGGACATTTGTGAACAGAAAAGTTAAACTGATTGAAATCTCAATTCATGTGTCTTACATCTTGGATGTTGTGCTTCACTCCAAGTAAATTAAGGAGGGGAGATGTACAGCTAGCAACATACTGTTTTGCATTAGCATGCTAATGAGATGTTGGTGGAACAATAAAAGATAAACTGCTTAGTGATTATGAGAATAATACATTGTTCTCAATGTTTGGTAGTTCTTCACAATGGCAACTATTTATAGAGACTTTTATTTGGTGTTTTATAAACTCCCTTTTTCATAAATGGCTGTTCAGCTTTTTATCAGGCTGGATGGCTTGCAACCCTAGGAAGAAGAAGAGGAGCTTTAGACAAGCTGCATTCAGTAACCATCCTATTCTATGTAAGCCTGTAGTCCTTACAAAGCGCGAGTATGACACTGTAGACCTCTTCAGTGACCATCTGAGCTTCCTTAGGTAATGCTTTATGTTGCTGACCTAACCACTTTCCATCTGAATCTTAGCCTAGGTACAATATTTGCTCTTGGAGGGGGATTAATTCTTGAAATCCTGGATGGACGCAACTCGAGACGTGCTCTCAAATCCCCTACAAATTGTCTTCCTTGTTTGCCAAGAGGTTAGTGATTCCCTCTGGTAGATGTGAAGAAGCATAGGATTCAGCTGTGTGGAAAATTATTCTTTCTTCAGTAGTTTAGGAGTTCCTGTGGCAGCTCCTGTGACATTTGGAACACAGCAAGGTATTTAATGTTATTTGCTGGTTTGTTTGTTTGGGTCTACAGCATTAGTAGGGTGTTTGTTCAGCAACAAATACTATTCCAGACTTGAAAAACTTACCTGTACTTCATAAAAATAGAAATTCTGTTCTATCTGGTGACCAGAGACAGAACCTGGGGAAATGACATGAAGCTCTGCCAGAGGAGGTTCAGGTTAGATATTAAAAAGGTTCTTCGCCCAGAGGGTGGTGGAACATTGGAACAGGCTCCCCAGGGATGCAGTCAAGGCACTAACTCTCACTGAATTCAAGAAGCATCTGGCCAATGCTCTCAGACACATGGTGTGACTTTGGAGTTGTGTGCATAGACAGGAGTTGGACTTGATGATCTCTGTGGGTCCCTTCCAACTCTGGACATTCTATGATTCTGTGCTGATACTCCTTTTTCTTATATTTTATCTCATTAATAATATGAATGAAAATGACATTCCTTCTTATGACAATTTAGAGCCTCTGATGACAAATCTTGAGGTACCTTTTGAAAATCAAGGTACTTTCTGTTGATTAGATTATTTTTATCTGTACTCTTCCAAATTTCTTCACAAAATACAATCCTATCTGCAAAGGCCAAGCTATCCCTTCCCCTCCAGATTTTACTATTAGTCTACTGATTTTTTTTAATATGTATTAAAAGGAGTTCTTGGTCTTTTGTAGTGTTTCTAAAGAGCTGTTTTTAAAAAGATGGTTTTATGGTTTGTGGTTTTTTTAATGAGGAACTGCTGCAATGGAAAGAAATGCACCTTCTGTGCTGCACCTAAGTATCTATTGAAATAGGCTTTGGTAAATTATGCATGGCAGTAGAATGCTTTACCCACCAAATATAATTCTATTTTAAGCTAATCCACTTATATTTTTTCTGACATCTTTCCCAGGACATTTTGGGGCAGAAACTCTTCATTTACTCACAGTCACATACTCAACTTTAACCATGAGCTGCCCCGAGTCTCAAAAGACAGGGATGAGTGGGAAGAATCCTAGTTCTCCTCAGAAACAAGTTATCTTCAAGAAAAGCACTCGTGACAAAGCTGTAAGTACTTGCAATAACAGGTTTATATAGGTTTGAGTTTTACTCGTAGTCAAACTGGAGACCTACTAGAAAGCTCTTTCCTGTCCCCCTGATTTTTTTCCTGAAGAAGGACCATGAACAGTGTTTAGTGCTAAATTTGAGGAGATAATGTAAACAAAGTTTATACAGCAAGCTTCTTGTATATTATAATACAAGAGCTTGCCTCTTACTCCTCCTGGGTTGTACTCCTGCTGGTAAATGTTTAAAACATTTACTGATGGCACCCAAAATTTTATATCTGTAGTTCTTTGACCCATGCACATGTATTTATGTTGTACTTTTGAGAGTTGTTCTACATCAGGTCTTCAATTCTGATGCCCTGAAGCATGTGAATAATCCTCTTGAATCTGGTGAGGATTGCAATCAGTGTTTTGAAAAAAAATACCAAACTGTTTAAAATGGAATTGTTCTGACCTCTACAAGATTTATAGCTCTCCAGCTTGTTCCCCCTGCCCAACACACAACTATCCACACTTTGTAGTTCGACTCTTACCATCTTCTCCCTACAGCTGACCATCTACCTGGGAAAGCGAGACTTCATTGACAACGTAGGGGATGTGGAACCTGTAGGTAAGTCCACAAGGATATGTGCTGCCCTTCCTGCTCTCTCAACTCTGTTTATGCTTTCTTAATCTTTTTAATTTTTCCTTTCTTTCAGATGGTGTTGTATTGGTGGATCCTGCTATTATCAAAGGGAAAAAAGGTTTGAGTTTTTATGCAACGTAAGCTTCAGATATTGTTAGTCCTCCTTTGAAGTGTGATGCTGAGCTAGAACCTTTTTTATTGCTTTAAGGCTACAAATGTAACTCTCTTCTCCAGTGAATGGGCTTCTTACTCAACATAATATATGTTTTTGCAATTTCCTTGACCCTCTAGTGCAGGGCAATTTTACATCTTACCATCACTGCATCGTTAGCTTGCTGCATGCTTTTACCCATTATGTGTTTCTTTCCAGTTTATGTGTCCCTGACCTGTGCTTTCCGATATGGCCAGGAAGACATTGATGTGATTGGCCTCACCTTCCGACGGGACCTCTACTTCTCTCGGGTCCAAGTGTACCCACCTGCTGACAAGCCAGATTCCCTTTCCCACTTGCAGGAATCTCTGCTAAAGAAGCTGGGGAAAAATGCTTATCCCTTTTTCTTTACAGTAAGTATCTCATAAGAGCCTCTGACCTTCTTATCCTTGTCTGTTATTACCAGGCTGCTGAGACCTGCTGCTGAACTGAAGACAGGGATTAATAGTGAATTCACGTTATGCAATATTCCAATTGTGACAGACAATGTACCTTTTTTTTTTCTTTTAACCATCCTAAGTGGCAAAATGCAAGAAGATCCTGACTGCACATGAAAAGTGATTTCATGGAAATGGCAATAGCTTTGTGCTAGCAATAGCCTCTTAAATTCTTGTCTTCCCCATTAAAAAGGAGCTGGAATACTTCATACCATTGCCCCAGTGCTTATAGAGGAAGTGCTAGAATCCTTTTCTTTAATGATTTTATGGATCAAACAAGCAGATGAAAAGGTCTTTATGAGATGTTGTCAACCAATAACATCTCATTGCCAAATTCTGAGACACTGTCAGTCACATGTCTGCCTTGGCATTCCCTAGGAAGATCCAGGTTTGAAAACTACATGCTTTCATATAGCAACAAATAAGTCTTTGAATGAGTCTGCTGAATGGGCTGGTACCTGCTGTAATGTTATTAACCACTCAGAAACAGTCTAGAGATCTTCAGATTTCTGGAGTCTCTAATAGGGTGTTAGCAGTCAGTCTGCATGAGCTGCTCTGCAACCTTTGCGGTTGATGTCTGGAGTTAATGGCCCTGCAAATGGATAGTAGCTGGTGTCTGGCTTCATGGCTTTAATTGTATTTCTGACACAAAGGCACCTTGCTCAAGCTTCAAGCCTATGTGGACAGTGAGTACCACTGCTGTGAGCTGTCTTGATTATCTTGGATGAAGAGCCAGATGTTGCAGCTTCTACTCTAAGCTGTTCCTCTAAGGCTCTGTTTCATTTTGGAACAGAGGGACTTGTTCATACAAGACAAGGCCCAGTACACTAAGGCCCTTATCTTAGCCAGAACTACAAAGGGTTACTGCATTACAGTGAGTGATCTGTTGTCTTCAAAATTACTTTGTACCTTTTGTGAGCAACATATTAACTAAAGTATTTGAGTAATATTGCTTTGAGGTGTTTTTATCTTCTACCTCTCACAGTTTCCAGATTATCTGCCTTGTTCAGTTTGTCTGCAGCCTGCACCTCGTGATGTTGATAAGGTGAGATCAATGGGACAATTGTGCTTATCATGGTTAAGGAAAGTCAGATGGAAAAAGTCATGTGAATTTATTTGGCTAGCTTGAGAGTAGAATAAGGTGATACTAGATTTTATGGTGCTATGCCACCAATGTCACAGAGCTGGAATTTAAGCCCTCAGAATAAGAATCTAATCAAATAGCAGCAAGACTACTAAATCTGCAATGCTTGTAGTTTCCTTAAGGGTAGCACATGACTTGCAGGATGGCTGCACATAAAATGCTTGTAGCTGTCAGGCTACATGAGAGAGAAGAATACTGAATGCCTAAAATCTCTTAGATTGCTATGAATAGCATAAGTAAAGGTCACCAAATAATGAGACTTTCTGTGAGGTTTCTGACACCATTTAAAATACTCCTTTTATACTTAACTAAGTGCTTCTCTGAACAGCAGCACTAGAGTAACAGCTGGGCAAGATGGAGCACAGGTTGTAGAATGCAGTACAACAAGGATAAGCTGTGGGTTTTGCCAAGGAATTATATTGTAGTAAAAATTCCCATGTTGCTCTGTAGAGAGTTATCTGGGACTCACACCGATGTCCTATGGCGGCATAAACCTGTTCAAGCAAAGGCCAGCTTGGCTTGATCACTCCCACTTCTGAGATGTTGGAAAGAAGTTAACCCTGAGTCAGATATTTGCATTACAAATCAAGTACAGAAATTCAGTTTAGAAACCCAAGAAGGACTGGAGAGCCTTGCAGGCTGGTCAATCTCATAATGTGTAACATGCTGTGAACTCTACAGCACTGCTCTCACAGAAAACCTTTTAGGAGTAGAGGCGTCATCTGTCAAAGGCTAGGAACTAAGCTTCATTTTTCAGAAGCAACATGGAACAGGTGGATGCTGCCACACCAGTTGCCAGAGATCTCTATTGCAATGATAGGAAGCTAGAATAATTTGTAGTTGGCAAGATTCTGCCAATTTCAGGTGTACAGAAAGATATTTAAACATCTGCAGATGCTCTAGGCTTCTGACACTGATTTCACAGCTGTCTTCCCTTTCTGGCAGAGCTGTGGAGTGGACTTTGAGGTGAAAGCTTTTTCAACAGATAATTTGGAAGAGAGAATTCATAAAAGGTAACAGAAAGTGTGTGTCTGTCTTCAGCTTTGCCCTTCTTAAAGGAGATGGGTGGTCCAATAATACACCTTGGCTGCTTGTTCAGCTTTGCCCCACTTGTCAGTGGACTTGTGTGTAAGCACGTGTGAACGTTGAACTGTTTCTACCAACCACAAACTACTACTATGTTGTTCCCTGCTGCTTCCCAGGAACTCTGCACGTCTTTTGATCCGTAAGGTGCAATATGCTCCAGAAAAGCCAGGACCTCAACCTTGTGCGGAGACTACGTGGCAGTTCTTCATGTCCAATAAGCCATTACACTTGAAAGCTTGCCTCAGTAAAGAGGTGAGGAGTTTGCCCCAGGGCTGTGGACATGTAGTATTGACATGCCAATATGCATTTTGCTGTCCAAAGTGGCTACTTTGTGTGTTGTTACTCGGATGGTCACAGCTGAGAATGACTTGTCCCAGCACTCAATGTTTATAGTTTAACATCTATCAATAGCTACTGTTCAGGAAGGCTGAGACCCCAATACCAGACATGTTTGAGGCTAAGTAAGTCATTGAAGGAAGGGTCACAGAATCACAGAGGGTCATCTTACCCTTATCTGGCCTCTGTGAGGAAATTTTAATCTGGGGGGACTAGCAGGGATAATGGCTTCAGAGAAGCCTCCTGGCTGGATTTCTAAGCATCAAATTCCTTCTAGGTGTACTACCATGGTGAGCCCATTCCGGTCACTATCACTGTCAGCAATAGCACGGAGAAAACAGTGAAGAAGATCAAGGTCCAGGGTATGTTTTTACTGTTGCTTAGGATTCTTTGAGGTCAAGAAAAATGGTGAGAGGACTGAGAGAGCCATAATTTAGTGCTTACAACAGCTTAAGCAGGCAGTCTGGGATAAGTCAGGAATTTGTCCCTCCACCCTGTCTTTTACTGTTTCCTTGCTGTTCATTAAGTGAAACACGGCAGCTTTTTTTCCTGACTCTCAGTTTCTCATATTGCTTAATTTCAGGAACCACTATGTCCCCTCTAGTGAAGAGAAAAGGCCTGGCATTTGCAGTGGGCAAAGCAGGTGCTGTGGGGGACCCTTTTTTGGGAGGGCAGTAAGAAGGGTTCCCCTGTCAATGTTATACTCCTGCTAGCTGTGTATGTGCCTAGGTTGCATACCATTTTGCCTGGGGTTTCAGAAATGTCTGGTAATGTGAGAAACAGCCACTTTGCCAGCAGTGGTGTTATTCCTCCTGAGGAAGCTGAAGGCAGGGGCTGAGTTCCAGAGCAGTTTCAGTACCATGCTTGTATTTTATTTGTGGCACTGCGTGTTTTTATCCCACAAGCCCCATTGCACTTGGACTTGTGGAACACAGTCTGAGACACAAAAGATGAGAAAGAGAGAAGTAGGCAGGGAGGGAACAAAATTGCTGAAGATTTTACAAAATTCTATGGCAGAGAAAGCCAATTCAATGCCAGTCTTGTCTAATGATTCCCAAATATTTTTAGGCTGACTCACCTCTGTCAGGCTTAAAAAGACCACCTTGGTCCCCAGATTCTCTCATCAGTGTTTTATTCAGAACTACCTTATGTTTTTTTGGTGTTTGATTGGAGAATATAAGCCATTTATTATGACTTAGTTCAAATCAGAGGCTCTCGACTGCAGTCTGTCTGATGGTGGTGTCTCCTAAATGCAAATGCACAGGCTGTGCATGTGCAAGAGATACCAGTGACCAGAGATAAAAGCAAAAATGCTTAAGAGAAGAAAGAGGGAGATCTTTATAATGGAAAGAGCAGGCTCCCAAGGGAAACCATGGGTTATTGACTTTTTGTCATTTCCAATTCAAGGCTGAGTGCCTTTCAGAGAAGATAGTCTTGGGCCATTTGTGTACTGTTGGTCTCTATCCAGGTCGGGCGATCTGACCTGGTGGTCCCTTCAGGTTCTAAATAGATGGATTTTCCTGCTGTCCTCATAATTTCTTCCATTCCTGAGACTCAGGGTGGGGCAACTCTGCTGCCTCTGATGCATATGCACAACTGATTGTCCACTTTCTCCTTTCTCAGTGGAGCAGGTTGCCAATGTGGTTTTGTACTCCAGTGACTACTATACAAAAGTGGTAGCTGCTGAGGAATTACAGTGAGTGAATGCTCTGTTTATCCCTTCTTGCTACTTCACATCCTTTTAATTACTGTCCTTCTCAGTAAAGGGAGGTACTCCTAGCTATAGTTTGGCAGTTACCTGATGTTTACAATTCTTTCTCCTCTCCTCTTAAGTTGTGTGTGTGTGTCTGTCCCTCACCACCCATACTCTCCAGAGGCAGCTGGTCTCTTTCACATAGCAAGCAGGGATCCATCACCCTTTTCTAGAGAATGGAGAGGTTGCAGAAGAGGTGCTTTCCGTTGAGTATTGATCTTTTCAAGTAGGATTTATTTTGTCCAAATGTGAAGGTCTGCAGCATACTATTGACCTACTTTAGAAATCTGACTTAATGTGAAATTAATCATTTTCTTCAAGTGCTTGTTCCTCTCTGCCGATTATAAAGGGAATTTCTTTACTAGTTCAGATGTAGACATTTGCATTGTAGACAACTAAATTTGGACAAATAAATTCCCCTCCTTTTGGACAGCTTTGTAAACTGTTTTGAAATTCTCTTGGTTGGGTGTGTAACACAAATCAGAGTGCATCACTTTCCTCTGCTCATTTTCAGGGAGAAGGTGCAGCCAAACAGCAACCTGACCAAAACAGTGACACTTTTGCCCTTGCTAGCAAACAACCGGGAGACACGGGAAATAGCTCTGGATGGAAAGCTAAAGGATGAAGACACCAACTTGGCTTCTAGTACTATGTGAGTAGAGTTTAAAATGGTCCCAGGTAGTGGAGGATTATCAAGAAAGAGGATAGGATGGAGGAGACACTTGTATTGGGAGTTTATATCTGTAAGTGTGTGTCTAGATGGTTACCTCTAAGTTGCATTACTTACCCTATCGTATTCATTCAGGATGAGTAGTGATCACACATCTGGAGAGGTATTAGCTGTCCCTGAGGCTTGTCTTCTCTACCACTTTCAAGAGAATAGGGTGTTCACCTAGATCTTGCTCCAGCCATATATTGTTGTCATATTGCTGTGCCATCTAATACTGCTATCTGTTTTCTCTGGTAGTATTAAGGATGGAATAGACAAGACAGTGATGGGAATTCTAGTTTCCTACAAGGTCAAAGTGAAGCTCACTGTTCCAGGGTAAGAGTAACTTTCTCTACATCTGCTTTGTGTTAAGAGGGTAGTGTGTGTAATTCATTGACAAGTGGGGAGAGAGTGGCACAGTCCACCTCAAGAGACAGGGCATGTGTAGTAGAACATCAGGCTCCCTCTAAAGCATAAATTCCCTGGAAATCAATCTCAACCATCCAAAGAACAAAGAGCTAGAGGGGTTGGATTACCTTCCCTAGATACCGTATGACTTTATGGCTAAGTATAAACCTCTGGCTTGCATTGCAATTTTTTTGTTTGAAAGCCATAATTTATTTTGTGAGTACTGAAGTGAAACTTGGTGTGAGCCTTTATGTTGGCATTCTTGTTCTCCCAGAACAGAAGCTAGAGACATCTGCTTAAGAGTGATAAATACTGTAGCTCAGGTTCTATACTGAGCCATCTTTCTGGGAGAAGCTGATGTTACCGATATGAGCTATTTCCCAGGATATAGGGCAAAAGAGGGCAAGGATAAGAACTCTCAATTCATGGTAGTCAGTGTTTACATTTGTATTTCATTCATCTGTTCTCCTTTCTCATATAAAATGAGTCAATGATCTGCCTAAAACATGATAAAATGACTGCTGCCTTCTGTGGTCCTCTGATTGCCCTTGCCCTTTGGCTCTCAGGAAAGGATGCAGGCTCAACACTTTGTCAGGAGTTCAAAAATTTAGGCTGTTTCTCCATGGGAAGGACATAAAAATGGAAAATCATCTTTTCTAAAATTATTTGGATGTTATGCTTTGTGGCAATTATGGCAGAGTATATGAGGAAGGTGATTTCAATAGTCCACCAATAAAACAGCATTTTGTAGAGCACTGGAATGGAAAGCCACTAAATATGGTTGGTTTTTTCTCCTTCTTTTCTTCTGTAGCATGCTGGGAGACCTCACATCCAGGTAAATGTAATCTTTCTTTTCAGACCATGCAGTCATAGTTGTTAATTCATCTTTTTTCCCTGTTCCCTTTCTCACCTCTCTTAAAGACAAACAAATCACAAACTATGCCTTAAGTTGGTACACGTAAGAAGTCTGTGTATTCATTTGTGAAAATGAAGCAATTACAAGAACTGATTTTATGTACATGCAAGAACGTTCAGCCCGTAACAGATCCAGTTTATTAAAGTATGCCTGGGATATTTGTGGAAAAATAGGAGTTTTACTATTTTTGCTGGGAAAATTATGGTTAGAAAAAGACAAAAGAATGGTGAAGCTAAAGTTCAGGGCTTGGACTTGCCTGAGGTGAGACAGGGACTGAACCAGGCATGACTGGAGCTGTCGATCTGATGCATTCTCTCTTCTCCCCAAAGTGAAGTGGGTACAGAGCTGCCATTTCGTCTCATGCACCCCAAACCTGAGGAGCAGAACCCAGCAGGTCAGTTATGCCTGGATTTGCCTTTCATCACTTATGTGAAATCTTACCATTGCAAGGCTTATAGTGATTTGCTCTTCAGGAAGCTTTTAGGGTCTACAAAGACTGAAGTATGGGGGCAGGTCTGTGTATGTATATGTGTGTGTGTGTGTATATGTATGTGTTTATCTCAAACTCAAGACACAAAATAACAGAGAAGATGGATGCTAACATAGGAGAGGGTGGAAATGGGTTGTGTTCCCTTTTTATCTTTCATCAAGGAACAGGGCCTTGAGGAAGCACTGCACAATTAAATCTCATGACTACTCTGCAAAATGTCCTGAATGAAACTGTTAGGAATTCCGAGCCAGATTCTAATATAGCAAATAAGTGCCTGTCACAGAAAACACCTAAGACACATGAGCTTTGTAAAAAACAAAACAATTTTAAGCAAAGTTAAAAGCTGATAAAACCATTCATTATTTTAGAATGTTTGTTATCTTAATGTGTTGTTGGCCATGGTTTCTGTAATGTGGCCTTTGTCATCAGTGAGTATATGAGAGGAATGTCTGTTCAGAGTCAGGTCAGTAAATAAAACGTGAGAACTGTAAAGCTGTGTAAGGAGCTAGCCTTCCCCAGGCATGTTGATGCTTGGGATCAGATGCCAAAACTGCAGGCTATCTTGAGCAGCTTTGTTCTCCTCCCACTTCCTCAGGCCCTGGCTGGCTCTGTTCTGGAAGGTGAAAAACTGCAAGGTCCTCATGCTAAATCAGAAGCCCCTGTGAAGCACCTGAAGCAGCTATTGAACACAAAACATTATGCCAGCTTTTTGATGTTGGGGCTGTTACAAATGAATGATCTTGTCCTGCCCTCTGTTTGAACAGAGTTGCACGGGCTTCAGACAAAAACCCATGCTTGGCTGCTTCTGCACTGCTTTTCTTTTTTTTCTTATTCTCTTTTTTTCTTTGGACCCAAACTTACTTAAAGCTGCTGTTTCTAAGAACATCACCACTGGAAGATGATGGTGGAACCTGTGAGACGAGTTACCCCAGATAAGTGCTTTCTTCTGTACAGGAAGCATTAGAGAGGAGTGACTTGAATCCTTATTGCGCAAAATTGTAGCAGGAATTAAGTGTGAGCAAAGAGAAGAGAGACTGATGATCCATTCCATGCTCATTTGCTCTGTCTAGGAATCAGTGTTTGCTAATTATGGATGTAGTGGTATAGGCAAAGGCAGGTTTCTTCACTCCTGTGAGAATTGCTCTCTAGGAAACCCATTTTCACTGGGAAAACTGCTGTGAGCTGTGCCAGCATGGCCTCTTAGCACAAACACAGAACATGCTCATAGGAGTAGGTTTTTTGTGTATGTTACACCCCCATTGGAGTAGCACAAGGAGTCTAGGAAGCACCTTCGGCACAAATCCACAAGGCCTATTCCTCTCTCACTCCCTTTCTGCTGTGGCTACAAAGCAGGCAGCCACATCACCCAGAAGCAGCACAGCAGCATGCTGTCCAAAGCTGTCCTTTGAGTTGGAAATTGGGTCCTTATGGACAAATATAGGACAAATAAGGTTGGATTACCTTTGAGAAGCTGCTGTGAAGTAAATTGTCTTGTTGGTACAGCTGTGCCCATGCTGGTTTCCCTTTCATGCTACAGGCCAACAAAGGTCTGCCAGCAGAACACTGGCATTGCTGCACACTTGATCATGACCTCAAATGGGTGACTCATTGTGGGAGAGCTGCTTTGGCAAGGGTCTTCTGTCTCTTCTGGTAGCTTGTACATACAAGCTTAGACTTGTACAGGATCACAGAATCATTTGGGTTGGAAGGGACCTCTGGAGGTCATCTAGTCCAACCCCCCCTGCAGTGGGCACGGACATCCCTATCTAGATCAGGTTGTATGTACAAGCTAACATACTTAGACTTTCGTGCAGCAATCCTCTTGCCCAGGAACTTCGAAAGGGACCGGGGCTGTTCCCAGGGGCCCCAGGAGTGGTGGATGAGGAGAGCCATCTAGTGTCCCTAGGGAGCCTCGCAGGGCAGAATGCTGGTGGGGCAGCTCAGGGCTGTGCAACATGCAGCTTCCATGGATACAGAGAAAAGCTTGAAAACTTCAAACAAGCATCATCCGAAGGCTTAGGCAGCTGTAAAGAATTTTACATTTTTAGAATTGTGTGAATGTTTTTTACACAAAATTTTTTTTGGCATTAACAATGTCACGACTCCCTTTCTATTACTTAATCTGCAGGCAGATAATTCTGTCAGAAGCATTTGTAATATGAAGAAAAATGGAAGTTAATCAGTTCTCCCTTCTAAGATAATTTCAAAGGATGGCTGATACACTCCTTTACATAATATGCTCAAAAGGATGTGGGCAGAAGACTTTACAAGGGAAATGGAGAACTGCAATATTTCTCAGATCGCTTCACCCAGCACATCCTCTTACCACAGCCCACATACTGTTTGCTACATCAAAGTCTTCTAGGAGCTTGCTGTTAGAAGGTAGATATGGTTCATGTATTTTGTACAGATGGAAATTGTGAGTTTCTTACAAATTGAAAAAATTAACAGTAGTTTCAGGAGCTTATCCCATGGGAAAGACCTACAAATGGTTAACTCAAGAAATAAATGCTTTCCCTTAGAAAAGGATACTGTAATACAACAGAAGGTTCCTCTGAAGCCTGCATAGCTGACTTAAAAACTGTGATGGAGTGTGGTGCCTAAGTTCATTACAGGGAATAGAACAACCTCCTATATAAAGCTGGTAATCTGAAACTCTCTTCAGCTCTATTGGCTGGTACTTTTCCATGCACTGTGCCTAATCACTCTTTCAGATTATGAGTTCATGCTTTTAAAATTTTTATTCTACCACCTTAGTTCATAAAATCTGAGAAATAAACAGTTTCATTAGCAAAATACCACCTAATTTGGAATCGAGCAAATCAAGACATAACTGCGGAGATGGAGCTTCAACAAACAGTGTTTAGACTCTCAAAGGCCCCAAAAGATGGAATTTTTCTTTGCTGGCTTGTTCAGCAGCCTCTACAGAGGATGTGGGCAGGGGTGCATGCACAGGGAATTTTGAGGTCACTCCTTATTTTCTTTTTCCATTCGCTTTGTTTTTATTGATAAGTCAGTAGTAACCAGTTTGCCCATTGCAATTGCACCTCCTTGCTTACTTGATTGTCACTTCATCATGTATTGTCATGTATTATGATTTATTCCTTGCAGTGGGATAATATCCTTTTCCTTTATCTAACCAATGAGATTTATGGCAAATGTAAATAAAATGTCATGTCAGTATATTTAATCATGGAGGGCTAATTTGGGTGTAGATAACCTCAAAAAGATAAACTTCTCAAGAACATAGCTTAAATTATTTTAGGGCCAAACTGGGGCAAGAGAGCTGTGTGCTTTATTTCACAGCAGATTGCTTTGCCCTTTTTATTTGTCTGTGAGCAAGCTCTGAAGCATTCACCACTCAGTAAAAAGCAGGTCTGTCAGAGTGTATGGCTATTGTAGATTGCTTGATCTCTCTTTTCTGTGCCTGGAGGAGACAGAAAAGGAATGGCTTGCTACCTTTCTTTTCCCCATGTCTATTTATAGCTTTCTTGTCTTGAGTTTCTTGTAGGCCAGCATTTGCATGTTTCGTCTGTGCTGGCTTTGCAACTGTTTTGGGACCCATGTGGTTCACAGGTAGTTATTTTTAGGCAAAGCAGCTCGTGTCGCATTAACAGTCTGTCTTTTCTGCTGGTTGACAAATATGTGTAGACATCTGTTTCTTTTAAAGATAGATTCAAACTGGGTTGTGTCTCTTCATGCTTCCAAGCCCTTTCTTGGTCAGCAGTTAGCCTAGAAGCTCCTGCTGAGTTTTTCTCAAGGCTGTGGTCTCAGTGTGAGTTCTTTGGTTTGGAGCTTTCCTGTCCTTCTCCTGGTGTTTTACATTTTGTGGGCCTGTGTCTTGGACTGGCCTTTCTTTTGGCTGTTGCTTAACAAATGGGCATTTGTCTGCTCCCTTTGTAAAACTTCCATGCAAGGAAACCTATAAATGCTTTGTCCCTTTAATAGTAAAGCTATACCTGCCCTGTGTTGGTATTGTAACCTCCAGAAATTAGTGATTTTTTTGTTTTTAAAAGCGCTTGAATGTCTTGAAAAATAACACAGCCATACTCCCTTTTTTTTCCCTCTCCATAAAGTTAAGAGAGTTTTAAAGCAAGCTTATAATGAAAATTACTATATGCTGTAATTTTAGTTACATGGAATCATTTCTGTGGCTGCATAATAAAAGCATGCAGAAAACCTTCTGCAAAGAGTATAATGACATTCTGGAGCCTTGTCAGTCCTTGGATACAGCCTCCTCCCATCCCAACCCTCAAAACAATTGCTAGCATGCCAGTTAAAAAAAGGAAAAGTTTACCCATTTTCAGGTACTTGAGAATTTTTTGGTGTTCCAGTGTTAAATAAGCCACAGTACAGCAAAAGAACTATGTAGAGTGAGCCTAACTCCTTCTAGGGGGCAAATGTAGACAATTAACAAGCATACCTGATGTAGTATAGCAGCCTGAAGGTTAAAGTAGTGCACCTTTGAATGTAATCTTACATCCGAGGTGTATGATAAGCATTACTCTACTGCCACACTACCTATGTATTGATACTGTAATCATTTATTTAACAGTAAAGTAATGCCTGTCTGAAACCATACTTATTCCCCCCCCTCAACCCCTTTTTTGAAATTGGCTTCAAACTGCATTGGTGGGTATCTTATGCAGCTTCACCCACACCATTGATGTCACTGTTCCCATAGTGATGAACATACTTCAAGGTGGAGAAACAGCAGACTTTTTAAAGAATGAAAATTGGAGGAAAAAATGAAATGAGAACGATGCTTTTACACATTGAAAATTTTAGAAGTTCGAAATATTTCATTTTAAATTCATCTCAGTCAAGCATGCATGTCCTGAGATTTTTCACACTTCCTCTTGACTTCTGTGAGTAGAGGAAACCATCCTTTCTGAGTCTGGATAGATACCATCATGAATGTCTTTATGTTATCCATCTTTTGAGGCATTTTGACAAGAGTGGCCTCCTTGGCACACTTTTAACACTGACTTTTCCAGCAGTGCTAGTCGCCACTTGTTGCCCTTCATTTCACTGTGAATGTCTGTACATGACCCATGCTTGGAGGCATTTTGGCTAAAGCCAGCCCCATTTGGCACACTTCTAATGCTGACCAGCACTGCTGCTTGCCACTTGTCCATGATTTCAATGTGTGTTGTGGTGAGTGTTGTTCAAGTAGTAAGTTATCCAGCCACTGAAGCATCTCAGATCCCTGATGACTTCTGTAGAACAATGGCCTAGGTGTGCTTTACTCTCTGACTTAATCTCATGAGAAGGAAGCCAGTGAAGTAGCTGTTGCTAAAGGCAAAGTTAACAGTGCAAAGAAAAAAAAATCCCTGCCTCCATTTCATCACTGTAATACAGTCTGTTCTGCTTATTTTAGGCTATATTGAAACAGCAAGCAGGATTCGTTACAGTGTGGTTAGCAAAGATCCCATTAAAGAAACGCAAATGCCAAATGTCTTGGCATTATATTTAGGGAAAGATGAAATTGGGAGTATTGCCTCAAGTGCGTAATCTATCTAATGAGAGACCACCTAGGCCTTTCTGTGTTCTGACTGCTGATTTTAATAACTTCATGTGTGTTGAATAAGATTGTCTTCTTGTCAGCTGACTATTACAGTGACAGATCAATTAAGAGTAGCATTGTGTCACACAAGCACTGTCATCTCTGAGTGGAAGTGTGTGCACAGATATCTCAGCATGTGTAAATGGGAAAATCTGTCTTTGTTTCTCAGCCTTTCTGATGTCTCTGGGCAGCTTTGCTACAGTGCTTTTTCATTCAGGAGATCAAGTTTTGCTTTGTCAGGTGCACATATGCACATTTTGAGACTTTCTGCAATTCTCCTTGTATTGATGCAAATCCTACCACTTGTCACCTCTTCCGTCTCCTCAGTTTATAAATTGCTGCTGGTTTTAGCACCCATTGTTCTAACTACTTAGTGTATCTTTTCCCTCCTTTACTGCATGCTGATGACTGCAGGGAAAGAAGGGTAAGTTTCTTTTCATATTTCATTCTAGCTTCAATTGTGCATTTACTCTTTGAAAACTCCTCATAGTTGTCTGAAAATCCACAGGGTTCACAGAGTATGAGCTTAACTCCAAAGTTACTGTAGCTTGGCAAGTGGAACAGCAATGACTGTCCATGTGAAACTAGTTTAAGAGAACATGTCTTGCCTCACAGTAGGAGGGAGGGGTGTGGTTTTGATCAGCTGATGCTCTCTAGCTTTAAGTTTCAGAAACTCAGTAGGTTTGACCATGTGGCTCTATTTTACTACAGAAAAAATAAGGATGAAAGGTTTCACATTTCTAGACAAAGAACCTTTCAGGCTGTAGACTATTCAGCTAGCTGATAATATTTAGCTGGAATGGACATGATTTGGTACAGATGAAAACCTCCTCAGTTTGTGTCCTGATTTGTTCAATCAGCTGCTTTCCAGACTGTTAGAATACCACCAATAAAGATGGTGCCTGTGGGAATGTGATCCCCTTTGAAGATGAAGGAAATATTACCAGAGTCTGCTCCAGGCTTCTCTTCTTCCTCCTGTGTGTTGCCTTTAGTCTGCTAGTAATAAAAAATTGCTAACATTTTTTGAAAGACCTGTGTTTCTTTCATTTCAGTGAAGCAGAGCTGGTATTTGAGGAGTTTGCTCGTCAACAGCTAAAAGATATGGTTGATGATGATGACAAGAATACACCCTCAACTGATGAGTGACTGCCAGAGAACAAGCTGCCAGAGAAGCTATGTAGTCTGGCATCAGTTAGAAATTTAGGACCTAGGTTTCTAGTAAACTGAGTATTCTCAGTGAATGCATGGTATTCCAGGGATCAGCCCTGAGATCAGTGGTCAGAAAATCATGATTCTCTGTTGTTTATTAAAAGTTTCAGCTCTAGAAGAATGTAGCAAACTCCTAATGCTTACTCAAGCTACCAGAGGTGGACAGGAAGGCTGTCATGCCATGACTTCTGCTTTCAGGGCTACCTAATAAGAAGGTTGGTTGCTTTCACCACTGATGAGAGCTTAAATTATGGTTTGTGCAGTCTGCCTAAACTTACTCAGTGTCAAAGAGTCCCTAACTTTGAAATACTAGTGAACCCAGTCCTAGTCTGAAACGTTGGCTTGCAGCTGGTAGCGATTCATTGAAGTTTCTAAGCAGATTCTACAGAATTGATTTTGTTTCCTTTCGGTTGTTTTTGTGTTTATGCTTTATCAAAACTCATCTTGAGCATCTTCTGTGCTTTTACTGTCCCCCTGAGTTGCTTACATCTGCTTTCTGTACCATTAAATGTCTTGGAAGTCATCTTACACAGCAGGTGTAGTGCTGAGATACGTTATCTTTCTAAGCAATATTCTTAGCAACATTATTAAAGATGAGAGAAATATGCACTATCCATGAATTCCTTAACAAAGCTCCCTATGTACAAATCCAAAACAGTGAACTGCTAGTCCAGACTCATCCTGTAATTAATCTAGCTTCTTGTCTGCAACAGTGCTTCAAAAGAGGGTGAAGTAAAATTAAGGAGGAAATTATGGGGCGGCCTGTCCTGAGGAGTCTCTTCCAACATCCGTCTACCAGAGGTTGGTTTATGCTATAAGAAATGAGATTGCATTCTGCAGGCTCTGTTCTATCTTGTTCATCTGGCTATTCTCATTATCCATGTAAATCTCTCAGTTATATTTTGGCTGAAGTGAGTTGCATCAGCTAATTAAATTTTGCATGTAAAATGACTGGTGTTTTTCTTTCTGTCATTTTTGCTCTAAATCTCTTTTTTAGTGTTTCCGGTTTAAATTCTTTGGTAAAGTCTGAATGCAGGGCCTGTGCTTATTCATATAAACTCATATTTCACACTCAATGCACCCAGAAATGGAATTAAGAGCTTCCCACTTGTATCTTGGTTAACAATGATATGCTTTTAACAGAAAAGAAAATGAGGGAGACATTTTTGAGATGTCTGTTTCCTCCCAGTGGGAGCAGGGCTCAGGGTGAAAGCCTGCTGTAGTCATGTTGCACTTTTCTCCTGCTTCAGACTGCAGAGGCTGCTCAAACCTAGCTGGCCTGGTCTCTGACTTAGGTTACTATTGATAACTGTACCAAGCCAAAGCAGCCTACTTTGGAGAAAAGTGTAGGCTGTGCTCTGGCATTTGTGCTGAATTGTTCTGTATACAGGCCTTGTTTTCTGAGCAGGGGCTTGTTTGGTTGGTTTTTTCTTATCAACACCACCATGGTGACAAGGCTTGCTTTTACAGGTGGTTCAAAGGCTTTTACCAAACAGCTTTACATGTGGCTTCTAGCACTTATAAATAGGTTGAGTTAAAAATAAAGGCTTCTCCTGTTTTGCTTCTGTAAACTGGTCCTGATTAAGATGCTGAAAGAAGTGGGTTAAGACCATAGCTGATTTCACAGTTTCCTCAGTGCTCTCACCTAATACCACGTGTCAGTGTGTTTGGCTCCATTAGTCTCAGCTCTCTTACCTTAGATGAAGTTGTAAGCACTGCGTGCTTGGCTGCTAAAGAGACCCTGTGGCTGTTTTCAGATGTTCATGGTCAGTATAACTTCTGTGTGATTTCAACTTTGGGCTTGGGGGAGGGTTAGGTATTTGCACCTGAATTTCTGGGAAGGCTTTTCTAATGATTGCGCTGGCATTTTTATTATTAATTTATTGGTGTCTTGAGAAGGTGTCTTTAGAAAAAAGTTCCTCACCACGAGGGTGGTGGAATACTGGAACAGGTACCCCAGGGAGGTGGTTGGGACCCCATCCCTGGAGGCATTCAAGGTGAGGCTTGACAGGGCTCTGAGCAACCTGATCTGAGGATGTCCCTGCCTATTGCAGGGGGGTTGGAATAGATGGCTTCCAGAGGTCCCTTCCAATCCAAACCATTCTATGATTCTAAGATCACACTGACACAGTAAGGTTGAACAAAGTGCTGGTTGTGAATACGATGGCCTCAGAGAGTTGGTATTCAGGAAGTCTTTTAAAGATGCTAAGAGGAGAAGGGGAGATAGTGTGTAACAATCTTCCAGTTTAGCTTCAAAGTGCAGCTTCCTCCACAGAGATGTTTCCTTCAGTGTTCCTGGCTATTGGATCTGTATGTATGGGACTAGAAAACTTAGAGGCTTGATTTCTTTTTTTTCTTTTCTATTTTTCCTTCTATTTCCACCTTGTGAGGTGCCTCTATCACTGCTTGACTTTTAAATTTGTCCGTGGTGACCACCTCTGTAAGTTAACTGTGTACAAAATCACAGTGCACTTTGCAGTGCAATGGGGAGGAGCCAAAATGGTTATTAAATGTATTCTTTTGTCTGAGCCTAGAAAAGCACTTTCAGACACTGGCCATTTGTTTAGCCCATGCTGGATGTTTGTTCATTTGCTCAAAGAGTAAAATCTTTCTGCTGGTTCTTTCAGCTCCCTGGTTCTCAGACCAGGCTGGAGTTTTATTCTTCTGCCCTTCAGTCAGCAGAAAAGAGGTCTCTAGCTGGGACTGCTTGTCTTTTATCATCTTTTTTTTTTTTTTTTTTCTGGTTCTGATGTTATGTTGATCTTCCAAGTCAGACCTGTACTCTGCTACTCATATTTACAGCTGGGGGAGAACCATCCAGTTTCCTGACTCTGTGCCTTTGATGTGGTGAGACTTCATTTATAGAAAGCCTGCAAGCTCTAAGAGAGGGATGCACTCTGGTGCATCTCTGGAACTGCTGCTTTTGAATATAGCTTTTATCAAATATGTGGCCTCTGTGCTTTAACTGTCTGCTGATGGGACTGTTTTTGGTGACAAACACTTTCCCCTCATACATCTGCATGATATCCTAGCCGAAACACTGTACTGTCCTGCAGCTGATGGGGCATTAGAGAAAAAAAGTGCTTCAGGGCTGAGTTACCTCAGGCTAACAGAGCCTATTAGGAAGGAAGGTGTGGAGAAAAGCTTAATCAGGCAAGAGTGTTTCTGTACTGAAAAATACAAGTGGTTATTGGCAACCAGAGCCTGCTTTGGTGCTGAGGGAGCAGCAAGCCTCTATGAGACTGAAAGGATGTGTAAGATGGAGCAGATGCAAAGTACCTTTTTGTTCAGGAGGTTCATACAGTGGGTTTTATTTGGCGGGAGGAAGGTTTACCCACAGTATTTTATTAAATCCAGTGGAACAGCTTGGAGTGCTGGAAACAATCCCAAGAACTGGGGCCGGGGTTCAAGCTTTTGGGATCTCATCATTTGAGAGACCTGAGCGGATAACCCTTTCTCTGGCTTCAACCAGCCACGAGGGTGCTTGGACACTGCAGGGCACAGTGTAAACGATGCTCAGGTGGGAGGGCTCGAGACGGGGGGCCATGGGCCGTGCTCGTGTCTTGTCTCGTCGTTCCGTACCGCGCCGTGGAAGGCGGTCTGGCCCGCCCCGCCCCGCCCCGCCTCGCCTCAGCGGTTCCCTCGGACCTGCGCCATGGGGCGCAGCCACCGCCAGAGGGCGCCGCAGCGGCGAGGCGTGCGGGCTGCTGTAGAGAGCGGCGGGAGGGGGCGCCGGCTGCGCCGCCCCGCTCCGTGCAGCATGGCGGCGGCGGGAGCCGCGCAGCCCCAGGCCGGTACGGGTGCCGCCGCCAGCGCCGCGGCAGAGGAATCGTCGGACAGTGAGCCGGAGCAGGAGCCAGGCTCCCCGCAGAAACTCATCCGCAAAGTCTCTACGTCTGGGCAAATCCGC